>JAANDG010000041.1:0-478295 GCA_036852015.1 Pelodera strongyloides
TGACTAGCTGTGTATAAGACGCATGTAACATTTCCCGGTTTCACAGACAAAAAGTCCATTCGATTGCAGTTATCCTGAATTTCATGTAATGTGATGATTTAGGTTATCGAAACAGTCAAATTGATACATCTGAAAGTTAAACCAATTCTAACAATAAGCAGTAAATAACACTAATAACAAGCGTTAAATAGAAGATAAACAAGAGTCACAAGCTTCCAAAACACGAGGACCAAGAGTACGACACCGTAGCATAGTACAGCTTCTACCCAAAACGCACCTGAACACAATACTGGAAAAATGCCGAATTGTTTTCGATGTACTGCAGCCGATACATCTCTCCATGATAATATATTCTAAAACATACGTTGTACTGTATTATATTGAAAACAGAAACATGCTCTATACGGTAGTTTATTCTAATTCACTCATTAGCTTGCACGTCAATTATGATTATGGCAGAGCCTGAAAAATATAAAACTTACGAAACGTGCTCGTAAGGTGGGTGAATATATATTGGAAAAGCATGTATCCGGCTTGTCAAGTAAGAAAAATGAAATGTGTCCGTGTCTTCCTGAAAAATTAAACCATTTCACTTACCCAGCAAAAGCATTTTTTGCAAAATAATATGTATGTTTGTTTCCCCCCAAGAAATACAATGCACACTGACCCATTGGATGCCTTCAGAGACACAAACAGGACTGCGTTTCGTTACTTTATCCGCATCTGTTATGTTGAATTTCTGAAATTTTACTGATTTACTTTTATTTATTTGCTGCATAACTTTTTTGAAACGAAGCATATAGAAAACAAATTCGAAAGTCCTCGTATTCAATATCATAGGTGAAGCACTTAAAGTCGCGAATTGCTTCTCCACGATCGATGTCATCTCCCGCGTTGCAATTATCGGTACTAAATTTTAGATAAAATAATAAAAGTCCCGGGCAAAACTCTATTTGTTTGGTAAATCTGGTAAATTATATCGAAGTCTGGTAAATTTGCAATCTTAACGAGTATTGTAGAATACATGGGAAGACTTTTTCCTGACACAAGAGTCTCAAAGACTTTTCCTGGGCTTTTCATCAAAATGCAGACCACGAGGAAACGGCGCAAGTTCTTAAAGTTCACATGTGTGACCTGCAAATGCACATGCTCGTATCCGCCGAATCACTAATGCATCCTTCCTCTAGAATGAGTCCTGACACGCAATCCTGTAACAACGGGTGACACTATCTGAGAACACTTTTATTTCATGTAGCCAAAAACGAGCTATGATTATTATTCATGACACATAGCTGTTCTGCATCATAAATACAATTTTCGTAAATATAGCTCAGAGCTTGCAAGTTAAATAGTCTCATCTGAGTGTAGATAACCAAACTCGAACTATCCGATGTACGCATTTTGAAACAGTAGTCTCCTTCGCATTCGTTTCTGAGGAATGAAGGATTAGAAAGATTAAACATTTCTGTTGAACGCTATCGGCTTTTGGTGTTTGATAGTGTAAGTGTTACTGGTACATGTTGTAATGTCATTGCTAACCATAAGATGTGGAGTCAAATACTCCACTTATTATAAAGTCGGGAGAGAAGTTTGAGTCTGTCAATTCGTGGGCCTGCTTGGGTTCTCTAAAGTTGTTTGGAACTGCATGTTGATTTATATTTAAGGTTTAAGATCAACATACGTGATGTTAGGTTTGTCTGAATTCGATCGGACACATTTTATAGCCAGACAACAAGGAATAGATAGCAGAGCATAGAGCAAACATCGTTTATTTATAAACATAAAGATTGCACCGTTCACAATAAGGTGTACGTTTTGAGCAGACGCTTATATACTTCTTCAACAGTTTTGAAAAATTCTCAATGGAGTCGATCGTATTTGTCTGCTCTTTAGTTAAACTAGTCTGACTTCCATACATTCCTTACAAGTGTTCAATTTCCAACGCTCAATTTAATTAACCCTTACTGTTCCCGGGACATTTATACAATAATTGCTAGTTAATATGGACATTTGCTCTCCGAGAGCTGCTATTGCCGGCCTTGGGCACCAAAGTTCAACAGTCAGAAAAGTAAGTGTACTGAATATTAAGTCACCTTGGAGAATGTAATTAATTTTCAGGTATGTCTGCCGCGTATGAAGCATGAAGCATTGACCCTGTATGTCGGATATTTAATCAAATTGTTGCTAAGGTAATGATGTTGTGAAATACAGGGATTAATATGCGGGTTTTGAAAACTATTCGTGAAACTTCTCTATACATACGTTCAAATGTTCGATTCTTAAACAAGGTAACAAAAAAAAACAGTCGAACATATATTTTGAGTCTGAAAGAATTTATTGTGTATTATTACACAGATTTCAATGCAGAGGTTTGAAATAAAGGTGTGACAAACTATTGCCAAAAAAGGCTTTCGACAAGATATCCAAAGTTATATCCATTGTTACTTGGCTGAAAAAGTTATGCTAATTTTAAAACGTATTGCCAAAAAAGGCTTTCGACAAGATATCCAAAGTTATATCCATTGTTACTTGGCTGAAAAAGTTATGCTAATTTTAAAACGTTTTTATTTTTATTTTTATTTTTTAGTTGTAATATTATGCTGTTATGAAGATATTTGTAAATAAAAAATGCTATCGCTTGTTTCTTGCCTGATTATATGAAGAAATTTCAATAAAGTACGCGCGCAAACAAATGACGGTGCCATCATGGCAGGTTGAAGCGCTGGTTTTTTGCGTAGTCTTTGGATCTCCTCCTCATTTTTCAGCGAAAATTACGTTGTTTTCCGTTTTTCTTTCGCCGCTCGTTTGCTTTGTGTTTCTTTTGTTTTCATTTGTATAATTTATATTTTAGAAATGGCGCTCCATATTGTCACCGCTCGCTCTTCCGCTCGAGATGAGAAGAGGGTCAACTTGGGATCTATCAAGGTAATAATTTATTTAGATTTTTCTATTTTATTTTCTATTTTACTAAGCATTTATGTTTTAATTATGCCTGTTTAGCGCGACTCTACGGTTGACGTCAAGTTCTTGGTGAAAGGAGAATTTTCGGTGCCCGTCGACTCGGATACGGAAGATCCCAATATTGAGATCAGAGGATTCACTATCCGTTGGTTTTGCTTTATTTCTTTATAGAGTTTCAGTCATATTGCTCACTAAGATATTCTATTTGGTTGTGCGTGGTCGTATCGACCAAGAATGATAAACACATTTCAGAGGACGATGGAGTAATCGTCGATGCGCGTCTGAAGACCGAGCCGTCTTGCGGACCGCAGCAATGGTGCGCCGACATCGACCAGTATGCGATTGTCATTCACGCGAACATCACAAGTATGTATTTCATTATTGACTATGTCACTCCTTTTGGTGTATATGTGAAGTTATTGGAAATAACAGGAGGGTTTTGGACGTTTTCATATCTATGTTTATTGGAAAGAACACGGGGTTTTGGACGTTCTCAACGTTGCGGCCATTTCAGCTGACCAGCATTACAACCAGAATGTGAAGTATTGTGGCTCTCGTGGTGGTTATAGAGCGCGCAAGTCGGAGAACTTGGCTGGCAAGGCTAAGGCCGACGAATTTGGTGAGTACTTATCAGGCGTCCGTACTTTATTTATCTGTCAAACACAACATTCGTTTCTACTTAAATTAAAATGCACCTGACTGTTTGGTTGTGGGGAATAGTAATTATTTGTCACCTTATTTTGTGGGTGCTCCTTTATGTTTATTCTCCACATTGCAGAGTAGAAGCTGAGTTAATGCGCTCCCGGCCATCTCAATTAATTTTATCAGGTGAGACCATTTTGTTTTTCGTATTAGTTTATGTTATGAGGAGTAATATCAGAAAATCCACTCCTCGGAACAACATCTCTCATTCAGTCAGTCCAGTGGCGTGTTGGTTGTCTTTAGGTTAACTTTGCTGACGGTTTGGGTACATTCACTTTCAGATTCCAATTAGTTTTCGAACCATTGAATTACACACGTAGTAAGTATATGACATTTTTCAGAATTCTTTCTACAGCAGTGTTTTACTGTATCACAAATACTGCCGTTCGGTACCGTCGATTTTAAAATAGGTTGGTTTCTTTGGTATCAGTCAACATGTTCGCCATTTTTATTCAAAACATGATGTCAAGGCGTTCGTTCTACTCCGCACGTGTTTTGTTTCAATGACTCTTCTAGTGTTGGTATATTCACTTTCGTGTCCCGGTTGGAGTCATTGAACTACAACTGGATGATTTTTTTCAGGTTTTCTTCTCCAGACGTTTCGACAACCTTGTAACCGTCAGTATTAAAGTAGGTTGGTTTCCTCTCGCATCATTAAACTTGTATTAATAACATGCCGTTTGTTTGCTCCACCATGCGGCATATTTTTTTTGTTTCAGTTGCCCTCTACCTTCTGAATCTGTTCCAAATGGGAAGTGCTTTCGAATTTCTGAACCACGATCACCAACTATATTTATACAACATGTCTGAAGGTGAGTCCTTTCTATTGTTTCCTTGCAGAAGTAGTTTGAAGGGTGTTATTTCAACAAACCTAACCAAACACCAAACCAACATAAGAACCAAACTTCGACTTCTTGCTTTTGTTCAAATGAAAATTGCGTGCTAGCTGAAATGCGTCCTCTTTGTAGACTAAATGGTCTATTGTTTTGATTCCACCTGTGGTTTGTTGAATTGGTTCTGTAGTTGAAACTGCTCTATGTTGATTTTTTCAGAGTTTTCATTTGTCGCTTCTGGATAGCAACTGGTTGGCTCTTCGAATCGCACACCCATTCGAGGCCATTCTGATATACCACATATAAGTTGTCTCAGGTTGGTTCTTATGTTGTTTAAATGACGTGTTAAATAACACTGTAAATTATACGTGTTTAAATAACACTGTAAAAATTTTGGATGCCGCACAATGCGCTGCTGAGTTTTGTCAATTGTTAAGTTCATAATTCAAGTATCGTGCTGTGGTGTATTTTTTCTACTCAGTGGTTAGCACACAGTCCAAAGTAAACACGCAATATGTGTTTGGTGTTAAGATGTCTTCTGTTACAGTATGATCTTTCCAATGTCGTCCCGTAGATAGCAGTACTTTATATATATTTTGGAGTTGTTTTCAGATGCCACCTATGTACCTCCTCTTTTGTTTCTTCTGGATGAGTTCATTTCTCAGGTTACTTGTTTAAAAGGTCAGTGTTTGTTCTGTTGTTCTTCGGTTCCGTAGGCGGTTTATGTAAGAGCTGCGCACATAAGCTTGCTTTATACGTAATTGGGTTGATTCCGAATGATGTCTCTCCCTCTAGTGTCTTTAATCATTGTTTTCTTCGGTGAGGTTTTTTTCTTAGTTCCCAATTCGAAAGCATTGGGCAAAAGCGATGTGGGTGTTGTGGGCATACCTATTTAATTTGCCTTTCTTTTCAGGATCTCACCCCCGTTTGCCTTTGCTCTCTCGACTTTGATGTTTTCTTCGATCTTCTGCCGTGCATTTTATCCCATACTATTCGTTTCGAGGTGAGGTTTTGAACTTAGTCTTCGTCAATATGTGTCTTGCGCAATTGCTGTGTTGATCATTTCAAACGTACATCAGACGTTCGTTCAATCACACCTTTTAGGCAACAAATTGCAGTATTACGCAGTACTTATTCTTATCTTGTGCTAGAAACAGCTTTATAACCTATGTCATGTTCGCAGTTCTTATTCAGTTTTCTTTCAGAAATTTCTTCCTGCCGGGAGCCGCGCCGTCTTTTTGTGTTTGTGTTTTAATAAAAATTGTTGATTTTGCTGTTGTCTACCTGCACCTTCTTTTTACATCGATCGATTCAAATAACGATGTATATCCCGCGAACCTTCCGCAGAGAAACGAATACATTTCAAGTAATGTATAATGCGTGCGATGAAACATCGAATGATGCTCGTTTTGTGTTTTTTTTTTGGTAGCCAAAAACGAGTCTACCTCGATGGGCTATCAAATGGAAGTGGCTATTGTGGTATGCTTCCAACAGCCACACATGTCGAAACATTGTTGTTGGCTGTGGTATAAAGGGGAACATTGTATATAGTGGTTTGGGGTCTTTTGTTTGTAAAATCAGCGAATTGATTTGTATTTCTGTCTTCTGCCGAATAATTTCAACTGGTATTGTGGCAAAGTCTTCTTGTTGCTCTTCTCGATTGAACTGTGAGCTCTTGGGTCATCTTGAAAAACGGTCCTCTGTTGCTTTATCGTGTTGGTTGTTCGCAGCTGTCAGCTTAGCATGCCTTGCGGCAGGGCTAGGAACAGAACTTGTAAGGTGATGTACTCGCGCGTTTCCAACACCAGCTGTTCTGCCCGAAACGAAACACAGTCAATTTCATTTTTTTTTTCACGAAACGCACAAGTATTCCTAATTGTATCAGTACGGAAATATGGTGGAAAAAATACATCCAATAAGGATTCCATAACTTCAATTGTACAAGTAATCATGTAAAATATAATTAAAAACAAATCAATCGCAACATTCATAAGCGAACAAATATCCACTGTATTTTTGTGAAATAGTCTAGTTGGTACATGGTTAATAGCTACAAAATGCGACAAACACTTATTGTAAAGGTCAAAACTATGCCACCAATTGCACTAACGCCCTTGTCCTCATGAGTAAAGCCTCTCGTTAAGGAGATCTGGGTCTGGTTTTGAGTTGAATGTTTTTCAATAGAAGCTTTGGCGGTTTCTAGGTCTTGATTACACATTTCCGTGTTGCAAATATGGTGTTCCACCCCATAAGCAGAATAGATGCCAACCTGAAAAGTTTGATTCGTAATCGGTAGAGTGAACACTGTGTACCCAAATAGTATATAGTTAATAATATAGTACTAGGCCTATTTCACTTCTCACTATGCATTGTGATCTCTTGAAACCCCATACGGTACTGCACACATTATTACTATTGCAACAACAACAAGCAAAACGAATAAAATTCAACTTACACCGATTGCGTGCTTAGCAAAGGTCGAGTTTGTGCTCAAACAGTACTGCCAGCTGTCCGCCACCTTTGACCATGTGCCATCCGAATTCTTTTCATTAGTCCAACTCTGGCTATAGACACAGTACTGTCCGGTACAAGTGCTATTGTAGAGCCCATACTTACCTGTAATGAGTGCACGATATTAATTAAATTAAGAAGAAGGAACGGCCAGTGAAAAGATCTCTAAATCGTGAACAGATCCCTAAATAGTGAAAAGAAAACGCTTAGGTGCCATATTGTTTGGAAACATCGACAACGTTAAGTGAACAAGAACGAAACAAAGAAACTCAATATTTTGTTGCACGCAAGTGATGTTTCCAGGACCAAATGAAGAGAAATCCATACGATTGCAGTAGTCCTAAATAGGAAAGTACATGCAAGTGTCAATTTGTAACTTTGAAACACCTCCAGCCAGAGACGTTGAGCCCGGTTCAGATAATAATTTTGTGTTTTCTATCGACATTCGATATTATTTTTGCAACATTGGAAACTGCCGCCGTAAGTCTCCAGTGTTACTGTTTAAGATAGCGGCTACGGCTTTGCATCGTGTAGAACGACCAAACCTCGACACAATATTGATAATAATCGACTTGTCCGCCATATTGAAGCATGTAGATTTCTCCATGGTAATAAATACTAAATGACAGGTGTATATAGATAGCCTTGGACTTTTTCGAAATTCATAATTTGATTGGGAACGAATTTAGTTCGTCATGTAACTTATGCGACCGACTTGAACTGAGGATTGTATGGTGTGTGACTATATATGGGAAATGCATATTGAACAGCCCGCGTGTTGTCCTCCTTTGTGCCGTATCTGATCAACGAGTTGTTAAAGCCCTTAAAGTAAAAAAAAAAACAGTTAGACAATTGTCAACTGAGTTACTTTATTAAGGATGAGTTAGTCATTTGTTTATCCCTTACTAAAGACGTACTTGAGCCCATGATTCAGCGAAGCAAACTGATCCATCCTTTGTGAACTTATCGTCATCAGAGATGGCGTACTTCTAAATTTGCACCAATTATTCCAAGCACATATTCTGTGCCTCTTCAAGTAAATAACGCCATGAAACAGAACTCGACTCTAATTACCGTATAATCCTCAAGAGAGATTTGATAGTCGAAACACTCCACTTTTCCAGTTGGAGTTGCAGCGTTGGTTATATTAGCCGCGTTGCAATTTTCTGATCTGAATATATGGAATAGCAATGTGGGTTTTTTTTGTTGCAAAAGCGCTTGTTTTGAACGTATCCTTTGAAGTGAGTCTATTGTCCATATACTAACGAGATTTAAACCACTAGGCTTTTGCAAACCTGCATATACACAATGTCCGGCTCACAGAGTCAATTATGCAGCCCTCCTCAAGTACCAGTCCCGCGACGCAGTCCTATATGGATGATTTGTGAACACACTTTTCCACCTATATTTTCACAGCTACTTTAAAACAATTCCATAACTATTTTTCGGTTTATCTTTTAAATTATTATGTTAATGAGCTTTAAAAAGCTACCTGGGCAAGATAAGGAGGTCCACTTTCATCGTCGTATTGTATTTTGAAGCAGTATTCTCCTTCACAGCTTTCACTTACAAAAACAAGACATTTCAAATTCAATTTATTAGGCGCGTTAGTTGAAGAAATTGGAAATAAAGTTTTGCAGATTCTTTGAGCAGAGAGCTGTGGCAAAAACATCACCATGAAACCGCTTACCGCTAATATGCAAAAACATGCGGTTATAATAATAATTTATTACACCACAAAGGTGCGCACAAACATACATAATTAAGACAATAAATACAGTGAAGACACAAAAACGGTAATAAGGGACATAAGGTACATGTGTAAAAGTAAGCGGAAATGCTGGGGCATCGAACGAAGGTAGTTAGCCGAGCACTGTAAACCCGGCAGCTGGACACTATCGTCACTAACACACATAAGCGTGCACAGACCCAGGGTTACGTCAGTGGCTAAATTCACCGAACGACCTAGGCGCAATACTTGCATTTATAACTGTGACACGTGTGAAAGTGAATTGACTGTGCTATCCAATTTGCTACACAATGGGTTTAACTGGCATAGGCATTTCAGTGGAAGTGTGTTCGCCCAGAAGCAATCCATAAGACACACATAAATTGTTCGGGTAAATCGAATAGGTGTATAAACAAGCCAAGTGGAATAGTCATGGTTAATATGCCAGATAATTTCAACGGGGAATATTAAGGTCCAAGAGAGTTATTATATCAAGTTTTTCCAAGCGAGCTTTGAATGTGTCCACAGAAGGAGCTCCAAAAATATCTGGTGGCAACTTCCGCGACCATTTAGTCACTCTGTGAAAGAACGAGTGCAACAGAGCATTTGAGCGTGTGAACGGAGTTGTAAGCTGAAAATAACGATTCCGGCCGAACCCGGGCCTCCAAACAATATATTTGCTTGGACGCAACCGAGTCAAGCCATTTAGCACCCTAAAGAGATAGCACAAATCGATATTAGCACGACGAACTGTGAGCGATTTCAAGTGAAACATTTCTAAACGACAGGCATAGGATGGCAAAGAAAAGGTATTATTTCGGACAAAGTGACAACGGTAATATAGTAATCTGGTGAACAAGCGTTGTACTTTTTCAAGCATAATTACAAAACGTTTATGATGAGGATTCCAAACAGGCACAGAAAATTCTAACAATGGGATAACATAAGAATTAAATACAGTAAGATAAATTTCGGGCGATTTTACAGACAGTGAACGAAATAAAAGGTGAACTTTGGAGATTGCGGAGGAAACAACCTTTTGGATATGAGTTTGGAAGGACATTTTGTTGTCAAAGAATACCCCAAGGTCTCTAATGGTATCGACGGGATTTATGACCACGGAATTTACAGAATAAGAGGATGGAGTAGGAGAACGTCCTAATCGAAGATAATAACATTTGGTAGGTGCAATATTGAGTTGCCACTGAGTACACCAATTGGAGAAGATATTAATAGATTCTTGTAATTTGGCTTCTACGACAGTATCACCTTTTTCCCTAACTGCATATCCCATGGTTGTGACAATAAAAAAGAGGTGAACTGACCCTAATTTTAGGGGTTTCACGTTTTAATACTGTACATTTTTATCAATGGTGAAACTCATTGATATAACAGAAACCTCTACGATATGTTTTTCAGTTGATATATTAACAACTTTTCACTTACATGATTTCCACATACGGACTTCTTCTGATGCACTTGATTGCCAAGTGTGGGTTGAGCACTAGTAATAGGAGCAAGGGGTACAGCTGAATCTCCAACATATGGAAGACAGCACTATGTGTGACAAAATGAGTGAGTTAAAGACTAACACGTTATTAAAAACAATTTATAAACGAATTTCTGGCGCGCAAGTGTAATTGCGTTTTTTAATCACCTGTTTCTTAATAACGATCCCTCGAAGTCGGAAAATCGAGTAAGTTTAATAAGCCCTCGTGTTCTTCGCACATGTAGAACTCAAATAAAGGGGTGTCACAGTTTACGATACATTTGTACAGTTAACATCGACTAAAAATGGATGCCAGGTGGAAAACTAGTGCACATCATGGCTGTAAAAACTATTTAAAAAATAACTCTGTAAAAACTATTTAAAAAATAACTATGTAAAATAATTATTGGCATAAGAAGAAAATTAGAAAAACTCCCATAATTGCTCACATCAAAAGTAAATCAAATTATGAGCCGCAGTAAATGAGAGGTGAGAAGATGAAAATTGTAAAGAAGGGTAAAGAGAGTATAAACCCTCGTAGTCCCTTCACCAGATAATGCATACAACAGCTTATTTCGATGGAGAACCATATGAAGAAACCACCGACGAGGCACATCGTACAGTAGAAAAAACATCGACGAAGAATATATCGGTATCGAAATAGAGAAAGAAGTGGACCAGAAGCCTGGTCCCAGCCATCAGTCATGAATACTCTGATTAAGTATTGTTGTTTACTATATGTTCGTCCAAAAACAGACATGTTCCTACCCCGAACGTATGTGCGGAGAACGGAAATCTCTGCTATGGAAAACGCCTCAGTCGAACTAACTTCACCGAAACAGTGATAAAATCTTTCTGGAAAAGGTTTAACTCATCTCGACGCGGTATTGGTAGCAATCTGAAGAGTTCCTTTATTGCAACCGACACATCTCTCCATGATGGTAGTACACACAATAGTCACCTTCGCATGTAGAGCTGGTAGAATGCAACATTTGATGTTTTGCCCCGTTCAATTCGAAGTGTCGAGAAAACTAGAGTCAAAACGAACGAAGTGATTGGTACAGAAATGACAGCGTTATAAGATAAGAATGAACCCGCAATTGAAAACGTCAGCTTTACGAGGTAGAATATTCATTTCTTTATGTGGGTATATTATTGATTGTTGTCTTTAGCGTCAAATACGGCTCAACACGTCAGACAGGTGTGTACCTACCTTGAAGCTATTAAAGTGCCTTTTAAATTATAAGGAACCCCATGTTCGCGTATGTCAACATCAATTAGCAAATTACGTCGCTTTTGTTGCGATGTTTGAGAGACATGGCACAAAACAACTTGAAAAATATCTCACTGGAAATAGTTTATTATGTGTCAAATCGTGAAAAAGAGTAATGTACTTGGAATGGTGTACTTGGGATGAAAGCATATTGTAGTTGATTTACGGTTCGGACAAAAGCTGCATTTATGTATTCGCAATAAAAAGGAAATTAGAAAACCTCTCGTGATTGTTCACATAGAAAATGAAATCAAATTTATTTCATGCGGTAAAGTAAAGCTATTTGGAAAATTGCAGCAAAGACAACCCTCAAAGAATGAGCAGATTTTTCAGATGGTTGCAAAGTGGTATTAACATTCCGCACTGAAATGTTGTCAGTGGTGGGGGTTAGCTGTGGATGTTGCTTTCCATATGCTTCAATTGCGGCTTCAGCAGTTTTTCTGTTTCCATTGCATCCGTTTGTGTTGCACACCAAGTGTGTCACCTTGTAGGCAGCGTAAGTACCCACCTAAATGTGTCAAGGGACATTTAGGGTTTTCTGTTCGCACTAAAGCTTCCGAAAGTGTAGAGATAGAATTATCTTCAAATCACTCAAATCACACAATTTCATAGTTCAGACCGCGCATTCTTTTTTCATGTATTATGAATTGAAATCAACAGATGAAAATTCCTACACACCTCCATTGAATGCTTCGAAAATGATGAATTTGTGGATAGGCAGTACTGCCAGGATTCATTATTTTCGCTCCAATGTGCGTTTTGGTCCATTCGTTCAAAGTCCGCGTAGCTGAAGACGCAAAATTGCCCCATACAAGTATTAACTTCTTCTCCGTACATCGCTGAAACATATATTTTCTAGCGTATCCACCCACAGGTCACACAAAAATGAATTGTTCAGATGTTTTCGTAAGTTAACTTAGCGTTTAGTCAATGTGTTTTTAATGTTACTGATAATCAAAAGAGTAAAACACGGGTACTGTTTCTGGACTAATTACCCCCTTATAATTGTAAGCCGAAGAGTACTAGTGTGTAGTATGACGTTTTGTCTTGCCGAGCGCCAAGGAGGACAATGTAATGTCAAATACCAATCAGCACTCAAATATAATACCATTTAATGTTCAAGTGTTTTGAAAGACCCCCTCACAATGTTTTCATGTTTTGTTGTATTTGTTAGTTAACATAAATGATTCTATGTTTAGCAGGCTCTAGTGAAATGTGACGTTTCGAGCTTCGTTTGTGACTTGCGCTGTTCGTTTTCTAGCCCAATATAATATTTCTACCTAACTTGCGCTATTCGTTTTCCAATATAATATTTCTACCAAGTATCGTTGAATCAACTCACTTGTATTCAAGTTGCAGCTGATAGTGCCCTGTGTGAAGGAAAAGAAGTCCATGCGATTGCACAAATCCTGGATTGTTGAAAATCAGATAGCGTAGTGGACTCGCCTTGTATGTGCCGCGCACTGAATCAGTTGAACCAAATATGTACACATTTCAAAAATCAACTCACCTCAACGCAGTATTGGTAGAACTCTAATCGATCCCTGTACTGCACCCGATACATTTCTCCGTGATAGTATACGCTGAAAGATAGCGAGAAAGTCTTAGGTAAACACCATCACTGGCTAAAGCGAAACCCGTGCTACCAATAAGAGCGGTTTCCACGTTTCAGAGACGGCTGCTCTATTGATCTACAAGTCACTAGGGTGTCAGTTATTTGCTAAATTTATTAATTAAGCAATTATCAACACCAAGGTTGCTGAATACTTTGGGAAAGTAAAGCGTTTTATCGACGGCATGGTAATAATAATAATAATAACAATAATAATAATATTTATTACGCGCACAAAAATGTAGCAGTGTTCAGAGTGTTTTTTTTGTGTGAAGACGTCCAATATTCGTTGAGTCTGCGAAAATGAAGCTTACTTGAATTGCAAATCGTACGGTGTAGTTGTGCCTATTGGGAACGCGTACTGAGCACGCCGTACGTCATCCTTCCATGTACTGTATTGAAAATAGTATTGCAGGTAGTCAGAGTAGTTCTGAAAACTGATTATGTGTTTCATTTATTGGAGATGATTTATTGGAGATGAAGTACGCATGACAGGGACTGCAAACCGCGAAGATTGCTACCTCGAATTTCCCATTTGCATTGCAAAATGTCCCCATCACGATCAGCTTATCAGCGTCCGTGATATTGAACTTCTGAAAGAAGCGGCCGATTAACTCTATCTGCAGGAAACAAATTTGAAGGTGCTACTACACAAATATAAAAAAAGGATTACCATAAGGTCTTCGTAGTCATGCACGTAGTCATAGCACTGAAGTTGGCGTAATTTGCTCCCAGAAATGCTTTCATTACCAGCGTTACAATTGTCTGTGCTGAATCATATTGAGCATCGGTAGATAATAGAAAAAAATATTAATTTATGGAATTTATCAAATATGTTGTTTCCTGCGTTGATTGCATCGTGCGAGAGAGTATTTGGATTTTTAGCGCTTGCGAACGAACCGAATAATACCTGCATATACACATGGTCCTATCCACTGAATCGCTCGTGCAACCGTTGGTTAGAACTAAGCCTGTGACACAATCCTAAAATAGTCATATTTGGGGTGCATACAATGGGTTCAGTAAAAGCTCTTATGTACAACTCTAAGATGGTTTTCACCTGAATTACTACACTGTTTCCGTTAGCCGTTGTATAGAATAGTTTGAAACAATAGTCTCCTTCACACGTGGAGCTGCAAGGGGAAAAGTATTTAATCATGTTATACGATTTTTTTCAATCGGCTCCTAAAACCGTCAAATAGTTTTTGTTGTTCGTATTCAGTAATGAGTAGAATCAAAACGGAAATTCAAACTCACACAACTGAGCTGAGATCTCCAGAATCGAAGCGCACGCATTTGATTGTTTCAGAATATGGAAATGTTAGCAATGTTAAAATTAATCCGAAATTGAAGAGGTGGTGTGTACGGGGAAGTTCGTTCATTTCAGGGCTTATTCTTTATATTGGAGCTATAAGCAAGTTGAATTTGTTTCAAGTGCTCAGTTCCGAAAAGTTACTTTCTGATCTCAATTTTTGCTGTAGTTTCATATCGACAGGTGGGTAGTGCTATAAAATTGTCGTTTAAATTACAGGGAGGACCAATTTCGCATGACCACTCATAGCAATTAAACGAGCAATTATATGTAAGTTTCAATTGGAAAATTATGGTGATTACGTTGCCATTTTTAGAGCAGAATTTGTCGAAAGTTGCAAAACTCACGAATAAATGCATTAATTCTAAGTGTTTCCGACGCAATGTTCAGGAAACTTATTGAACAATATGCCAAAAAAAACCGTATGTTACTGAAAATCTAGACAACTGAATTTTTTGCTACCACTCGTAATTTGAATACTTTGGAAACTGCTTATTAGTGTATTTTGTAAGTTGACTATCATGTTGTGCCAGGGTTGTGAGCGTTTGAAAGCATGAAAATTAATAGCAAGCATTATGACTTGCTCAACTTTATAACATTACACAACCTTTATTACATACGAGCTTTGTTTTATTTATTGTTATGGCAGATCCAGTAAAGAATAAACACTTTTACATTTTTCGAAAACATACGTTTGAAGTTGAAGTTTTGACTGAAACTTTGAAACATGAAGCCGACCCTTGTCTGACAATCCCGAAACAACCGTTGACACAAGAAAACACAACATCAACATTTTATTGGTCTCCATAAAACCCCTGTAACATTTGACCGGTCAAAGCACGACTGTAACGATGAACATTATCATCGGAAGAAAAAGACCAGCTGAGGAAAAGAATGCAGAAACTGCATTGTCAACATCCACTGGTGAATCATCGGGTGGAGCATTTTCTGCGGGTGGCTTTTTGTATAAATCAATGGCTTCCGTGGCCGTTTTGTTGTTCTTGTTGCACATGTCGGTGTTGCAGAGGATCGTCGTTACGTCGAGGTGTTTGTATACGCCAACCTAAATAAAATAACAATGTGAGACAGTATGCATGCAACTTCACCTTCCATAGTTGCTTCTTTTAAGTTGAGCAGGCGTAGCGATCGCATTGCTTACCATTAGTGCTAAATCGAACGATTGACCAATTTTTTTCTATTCCCAGAAAAGAAAGTGTTATCAAGCGCGGCCTTACTCCCATTGCATTTTCCGACTGTGTAGAGTTGATTCCCATGCAATATTGATATGTTTCCTTCTGAACTTTCTCCGTTTGCGTGTCGAAATCGTAGCCGAACCATTGCCGTGTGCTAATCGCGCAAAAGTCACCGTAGCAGGTTGAGTCTTTGACGGTGACTGAAGAAAAGATTTTTTTGATATTTTATGAAAAGTATTCTATTCTGACTTCCAAATATCGAAACCAAGCCTATTTTGTCCTTTTTTACATAACTGACGTCCTTCTGCCTGTTCCGCCAGAGTTTGAGCAGTTAAAGTTGACATTTAAAGCGAAATACCAGCCGGTTTTTGAAACGCATTGCGTACACCTGCTTCCTTTTGCAGCATATGCAAATGAACAAAAATTAGAATAAAAACTAGACCCCAAATAGACCCCACGTCGCATAAATGCATAGGAATGCAAGTACTTGAGATGCGTTTCAAAAACCGGCCGGTATTTCGCATTAAAACAATGCCGTTTCAATACCCGTGTTCAAAGTGCACTTTGTTTTCATGTTGTTGAATGAGTTGAATCCAATTTGGTTGCACTTGGCCTAAAATAAGCATTTTTTTATAATATCTCTTTATGGTGGTTGTTTTTTAATTCGCATTATATTTATTGTAAAGTTATTTTCGAGTCAAACCTTGTTGCAGTACTGCTTGGTGCTGAAAAAGCCCAGGTTGAACAGGTACATCTCGCCATAGTAAAACAAGCTAAAACACACGAGGAAGTGCGACGTGAATAAATTTGGGTATGCAGAGTAGGAAGCCATCGCGGGACACGCTCACACACACACACACACACACACACAACACACACACACACACACACACACACACACACACACACACACACACACACACACACACACACACACACACACACACACACACACACACACACACAGGTAGATGCTGTTAGTTTCTGACGATGAATCGAAAGCCTTACCCGAGGACCGGTTCGAGAACGAAGCCTTTCGTGTTGAGGGGAAAGGGTGACGCGTCGAAATAACCTGAGCCATCCGATGATGAATACTGTATAGTGTACAATTCACTGATACCATCGGAGGCGTTCTAAAACATTACTTAAGTGCTTGAGTATGATTCAGTCTGTTCAACTGTTTTGCAGCTTGTAGATCAAGTTTTAGATCAAGTTTACCAGACCTTGTATGTTCCCTCGGACACACAAACGAGACCGTCCGAAGTTGGTCCATTTTCTAATGGGGCGACCTGAAAAGTGCTCTATGATAACTCTTTAGTTTCTTTTTTCGAAAATTACTATTGCATTGTGCAGTTTTCTACTGGATTATATAATATTCACATACTCGAATAGATGCGTTACATGTAATGTAAGTTATAATGAATCATTAGAAAAAATTCCTACACTATAAGCATACAAACGCAAAACCTAAACCTACATCAATGTCGCTATAAGAGTAGCATTTGATAGGGGACAGCATTCGTCCTTTTCCAGTAATTTTGTCGTTGCATTTCGCTTTTCTGAAAAATATAGACGAAAACAAAACTTGGGTACCTTGATTACATATAGAGGTAAACTTTCAAGAGCAACATACTTGCAGATACACATCGTATTATCCGAGGTGTCCGTGATACATTCCTCCTTTAGAGTAATGCCGCTCACGCAGTTCTGGGAAAAAATTATTTACGCAAAGGAAACGATGATTCGTGGACTAACATTCCACACGTAATGTCGAGTTCGTAGTTTGCTTTTTCAGTTCAGAGTTAAAGAAAAACACCTGACCATTATGCATTACCTGTGTTAGCCCGAGGCTGTCTTTCAATATATAGCAGTAGTCACCTTCGCATGTTGAACTGCAATATTTATTTTGAATGAAGTTCCCTTTAACAAAATAAGCAACTAGCTTGTTGTTGCTTTCAAACTTTCTGATTACTTTCTAACGGAACAACTTATCAACTTACGCATCGGCCGTGGAACTGCCGTAGATACACTTCAGTGAGTTTGAAACTGGAGCAAGACATGCAACGACTAGGAGTACTAGCCTGTGCTTCATACTCCTAAAAGGTGAATTCACTAGATCCTAGTGATAATTGAGATCACATAGAGAGCCGCTAAAAAAGCATAAACGAATTGCCTATATTTTAGGGAGGGCAATTAATTTGGCTTCTTGGCAACATTGTCTATAATTAGGAGATGAAAGGTACTCGTTAGGCTGTCCAGATCCCGTTTTAGTTGCGAACGCTTGCTAATTCACTTCTAGACTTATTGTATAACCCGAAACATTCATAAACTCGTTACATAAACCTGAGTTCGACTTTAGCGGAAAGGAGCGGGCAATTGTGTGCTCTTTGGCAAAAAATTAACCTTTGCAGCGTTTTATACTTTCGTCCAGTTGTACTCTTTGCAGGTGCTAAAGATGCATCTGTCGCAAACTTCTGAAAGATGTCTAATAGAAAAATGAATTGCTAATTCACTAGCATGACCCCAGTCCAGGTGCATTGTTGACCAGAAAACATTTAATCATTTAAACTTTCTATAAATAAGTTAATAATTAAATGCAATTCCCTTTTATTTAGTTCCGCAAATATGATCTTTAAGAACTCGGCCTTACAATTAAGCCGGCAGATGATTATTTCAATTATGGCGCAGGTGTACTTTTTTGTAAAACACGAACTATTTATGTAGTGTGATATCTTAATTAAGAACCAACTTGCGCATAGTTTTTTTTCTGGTCTGCGATGAATCTATGAACATTAATAGGCAAATTTCAGCAACTGGCGGTTAGTGCATCATGAAAGAAAAGAATTTTTGCAAATTTGAAAGCTTTGGCTGAATGTATGCAGAAATTGAGGGATTATGTGGTTGAATGCTCGCCTCCACGATAGAAACAGAGGGACGATTCATGTGTGCGGGAAAGCATGTTGCGCAGTTACATAAGTAGATACATATTGGTTTATTTGCATGAATTGGTCTCTTGCAAGCTTTTAAAGACAACCGAATTGGAAGTACTGAAGCGTCTGATGTTGTCGCACTGGACAAAAATTATTAAACTTGAGTTCAAATGCTACAAAGGTGCTTATGAAGTGCCGTTAAGTACCTTGAGCACGTTAAGAGAATTCCCACTCTTAGTAACCCCGTGTATTAGTGGTTGAAAAACCGGATTTATTTTCTCACCAAATATCGTTAATGTTTGTTTCTCTAGCCGTCCTCTTATCTTCTTGACCCTTATAGAAGCGTGTGATAACAACTTGCTTTTGTTGTTTTGTTAGAGAGCAATTTTACTCCGCTCTATCATGCTATTAATTATTCTCTTTTTGGTGAATAATACAGTTGCCACAGCTACAAAATACAAGGTAGGTTAACTGAATTAAAAAAGGCCAAATGTAAAAGTCCCCGGAAAAAAACAGTTTATAATATAATAATTTAGCCGACGTGGGATTCGATAGATTCTCGTCCACTGCCGGAGTGGTACGATGATTCAAAGTTTGGAATCTTTATGCATTGGGGAGTGTACTCCGTACCTGCATACAGGTATCAAGCAGCTTTCCGAGATAAAAAAAATGTTTGTTGTGAGCAACTACTGTGCATAACAGGGCGCTCTACTTTGTAAACTTTAGGTCTGAATGGATCTGGTGGTATTGGAAAGGCGAAACTCCAGATCCAGATACAGTAAGATACATTGAACAAAACTATCCACCCGGAACCACATATGCTGATTTTGGGAAAGATGTAGGTGAATTGTGGTTTGTTTCAGCAATATAGTCACTTGTTTTTTACATTTAAACTATTGATTATGTATATCAAGACTCAAGATAATCGCCAAGAATTATTATCGTTTCATTTGTTCAGTTTCGCGCAGAGCTCTTCAATGCTGATAACTTCAAGGAAATTGTTGAAGCTTCAGGTGCCAGGTAAATTTAATAATACTGAAAAAAGGAAGACAAAGATCATAATGAACATGCTGATGGTGTTGGTTTAGGTATTTTGTGATAACGAGCAAGCATCATGAAGGATTCACGATGTGGCCATCAAAAACGTCGTTTAACTGGAATTCTGTGGACTTGGGACCCAAGAGAGATGTGATTGGTTGGTTACTATATAATATAACCATGCCTTCAGTAGATCATAAACTCATTACTAGCATGCCATAACATGCCATTTCTGGTACATAGGTAAAGTGACTGTTTTTTTGCAGGAGAATTGAAAAAGGCCTTCTCAAAATCATCCGTTCACTTTGGCCTATACTTTTCATTGTTTGAATGGTTCCATCCACTGTATTTAAATGATCGACAACATAATAAAACAGATTACGTCAAGGTTTGGTTTTATAAAGTTACTGGACAAACCATATGTAAGCTGCGTTCATTGGCACACTTAATACCGAGACCAGCATAACTCATAAAAGTATCAGGACCCTAGTGTTCAATAATATCCTTTTTACCTTTATATTAGCGCCTGCTTTATTCAGCTCAACTGCCTTTAGAGTTTACCCTAATCGTCGTGAAGAAAAATCTTCCACGTTGCCTTCGTTCATTTAATCAAGTTTCTGAAATCTTAACTTTGTTACTCTATCATTGTCGCCCACGTAAAACATTTTCAGCAAATATGTCTGCCACAACTGATTGAAATTGTGAATGAATACGAACCAGAATTGATTTGGAGTGACGGAGATTGGAACGACGAGGACACTTACTGGAGGAGCAAACAGTTCCTAGCCTGGCTCTACAATGAGAGGCAAGTGAAGGTCGCATTTTGAAGGCAACTAAGGACCCATCAACCTAAATGACAATGAGAACCATCAATGCAACTAGCAATTGATATCCTGAGTTATTGATTATATTAGTTTCGTTTAGTCCTGTAAAGAAGAACGTCGTCGTAAACGACCGTTGGGGCAAGGGAATCCCTGGTAAACATGGAGGATTTATGACGTACGCTGATCACTTTGATCCAGGTACACAAGATATTTTCATACTTAATTACACAATTGGGGCAAAACAGTATTATGGTAAACTTGAATTCTTAGGGATATAGTTCTGAAGAACGCTGAACAATAATGAATCTCGCTCAGGACATCTATTACCGAGAAAGTGGGAGAATTGCATGACAATGGACAAAGCATCGTGGGGACATCGGAGAACAATGAAGGTTTGAAACAATTTGAATTCATCTCAAGACTCACATCTGGAAGAGTTTGATTCCGATACTCACATTGCAGAGCGGGGATGTTCGATCCGTGCACGAAGTTATTGAACAATTAGCCCGAACAATTTCTTGTGGAGGAAACTTACTCCTCAATGTGGGACCAGATATGCACGGCGTCATTGCGCCAATATTTGAAGTAAGTTTTGCTTTGGTAATTGAATTCTTTACCTATCGTCACTCGCAGTACGAAACAAATTGCAGCAAAATCTTCGCGAACTCGGCCAATTTGTGAAAACGAACTCGGAAGCGATTTTCGGAACAAAGCCATGGATATATCAGAATGACACGAATAATATTTGGTAGGAATATTATCACAACAGAGATTTCTCATTCTTTTAGTGTCCCTGTTCTGTGTGAACTTTGCATTACTGTTCTTACTTAGTATGTGATTTCATCATGCTATATACACGTTAATGCAAAATGCCTGGAATCGAGCTGGTATAGTAATTATGAAGCAATACACGTACAGTACATGTATTCAGGTACACCAGTCGCTTGCGTACAGAAGGTGCTCCATCGGAAAGAGTGTTCAACATACAAGACAATGATGATACGATTGTTTACGCTTGGTTATTGAATATCAACACAACAACTCATTTGCTCACCCGTGTGAAGACCACTTCAGAGGTCAACTTTCAACTCTTATTAGATGGAAATAGGTTGAAGCGTTTATAATCATTAATAGCGCGCACAAAAAAAAATGTGCGGGTAAACAAAATTGCTAAACGATGCATTTTGCTTTCAGACTCAAGTGGGCATCATTGGTTGTTCGTCGGTCGTAAAGCACAGCAGTGACAAGAAAGGACATCTGGTTGTGGATTTGTCAAATGTACCGTGGTTCAAGTTACCCAGAACCGATGTGATCGTACTCAAGATAGAATACGCAGCCACCAAGAAGGTAACGTGGTATTTTGACTTACCGGGCTATGCTACGACAATGCAGTAATTTGTTTCCGCCAAAAATTATGTGCATAAGCCAAAAATTTTCAGCACAACCCTCTACATCACCATTACCACAAGAATGTCGAAAGCGACCTCAACACACGCTTGGCATATGATATGGAAGCAAACGAGGAAGAATTTTTCTTCTGATCTAAACGTGAAAATCGTCTCTAATGTAACCATTATTGTCAGACATAATGTGAACTATGTGTCCGTACTTTGGCGGCTGTCGAATAAATTCATTTTCATTTTCAGTGGTTTTATTGTTTATACATATTGTGATCAACTCCATGGTAAAAACATTGAATGAAAAAGAAACAGGGAAGATTTAATTGTTTCCAGTTTTGATAGGGACGAACTTGAAACCAATTGCAATTCTAAAGATTCTGATGTGACTGCGTAATGTAGATTGTTTGAAAACAATCGTAGGTTGCAAAAAAAAACTAATTGTGAGTTGCATAGCTGTTACCTATAAAACAAGGAATTTGATTCCAATGAAAGTTTCTGGGTAAACGGAACTGGGTAAACTATAATAAAATGGCCCCACTCTCCATTATTTATGCACCTAAAAAAACTTTGTTCAAATAATGTCCATTTGTCGGTGGAAATAATCCGAGCGCAAACCCTGAACCCATGTGCCTCGATAGCTCAGTTGGGAGAGCGTTAGACTGAAGATCTAAATGTCACCGGTTCGATCCCGGTTCGGGGCATTTTTTTGCGTTTTTTTTATTTGACGTACAAATAATTTTTTTTGATTATTTAATTTTTTCGAATACTACGGTCGACAATTAACAGCTTTTTTCTGTATGAAGTGCTCTAATCATGTAATAGATTCGCGAGTTGCCTGTTTTGAATATTGAAGCTGGAGAGACCTAAACGAAGTTGTGTGGCCCATACTAGTTTGGAGAAAACAGAGAGCAACATTGCTCGTCTACACACACGATTGAGCATTGTTTCCGTGTCGTATTTACTAGCAAGTTTCCGCGAAGCCACTACAATTTTCGATGTTTTGCTAAGGGCACCAGTCATATTTTCCCATTCTTTCCCTGCAATCAATGACATGCAATGGAAATTAGTTTCATCCGGGGTCCATTTTTCCCCACTTTCCACAAAGTTTTACAATATGACGTTGATCAGGTCATACCCGATGCCCTTTACTAGGTCACATTTTTCAGCCAGTGAAAAAGTCAGCTAGTTAAGACCATCTGTGTTCGTGAAAAAATTTTTTTTTGTCAATAACAAAAAGGGACATGCAGCTGTGGTGCTAGAATCTGCCGCATTTCTTAAGTTATTCAAAAAACGACGCTTAGAGCTCACCATGAGATTAGAATTCTACCGACTACACACATATTCACATGAGATCATTCAATGATTTAAATGTAGTTAGTTGGTGCTTGGTAATATGGATGTTTTTATAGGGTCACTTGGAACGCTTCACGAATTTGCGTGCCATCCTTGCGCAGGGGCCATGCTAATCTTCTCTGTATTGTTCCAATTTTAGTATATGTTCACCGAAGTGAACAGCTGTAGCTTACAAGTAGTGCAGCAATTATTCAGACGGCTTGCTCAGTGTACAGGTCTACGTATTCAACATGGTACCAATGCTTTCGGGTCCAATAGGGCATATACGACGTCGCCTGAATAACTATTCTTCAGTAACTCAATATATCTATCTATGACTCACAGTCAGACACGATTTTTTCCGTCTTACAATTAGAGGGATCATCAGTTAATCTAAGAGGCGGTGCAAGAGGTGAAAGAAGTGCGAAGGAAAAGCGTCCGTTGCCGCAGCTGTGCTTTTCGCGGGGTGGACCATACCCAGCACCTTCCTTTTGCTCAAGCGACCTCAGACATACCACATCTGGTGGACGCTACGACATCCAAAATTGTTTTCTCTTACAGTAAGATCACATCAGCATACAGGCTGCTTACAGTGTCTAGGCATCTTTACTACAGTATGTACAGAAGTTGTATTTGAGGCCGTCTAAACCAACGTTGTTTAACTTTGAATGAGCTAAGATTGTGGGACGGCTTTAGCACAAGTTTCCTTTTCGACGATTCCTCACCTACTGATGCGTGAAATGATGTACAGTATACATTGCAAACGTGCGCAAGTCAGAAAGCACTTTTAGTCTACTCTTATGTGGTCTGGTGACCCACATGTGCGGTTGAAATACCCTTAGGCAGGCACTCCGATAGGCACAACTGCCATTTTTTGGTGCCACAGGGTGAAATCCATCTGCTGATTGGCAATGCGGGTCACTCATTGAGATGATACCTTATTTTTGCTTACACCAATCCAACGATATGAATGATACCGTCATAATATAGTGTTTTTATTATTATCTTATCAATTTATGCGAGCTACTGTATCTATTGTTAAAGTAACTGATTGTTGATGTTTGTCGTTACACATTCATTTTAGAAACTTTGAATATTCATCGGATCCGCTCCCCAGTCCTTACATGTATCTTATTTACGAAGCTGGTCGGCTTTTTATTTTAACTCAGTTGATTAGACGTCAGTAGCCAGTTTAACCAAGGATACAACAGTCAATTCCTAATATTTTCTATTTAGAACTTGACCTTTGCAATGAATTTATTATGTAAAGTGCATTCTCATTTTCCCGTAAATACCCCAACATCGGCTTCACTGACATCTGGAATGCTTTTTTTGTAGTCCATAAACAATTTCTCCCGTGATCTTGTTTATTCTCACGCCGATCCTAGTTCATAATCGTCAGCTAGTCTGAAGTCTGGATAGAGCTTGGTTCTTTATGCATTAAACTTATGGCTTTCTCAAGAAGTATCCAAGTGTGAACGAACACATACTCATAATCGTAATATCATTTTTATCATTTTACACTTGGCACATATTGCTCATATGGCACATTCGTTCGTGAACATGATGTAAAATAGTAAAACTTTTTGTTTCAGTTAAAACACTAATTCGAGAGGATGTGGCGGCCAGTGCTACTGTGTGTAGCGCTGCTGCTACACGCCTCTACCTCACAGGTAAGCTAACATTAAATGTTTGGAGTTAGAATGTTAACCGGTATAAAAACTGCCTTGTTAATTCCCTTTGCCAGTTGTCTACGGTTTACATGTTGTGTCACAGGAAATTTGAAATGTCATCCGCGATGGAATACCTTATAACGAAATCGAAACTTCTAGGTTCTGACACCCAGTCAGGTAACAATCAGTCATCAAAAACCGATCCGAGCCTCGTCAACCTGTGGTGAACTCAACGGACAACCGATCAATGAAGTATACTGCTCACTGACTGGTATGTAACTAAGAAATATGTGTAATAGTTTTCTTACGGATCATATTAATTCCGTTACAATGTGCAACTTTAATCCCACTAGTGGCCAGTTGGCTTTGCTTCGTTGACCACGTAACATGATCCGTGGAAACATATAAAAGAGCTTGCTTTCGTTTCTGCTCTTAAACCTAGCGCAAAGGTTGATATTAAACGAACTCTTTTGTGAGTCTACACTTATAAATGCCGTGAAGTTGTAGTTCCCTAAAATTCTCTCCATTCCTTTTTATCACGTTTTATATGTGGACTCGCCATCCCACCAAACGAGAAATCAATCCATAGTCTGGCTAGATAAATGGCCTTCCTATACCCGGCGCCCAACATTACAACGCAAATATCTAATGGGCCCTCTAGATGCACAGAAAAAGAACTGTCCGCGGCAGATTGACCAGGCCATTAAAATGATCTTGGAAGGGGCAAGAGGGCAACAGACCACCACTTCTTCAAAGTAGCAGCGATATATCTATGGGAAATATTCTGGGTTATTTGGCACATTATTCCTTCTTCCTCATAAGGGGAAGATACGTTTTGGTCCCGAAAATGAACAATTCGTAAAATGGTAAATTAGAATCGTATCTGATTAGTATTTTTATAGGATCATCACAGTACACACCACTGAACCAATACTCGTATTCCGAAGACAGGTACCACGAACTGTTGAGGGAGTATCGCAATCCCCGCGAGCTCTTTATTCAGGTACTGTAATTTCTCAACAAGATCTTTCTAAGGAGTGTTTTCTAATGTGAATATGTATATTTTCAATGTAAATATGTTTTAAAATTTTCAATGTAAAATGTTTTTCAATGTAAATAGTTCGCATCAACACTTTATACTTTATTGAGAAAGTCCTAACTTGAGAAAGAATGCTGCGAAATATATGATTTGAAACTTGCATGTATAACTGTGAACTTTCTAGGGTGGTCATGGTTGTTCGCATTGTATGGCCGGTACAGTAAACCAACATCCAGCTGAGTTTATGGTCGATGGAAATACGTCGTGGTGGCAGTCTCCTCCACTCTCAAGAGGAAAACAGTACAACGAAGTCAACATCACCATTGATCTTGAACAGGTTAGCCGGATTGTTATGGAACCTCGACAGATCTTTGAAACTGACTCATTGCTAGTCCGGGAATCCTTTGTTCGTCAATGAATCGCTAACGTAGTTTTGGGTTTCATTCCTTTAGAGTTCATAGGACCTGCAAGTAATTGTGGTCATTTCACTGCGCTGATGCTTGAAATATTGTATCCATACCATATGCGTGCTCCGAGTTATTTTCCCTATCTTAAAGACAAATGTTTAGGAATTCCACGTTGCATATGTCTGGATCCAAATGGCAAATTCTCCCAAACCAGGAGCCTGGGTGCTGGAGCGTTCGACCGACCACGGAGAAACATTCAAACCATGGTTCTACTTTGCCGAGAACAATGCTGAGTGTATGAGGGTCAGTTCTAAGCGCCTTCACATGTTCTAAGCGCCTATCCAGCATTAGCTTTTAATATTATGCACAGAATGACAGTGAAATCATACACTCATTGCATAAGTTTGCCAAAAATGATGAGAACAACCAATTGTTTAGAAATTCGGCCCCGAGACCTTGGCCCCGCTCTCCGAAGACGAGCAAGTGATTTGCCGTACTGATATGGCCAGCATTCAACCTTTGGAAGATGCTGAGGCATGTCGCTTTTATTTTCCTCTAGCTGTCTTATTTTTTTATATTACACTTATTCATTTTGTTGATTGTGTACCGTTTTATTTAACATTTACTTTAGATGGTAATTAACCTCCTGGAAAACCGGCCTTCCCGCCAGTCCTTTGCTTCTTCGTCGTCCCTGCAGAACTTCACCAGAGCCACCAACGTGAGACTACGTCTTCTGGGCACAAGAACCTTCCAGGGACATTTGATGGATGTTAAGCGCCACCACGACCCTTCAATCACTAGACGAGTGAGTTGTAATTACCGTATACCAACATGTTTTGCACCCCCTTTTGGATACGGTAGCAGTACGGTAGCTTCATTGCCAATAGTTAGTTAATGAGGGCACAAAGTCTGAAACATTTTTGACGGGAGTTCATAACATGATTCATTCTCGTTTTCCAATTTTTTATTCTGAAATATTCATATAGTTCCTGTTCCTAGTGAAAAATTGTCTTTCAGTATTTTTACGCCATCAAGGAAGTCTATATTGGAGGACGGTGTGTGTGCAACGGTCATGCATCAACTTGCGATGTTCTGGACGTGCGCAGACCTAAGACACTTCTGTGCAGATGTGAACACAACACATGCGGAGATATGTGTGAAAGATGTTGCCCCGGATTCGAGCAAAAGAAGTGGCAGAAGACTACCGCGACCAACAATTTTACCTGTGAACGTGAGGGGTTGATTTTTTGTTGCGGTGTACTATAGGAAACTTTTTGATATTCGTGACCGCTTCAAACCATATGCCAAATATTGTATCTCGTGACCTAACAATAAGTTATCTGGAGGAAACATTTTCAGCGTGCAATTGCTTTGGTCGCTCTGAAGACTGTGTATATGACGAGGAGCTGGACGCACAAAATCTATCACTCGACATTCATGGAAACTATGAAGGAGGAGGACGTTGTCAGAATTGCAGGGTTCGTATTCAGGATACTATATATATCTTTGCAATGCATATGCAGCTAAGCTCTGACGATTGGTCATTTTTTCTTTAGGAGAACACCCAAGGAATTAACTGCAACGAATGCCGAGTGGGATTCTTCAAACCCGAGGGTGTGGACTGGAAGGACGCAAACCCTTGCAGACCTTGCGTTTGTGACCCGAATAAGCACACGGGCGCTTGTGATGCCGGAACCGGAAAATGCCAGTGCCAACCACGATTTGAAGGAGAGGAGTGCGACCGGTATGCTGTAAAATATGTTAAGATAAATCTTACAAATCAGTCATTAGGTACCCATAGAGTTCTATCACACACAATATGAGGACGAATTTAGTTGCGCGCCTGGCTACTACGATCCACCAGAGTGCAAGGCTTGTGAGTGTGCGGTCAATGGAACAAAGGATGCCGCATGCTTGGTAAGTTCTTTTGTGACACTCGCTCTTAAGTTCAGAAGAGATGAATGTTGTTAAGTGCAACAAATCACAAATACCTTCAGCCCACTGATGGACACTGCCCCTGTCTGGATGGTTTCGGAGGTCAATTCTGCGAAACGTGTGCCCCCGGATTCACCAATATCTCTGCTGGATGCATGGGTACGCTTTGCATCCGAGAACCAGCATGAAGAACGTATATTATTTGTTTTGTTTACTTTGCTAACAATATGAATAACTCCAGCCTGCCAATGCAACGACGTCGGATCAATCCATTCGAATTGTTCCGCGGAAACAGGACAGTGCGCATGCAAGTCTGAGTTCTCCGGGCTCGCTTGCGACGAATGCGCTCAAGGATACTTTGGATTCCCCAAGTGCACTTGTAAGTTTACTATACACGTTTGTAGGATCGCAAAGCTAAAGCCGGATAGTAAGACAGTTCAGATACCTGATTCACGAAAATTCTTTCAGACTGCAACTGTGATCCGTCCGGTACCGAGGACGGCATCTGTGACGCAACCAACGGCCAATGCCTCTGCAAACCGGGCTTCGCTGGCGAACGTTGTGACCAATGTGACGTCGCGCACTTCGGATACCCCGCATGCAAACGTAAGTGCTCCGTCCCCTTCTCATCTCAACAAATTGCCAGATGTTCTATTTTACACACCCCCAAATTTAGCATGTGAATGTACCGGCTCTGGTGCCAAGACTCCCGAATGTGATATCAAAACTGGAGATTGTTTGTGCATGGCGAACTACACTGGAAGAGCTTGTGACAAGTGTGCGGCTGGCTTTTACGACTATCCAAATTGCAAGGCCTGTGGATGTCTGCTTGAAGGAGCCAAAGGACAGACATGCGACAACAACGGACAGGTTTGTGGGACATAAATGAACTCAACTAAGGCTACCCGTTTACATAGTTCAATAACAAAGAATGTATAAATATGTATGCAAAATATCTTCAGTGTTACTGCAAGGGCAACTTCGAGGGAGAACGCTGCGATCGCTGCAAGCCAAACTTCTACAACTACCCGGTTTGCGAGGAGTGTAACTGTCACCCGTCTGGAGTAACTCCCAATTTTGGTGGATGTGATAAGGTATTGCGTTGACCCGTTTTTTTCATGCGAAATAAAGTGTCTGTGTGGTTTAATTCTCTGGAAAAAACACGTTTGAGCAAATTGATACATTTGTAGGTTGCTCCGGGCGAACTGTGCTCATGTCGTGCTCATGTAAGCGGAAGAATTTGTGACCAGTGCAAACCAACATTCTGGGATCTACAGTACCACCATCCGGATGGATGCGTTAGTAAGTTTTTTGGACTATCGTTTCACTAATTTGTTATCTGTTTACTAACAGTTTACCAATTTGTTTACATTTGAAGCAAGTAAGTAATTAAGTAAATACATAGCTCGAATAAAAACATAGTTTACTAATTTCCCGATGACAAGGTAAAATCATTATTCCGCCCTAATAGCTATGTTCCTCTCCGACCCAAAGTGCCGACCCAACTAAAGCGAAGTCCGACTCTGGGCGGTCCTAGTTACCGCCCCGCGTCGAAAAATTTGAAAACGGCGTGGGAGTTGGGTCGGCAAAACCACTGTTTGGAGTCGGAGTTGGGTCGGCAAAACACTGTTTGGAGTCGGCACCATCGTAATTTGTACAGAAGCGTAGCCCATAAATTACACTACATAACGGGAGGAAATGTTTATTGCGAATAATACATACACAGTATATGACTAAACATTCAAATTTGACGGAGTTTTAGCGAATCTTCCATTGTCCAGTATTAGTTATCAGGCAGCAGAATGCATCTTTGACGTTGTGAACTTCCACCGAGCTGGCCACCAGTGTCTAAATATGTCAAATTAAATAGTAAATGAAAGTGCAATACTTCTGCGTCATTCTGCGAAGATTACAAACTATTAGTAACATATATTCTACGGCTGAGTCTATCTATAGTGACCGATGAGAACCCTACTCTTACCACATCATAAACTTACTTTATCGTGTTTCCTTCCGTTTGTTTGCTTGCTTGAACGCGCATCAGTCAGTGAAGCAATGGTACCTGTGATAGCAATAAGTTAATAGAGGAAATAATAAAGGAAATAGAAACAAATTAGAACAAAACCAGAAAGTGCAGAAACTTCAAAAAATTTTGAAAAAATCATCGTGAAAAATGCGATGTGCATGCGGAAGGGCTGCAAGCGCGCCAGTTGGGTCGGACCTGGGTCAGACTTGGGTCAGTTTGGCTGGCATGCGTTCACTGCTGCTGTCTACTGTACTGCTACACTATTTGTACTGCTAAAGGGTCGGCACTGCAAATTTCAGTCATATTTAGCGTCGGCGGTGGGGTCGAAAGCCACAATTTGGGCGCGCATTGGGTCGGAGATTAACAGAGAGGTCCACCCTACAAACTCTGTTAATCTCCGACCCACTGCGCGCCCAAATTATGGCTTTCGACCCCACCGCCGACGCTAAATATGACTGAAATTTGCAGTGCCGTCCCTCTAGCAGTACAAATAGTGTAGCAGTACAGTAGTCAGCAGCAGTGAACGCATGCCAGCCAAACTGACCCAAGTGTGACCCAGGTCCGACCCAACTGGCGCGCTTGCGGCCCTTCTGCATGCACATCGCATTTTTCACGATGATTTTTTCAAAAATTTTTTTGTCTTTTTTTTTTTTTTTTCTTTCTTTCTAATTTGTTTCTATTTCCTTTATTATTTCCTCTATTAACTTATTGCTATCGCAGGTACCATTGCTTCACTTACTGGTGCGCGTTCAAGCAAGCAAACAAACGGAAGGAAACACGATAAAGTAAGTAAGTTTATGATGTGGTAAGAGTAGGGTTCTCATCGGTCACTATAGATAGACTCAGCCGTAGAAGTATATGTTACTAATAGTTTGTAATCTTCGCAGAATGACGCAGAAGTATTATACTTTCATTTACTATTTAATTTAATACATTTAGACACTGGTGGCCAGCTCCATGGAAGTTCACAACATCAAAGATGCATTCTGCTACCTGCTACTAATACTGGACAATGGAAGATTCGCTAAAACTCCGTCAAATTTGAATGTTTAGTCATATACTGTGTATGAATTATTCGCAATAAACATTTCCTCCCGTTATGTAGTGTAATTAATCGGCTACGCTTCTGTACAAATTACGGTGGTGCCGACTCCAAACCGTGGTGGTGCCGACCCAACTCCGACTCCAAACAGTGGTTTTGCCGATCCAACTCCCACGCCTTTTTCAAATTTTTCGACCCGGGGCGGAAACTAGGACCGCCCAGAGTCGGACTTCGCTTTTGTTGGGTCGGCACTTTGGGTCGGAGAGGATCATAGTATATCGTATTTTCAGGTTGTGACTGCAACCTTGCGGGAACCCTTTCGATGCTGAACTCCTGCGACCAGAAGGCCGGACAGTGTGTTTGTAAGAGACACGTTGGAGGCAGAGCATGTGACAAGTGTGCGGAGGGATACTACAACATGCATAGTTTCAATCAACTCGGATGTGAACGTAAGCACATATTGACTATTGTCCAGGCCCTATTGGTCTCCACTCTTTCATTTTAATTATGGAATATGATGTGTTTTGCACATTGTTTTTTTGAATTTGTAAGCTAACCCTTTATAGCTTGCAACTGTGATATGGGAGGATCTCTCCGTTCCGAATGTGACGCGAAAACCGGACAGTGCAAGTGTCGCCCACGGGTTGCCGGAGAAAAGTGCGACAAGCCAATTGACAACCACTACTTCCCAACGCTATGGCACAACATGGTTTGTTTCTTTTTTGAGATCCCCAATTACCAATGATCTACAAATTCCTTAACTTAAGTGAAACACACGAGCATCTAAGAGTAACACCAAATACTATCATTTAAGTACGAGGCTGAAGATGGACGTAGTATCGAGAATCGTCCCGTGAGATTTGCCAGTGATGCTGCACAGTTTGCCAACTTCAGCTGGAGAGGATATGCTGTGTTCTCACCAATTCAGGTATGTTAGCATTTCTATTTTCTACATTTAGGAAGCGTTCGTGTTGTTCCAATCAGCGGAATATGAACCTCTGTTTTGTTTCAGGACAAGATCATATTGGACGCGGATGTGTCAAAGGCTTCCATGTACAAGGTGCTCCTGAGATACCATAATCCGACTACAGTACCCATCCAGGCTATTGTTGCCCTTGCACCCGCTTGGACGAATACTCATGGTTTGTGCTTTCGGAAAAGACATTTACCCCCTATGTTTCTTATAAATACGACTAGTACACTCAAAGGTGTCTTTTGCAGATATCGAACAGTCTGAGAAAGTCACCTTCCCTCCAACAACTGAGCCACAAACAATGGCCGTAACCGTCTCTGGAAAGCCTTTCGTTCTCAACCCTGGAAAGTGGGCTGTCTCAATTGCCACAAAACAGAGACTTTTCTTGGTATGTTCGGATTCTACATTAGTGCATTTCTTAGTAGTGTGAGTTACAGCACAGAACAACGGTCAACGAAAGACGTCACTCGTTGATATCCTCTTTCAGGATTACATCGTTCTGCTGCCTCAAGAGTACTACGAGGGAACCATCTTGAAAGAAAGAGTACCATCTCCGTGCAAGGCACTTTCGCAGCACAACACAACATGTCTGGATCTGCTCTATCCACCTATTGATGTGGCCGTTGCACGAGCTGATGCTACTGATGGAATGCCATTCACTGAGATCGCAGAGGATGGAACTGAGAAGGAGTTGGAAAGGGTAAGAATGACCGCCTTTTCTCTTTGACAATGTTTGTGCTTCATCTTCAACATTAAATGTTTATTATTTGCTTCAGGTCCCGATTGAGATCCTCCCGGCCCTAATTGGGCCAGCCGCCTTCGTTCGTGCTGATAACAAAAGTCGAATTGTGAAGGCCAGGGTATGTACTCATGCGTTCTTCCCTCAGCTGAAAAAATACCACAGCCTAGCTTATTGCTCGTTATCGGTTGTAAGGGACCACTATTTCAGCTGGAAGTTCCTGAAGACGGTGAATACGTTGTACTCGTTGAATACTTCAACCAGGAGGAAACTGCTCTGCCTCTTCAAGTGGAACTAATGCAGAATAACATCAGCAAATTGGATGGAACGGCAATCATTCAGCACTGCCCATTTGCGTATGTTCTGTTGTTTATGATAACAGACATGATTTATAGTATCTGAGTGTGCCATGATCCTACTGCAGAAATGGCTTTGCTACTTTGAGTGATTTTAGTTTTGAAAGACCGGCTGGCTTCAAATACAATGGGTTAGTTGCCTACAGTCCCTCTCCCAGAGGCAATATTGCAATTTACCACCTTCCCCCCTCCCCCCTGTTGTTTCCCTCCATCCGTCCCTCACTACTAATAACCGTTATCCCTTTCCTTTGTATAGATAATTGTGTGGCACATGTGCATTTATTGGGTGATGCGTGCATATTAAAGACTTTTTAAATAAAGATTTTCCAGTGTTTTCTGCCGTGAGCTTGTCACCGCTGGCGGTCGAGTCCCCGAAGTCCAACTCGAAAAGGGCGTTGCCGATGTTCAGTTCAGTGTGGATCCAATGCACGAATTCGGTCTCGCAGCGGTCTCGATCATTCCAAAGGACAAGTGGAACAACGATTTCCTCCAGCAGGTATCAATGAGGACTTAGTGTTAATTAGAAGAGGAGGATCTTTGTATATAATGGTTTATTGATACACACATCGATAAATCTTTGTTGATAAGTCTTGAAACATTTAATTCCAGTTCCCCGTCTGTACCAGAAAGGATGGCAAATGTGTGGCCCAGCAGTATCCACCGGCTCAGAACTCGATCACATCCGAAGCCGAAGAAGGAAACCAGGACAAGGCCCTTACCGGGGACAAACTACCCTTCCCGATTGTCAATCCCCAATCAGTCACTGTTGTTCCAATCGATCAAAATGAGGTAGGCTTATGCGCCATGCTAATTATGAGATATTGAACTAATTAGGATAATTATACCTTCTTGGATCCAAAACCTGCTGAAGAATTTGTTGATTAATGCTAAGGTAATTAGTTAGCACTTACATGCGAGGTTTCACCAGCATTTACGTGAGATGTAAACAATCGATAATTGCATGTGTCTCTTCTCTTTGCGCGCTATTTTGTTGAACCGTGCCAGACGGAAATGTTGGTGAAACCGGCCTCTGGCTACCTCGAAACTCCTGTAACACACACTTTTTATTTGTATTTTATTTTTTATTCTTTTTATTGTAAAATTGCAGCAAACGGAAATCTCTGGAGTTGTCCCGCAACGAGGGCACTATCGCTTCATTGTCAACTACTTCAACCCAGATAATACTCCACTCAGCTTGCCCGTCCTTCTACAGAACACTGACCATCTCTACCAAGGTACACCAGTCGTGAATCTGTTTTTCTATTAATAGAACTTGGCGGAAACGAACCTAACTTTAGATAAATGTCAGCGACTGCCAATGCTTATTAAACAATGACAATTATTGAACGATGACAGTTTTTCACTCAAGCTTCCCAAATAGCCGTTTTAGGCGGTCGGAACATGAATTACACGGGTTTGTTTTCGTAGAAACTATCCAATCTTTTGGTTCTTTCACCAGCTTCACCCCTTTTAGACTTCTGACTATTCGCCACATTTTTCACAAAACTCTTTCGTTGAAGCTCGCTAGTGCTACGGGCACACATTACCTTTTTATTTTTCAGTTTTCCATTATATGTGCACCCCCTGTATCGTCCACGTTGAATGCAAACTTTATCGCTTTTTGATTTTGCTATATTACACTTGGCTAGGTTGAACAAGATAAGCACAGATAGATGATAAGACTTGCAGCCGCAGTAGACTATCTATCTATACATACGCAGGCTTTCTGTCCTCTGTCCATTACTTTACATTTCTGCTTGGAATGGATATACTGACCGGAAAAAATTGTGTTGAATGAGTAATTTCACTTTAGCCGTGCTCCCGCTGGAGTATTGCCCTTCTGTGGCTGGTTGTCGAGCTGTGATTCACGAACAGGACAGACCAATGGTATCCATTGAACGTTTTGAGAAACTCATTAGTCTGGAGGAAATTATGGCTCATCAATCGGAGGCTCGAACTAACCAAGTTTACGTGATCCTCAGATCATGTTTCATCATCGATCAAGTTGATCCTGGATATGAAGGATTTTATCCAAAAATATTTTAGATCAACCAGTTCTGGATGGAGGAGAAGTACACCATTCTGCTATCTCACAACACCTCGGATCGACCCGTTTACATTGTATATTCTAAAATTTGTAGAAATACTTTTACGCAGTGGTGTCCTACAAAATAACTTGCCGAAAGATTTTTTGGCTACAGTAGGCCTTGGTTGAACGTTGCGTCCGTTGAGTGGGTGATGTGCCATCGACTATAGTATAACCAATTAAGAATTGTAATTAATTACTATACGCATGTTGTTTCACAAAATGGTTTGCTAAAAAGAATATTTCAGGACTCAGTTACCGCTGTTCCGTATGCTGATTACAACGAGAACCTGATGAAGCCACAGCCCATCGATCTGTCGCAAGAATTCGTTGAGTGGTGTGGATATAACCATTTGGAAAACCCGTAAGTACCAACTAGTTCAGTGGATCCTAATAGATAACAACTAATTTAAATATATAATGATTCCTTTTCAGATCGTGCAACGTTTCTGATTTCTGCCGCGACAAGATCTTCACTCTGACCACCGACTTCAATCAAGCTGCACTTTCTTGTGACTGCGTTGCTGCCGGTAAGTGGAAATTAATCTACAACTTGTTTCAACGAGCCTTTTATGGGAAGATTGCATGACGTGAGAAAAACGCTCCATTACCTATTTTAGGATCTCTTTCCTTTGCCTGTGATGCTTACGGAGGACAGTGTCAGTGCAAGCCAAACATTATCGGTAGAAGATGCGACAAGTGCGCTCCTGGACATTATCAATACCCTGATTGTCTAAGTATGTTTTGTCCCTATGTTCTTTTTTTTTGTGAATTAACCACTGAAATGTTTTTTTAATTTCTGATCCATATATTCACTGATTGATTTGTTTATCAATTTGTTGATTTTAGAGTGTAAATGTGGCCCGAATCAGCAGTGTGATGAACAAACTGGACAGTGTTTCTGCCCACCCCATGTCGAGGGAACACAGTGTGATCGTTGTGTGCCACAGGCATTCGGATATGATCCACTGATTGGATGTCAACTATGCGGATGCTCTCGTGAAGGTATTTGTGCAATTCGAAAACTATGGCGCTAATTGTACCAAGGACCGCTCGCAATACGCTTGTCGCTTATTTCTAGACAACAATAACTTCCTTTAGGTTCCGAAGATGGCGCTCTGCAGTGCGACCCACTCACAGGACAGTGTCTGTGCAAAGAAGCGGTTGGAGGAAGAAAGTGTGACCGTTGCCTGTCTGGATTCTATGCTTTCCCTGCCTGCTACTCCTGCCAGTTAGTTCCTTTCGTGCTATTTTCTCCTTGAACTTATCCTATGTTACACTTCCAGAACAAAGTACATTTATTTAGATGTAACCCGGCTGGTACTACCGAAGAGATCTGTGATCCCAGCACGGCAGCGTGCAAATGTAAGGAAAACGTGTACGGACGTATGTGTGATGCTTGCAAACCTGGAACATTTGACCTTTCCACCAAGACCCCTGAGGGATGCAAGGGCTGTTTCTGCTTTGGAGTGACTGGTTCTTGCCGATCCAGTGACTATCCTGTCCTTCTTGTAAGTTATCATATCATGAATGGAAAAATATTATGCTTTTCCGCGGTAGGTTGCGCGGCATATTCAGACTCCTACAATATCGAACAATAGGCAGAAAGCTGTAGAATACATTTTTCCGCAATGGTTTTCACATCAGGGTTCCGAATTATTCCATATCACTGTAATTACTGTAGTGTTACCTGCATTTATACTCAGTTGGATCCGATCATCAATATAATGAATCAACAACTGCAACGAGTAAGAGCACAATCTGGAAATACTGCTCATTTTTTTTTGTTTCCTACTTTTTTTGTAGAATTGCACATGCAGTACGTGAAATATATCATTGTACTTATTTCCACATCAGTTTCATTCAGCACCTCAAGAGATTCTTCAGTTGTATCATGAAATGCACACACTTTTTATAATTCCTTTCCTGTTCTATCAATTCTTTCTTTATGCACCCAGTGTTAGTCCTTTTAAAATATTTAACAAGCTGCCGTATTTTAGCTGGGATTCGATAGCGAAGGTTTCGATAGCACCGATCCGAATGGTACTGTTGTTCTGAACGAAGGAGTTGTCACTTATAAACCAGGAAATGAAACTGCTCCCGAAACCGTCTACTTCATTGTTCCTCTCGTGAAAGACAAGGATCACACTGGCAGCTATGGACTTAATGTGAGTTCATATTTCCATATTTAAGACTCCTGGATAATTCAAACAGTATAACTTTTCATAATGCCACCTACAGGAATTATTAATAATGAATTCCACTTGATTTCAGATTCACATCAAATTGGCCGTGTATCCTCCTGAGGACGGAAGAAGCATGAACACCGAACCTGACTTGAGGCTCCTTGGAAGCAATATGACCGCTGAATTCTGGTCTCCTGAGCAACCATCTGACCCGTCAGAACCATTTACTTTTGACGTGCCGATCGTCCCCGTATGTTTCTGACACTCATTATTGTTTGGATTCTACGTCCTTTGTTTTTGTATATGCGCATATCCTATACGTATTGCTTTTCAATAAGAACTTATTCAGGAAAACTTCCTGTTCCCCGACGGCAAATCGTTCACTCGTGCAGATCTGATGTACCTCCTCTATAATCTTGAGGATATTCACGTCAAGGGATCTTATTTCAACAATCCCTCTGCTGTTGATCTCATGGAATTCTCTATGGAAGGTATGTAGTTACTGATACCGTAATTGTGCGAATTAAGCTGAAAAACTGCCTACTTATTACATACCATACGAATGACTTCGCTTATTTTGTAAAGATGATTAATACAGTCTATTTTAGTAACAGGTACACGGCAGTTTTGGTGATTTTGATGTGTACCTAATACTTATTACCAGTTAATACTAACAAGCCAATAGCCAACTAATTTCGCAGTATACTTTGTGATATTGTGCCCCGATTAAATAACAACAAACTATACTAATTACACTGACTGAGTGCATTGCCACAATCGCGTTCATTGAGATTCAACACTCATTTTGTTTCATTAATACGAAAAGCCCTTTAAAATTTTTCTCCAGAACCCGGAGAAACATATATGTCTAAATGATCATTTTAGTATCAAGCGATCAGTATCGTAACACCGTGACTCCTCTGAAGGTCGCAGCGGCGGTAGAGCAGTGTGAATGTCCTGCCCCTTACATCGGACCATCATGCCAGGATTGTGCCCCTGGATACTACAGAGTCAAGGTCGGGAACATATGCGATATCCAGTCATCTGCATTTCAGTGGTATTATACATGACGATTGTCTCAACACTGACTGTAACTTTTATTTGTTCAGACTGGAAACTCGATGCGTGACCTGGGCTCATGCGTGCCGTGTGATTGTAACGGACATTCCGGAACTTGCAACCCAGAAACGGGAGTCTGCTCCAACTGCCAGCACAATACCTACGGAGATAATTGCGAATTCTGCGAGGTATTTTCTTGCTTTCTATTAGTTACTCTTGTGATACTTTTTTTCGAAATCAGATTAAATGTGATTCTCTGTTCAGGAAGGCTACTATGGAGACGCTAGCACGGGTGGTTTCTACGCCTGTCAATCCTGCCAGTGTCCCTTCGTTTCGCCCAACAACTTTGCATTCGGATGTACTGCTTCAATCTACGGAGAGATGTTGTCTTGTGATTGCAAGGATGGGTACACTGGAGTAAACTGCGAGAGGTACGTTATTGCAACATGCTACTTGCCACAAAAACTACAATACAGTTCACTTTTGTTACATTTTCATGTCTTTATTTAGATGCGACTCTGGATTCTTCGGCGAACCGACTGTTCCTGGAGGCACTTGTGAACGTTGCGAGTGCAATGGAAATAACAATCTGACGGATCCAAGAGCTTGTCATCCACTGACCGGAGAATGTTACCTCTGTGAACAAAATACCGATGGAAGACACTGCGACACATGTGCTCAGTGGTAAGAATCGCAAATATAAAGTGAAACTTTTGATTGTAATTGCTCTAGTAATTTGCTCTTTACCTTGGCCCTATTTTGCGTTACTTGCCCGTAAAAGTTCCTATATTGGAAAACCATCGACAATATGTGGAGGAACTCCACAAAACAAAAGGATATCATGTAAATAAATGATCCAGGTACTACGGTGATGCGATTGTGGAGAAGAACTGCAAAGAGTGTTCGTGCGACAAATGTGGCTCACACTACTGTGACAGTAACAACGGCACATGCACGTGCAAACCGAACGTCGAAGGAGACACTTGCGACAAATGCGTGGTAGGAATATAAACTGATTTCAAATAGAAAGTGCTCGTTTAGATTTAAAAAAATGCTAAATTCGTACATAGATTGAAGAAGCAAAAATAAATGCCCCGAACCGGGATCGAACCGGTGACATTTAGATCTTCAGTCTAACGCTCTCCCAACTGAGCTATCGAGGCACTGGACGTGATTTCTGTTTGTAGACTTATAACTTATAAGTACAACTAAAACGTTCGTGTTGAGAGTAATAAATATGCATCTACAAACAATAAAAAAGGTAATTGCAGCATAAGAAATCATCAAACAAAATAGTTCTTCAGGAAAGCAAGAAAAACAATGCCCCGAACCGGGATCGAACCGGTGACATTTAGATCTTCAGTCTAACGCTCTCCCAACTGAGCTATCGAGGCATAATGTTCACTTCCAGCTTTTTCTATAGGGTCCCATTGTGAATTAATTAATTTATGTGGATTATTTGCAGCCGGATCACTTTGGCTTCTCACAGTGCCGTGGCTGTCTTCCTTGTCACTGTGGAGCTGCATCGAGCATTTCCCAATGTCATGAGGTAATTACTCTTTTAGCTAAAATTCGATGTGATTATGTAATTTGTTTTCTAATTATGTTCTAATACTTTATGCATCCTAATGAATTAATTATGCCGAATAATCATGAAAATTATGCCGAATAATCGTGAAAATTAAGCCGCCGGAAATTAAAAAACGTGGTTCCATAAATTTCATGCGTTCTATTTTTCGCGCAACTCCTATATTTCAAGGAAACTGGTCAATGCGCTTGCCGTTCTGGAGCATCTGGATTGCGATGCGAACGCTGTGAACACGGATATTGGAACTACACACAAAACGGTTGTGAAAGTAAGTATTTAGCGTCTAATTATGGACAAATACAGTACGTTGACAATAAAATGAAGGTACCACTCTTTCTTGTGTATTAATATCCCTTCTCATTGTCAGAATGCGACTGTGAGGCTGACCTGTCCATGGGAACCGTTTGTGATGTGCTCACTGGACAATGTCACTGTCAAGAAGGAGCGACTGGACCGAGATGCGACCAGTGCCTACCTTCCTATCTCCGAATCCCCACCCTTGGATGCAGACGGTACGTTCTTTGATGAATAATTGAGGTTGTGCTTGTCTTGCCTCCATTCATGTTTACCGTCTACAGTATGTGCACTATTCATGAAATGTCATCATGGTGTGACATCACCCACGTATTGATTATATTATAGTTGTGACGAATGTGTACACCATCTGAAGAATGATGTGGACAACCTTGGTGGATCAATCGACGACCTGGGAACTGCAATCAGCGGAATCTCTGCCGCCACTGTGTCGGGAGCCAGACTTAGCAGATCGAACAAGACACTGAACAACATTCGCGACGTTAGTAGACTATTATCTTTACAATTGTAGGTCTTGACATTGGTCGAAAATCGTTGCTGCATTCATCATTGCTTTACTTCAGGTGTCAAGCATGATCAACGCCTTCCTGAATGAGAACTTGGCCGACGGTTTCTACGGCAACTCGAAAATGGTGGTTTCCAATGTTACGGCATTGACCAACTCCGCTAACAGAGCCCAGCAAGTGAGTTATCTTCTTAGTTGTTGCCTCGTTCTATATTACGAATGATTCAAGTGTGATAATTGTAGCTTCACTTTCTTCCTATTATGAGTTCATTCTTCCAGATGATGAACGACGACGTAGAACGTGTGAATAATCTCACTCAAAGAGCCATCGAAGTTCATCACGACATCAAGGACAGAATCGAAGTGGCCACCTGGGTGGTAGACGATATGAAGAACCTCGCAGCCAACATCGGATCCAATTCCAAAGCCCTTGAGATTAAGCCTGAATGGATTTCAGAGGCAAAAGAAACTCTCAATACCTTGCAGTCTGTCAGGTTGGCTTTTTATCAAATCACAACTGTTATATGAGGTTCTGTGTGCTTATTTTTTATTGACACAGCATATGATTGCAATGCATATTATGCTAAATTGTGTCCCATTCTAGCGTTGAACGACCTGCTAAGATTGACGACGTTGATATGGAGCACAGTAAGATCAAGGAGAAACTCGGTGAAATCACATCTAAGGTGAATGCTCACAAGGACCGGATTGATGGAACTTTGAAGAATGTATCCGAAGTGCAGGACTTCCTCAGCGCGTCCGAATTCCAACTGAAGGAAACAAACAAGGCTGTTAACAACGTCAACAGGGTGAGCATGGTTTATTATCATCTGTATGTATTTGTGATTAGTTTTACTGTCCATTTTGTGTTTACTGTCCAAGTTAAAACATTTGTATGATGTGACATGATTCATATCAAGTGTATTTTCAGAAGGCCAAGTCTCTCTCCTTGTTCCACGTCGAGTCACTGGCAGCTGGTATTAACACCGACTTCGAAAAGACAAATGTGGCTCTTGACGGTCTCGAGAATGTGACCAAGCAAACTAAGGACGAATTGGAGGCTCTGGCGGTGAGATAATTCTTTTGACAGAAACTACGGTCTTTGATGACCAGAATTGTTTTCAGCACAGATAACTAGCATACGTCTTTGTTCAGTATCTTATCGCAAGGACTTTAAATATTAATTGCAGAGCCACGGAACTGAAATTGACAAGCAACTGGTGCGCGTTAATGAATCACGAGGAGCACTTTCCGAACTTAATATTGAAAAGACGGTTGAAATTCTGCGAATGAAGCGAGATACCGAACAATCCAAAAAGGACCCCATCCCTCTGGTGGTTAGTTGTTTGGAATGCTTTATTTTCCCGTGCGAACTTGCTTTTCGTAAAGCCAGATTATAGTTTTTTTGTTTGCATGTGTTCACGTACTGAAAGTATTTGATTTAGAACGAAGCCAAGCAAAAGTCAAACAATCTCTCCGATTATGCTTCAACGCTCAGTGGAACATTTGCCGCTGCTAGAACCGATTCGGAAAACGCAGTCGAAGCTGCCAACGCGTATCAGAGCATTGCCGACGCCCTTCAGGTTTGCCATTACGAGAACTATATAGCGATTCCCTAACGTTACAGTAGTTTGTGGTCATCGAATTATAGTTCATTTGTTTACTAATTGTTGCCTTTTCAGGGCACTAAGAACACAGCTGACTCTGTAACCAAGAGCGTGAGTGACGAACAACTGGGACTGGACGAGCTGGTAAGATTTCAAATAATTGCTCAATACGGAATAACGGGTTCAAGGCTTCTGAAATCAACCAAACGTTTTTTTAGAAGAAGAGTATCGATGACAGCCGAAAGAGGACTGAGGAAGTGAAATCAAAAGCTGCTGAATCCGGTAGTCGAGGAGTTGAAGAACTGAATACTCAAAATGAAGAACTGAAGAAGAAGGCAAACGGAGTGAAGGAGCAGTTGGCCAACCTGAAGGGGCGATCTGAAGCCATCACACAGGTATCGTGATACCACACGTACCACCAAGAAGTAAAACACATGCGGCATAAGTCGTTTTTCGAGTACTTTACTTTAAGCCACTCTTTTAGTCCATGAAGGAAAATGTGTTTGATCGCTCATCCGTCGAAAACTTGGATAAGAAGGTCGCCGAACTTGCCGAAAAGACTGAGCTGCTCAAGGAATCAGCCGCGTCTGATAAGGATGAGGTAGACGATTATTTTGCAACTTTTCGTTCTATTTTGCAATAAACCATACGTGTATCCAACGACTATGTATGCGAGGATCTTTAAATGATATCAAGTTTTCGTTTGTAGCTGAAGAAGAACTCTGAGCTCGCCGAGCAAGCCAGCAAGGAGGCAGCCAAAATGCGTTCCGGTCAGAAGCAGTCAAAGAAAAACCTCGACAAGTTGGTCGAGATGATTCCCGCCGTGATTAACAAATACGAAAATGCCACAAAAGTACGCAGCGAAAGAACACAAAAGATCGATGCCGTGTTGGAGAAGTTGGCCGCTCTGAAAGGTAATTTTAGCATGAATATTTAAATTTCTAGTTTTCAGTACCCATCGTCGCACAAAGTTAGTTGTCTAATGTTATTACAATCTCCTCATTATTTCAGAAAAGATTGAAGTTGTCCGCGACGCAGTCAACCGTGTCCGCCTGGGCGCCAGATTCAGTAAGGGATCTAGTCTCGACCTCCGTCTACCTCACAGAGTCAGCCGATCAGCCGCTTACACTGACATCGGATTCAACTTCAAGACCTCTGAGGATAATGGTCAGTCGTGTTGCCTTAGCGGAGATTTTACCATAATCCAAATGCAGAACCTACCATTTGAACACAAACATTTCCAGGAATTCCATTGTTCTTCGGTAATGAAGAAGGCTCAGCTGGTACCCGTGCCGTGCCCACAGATGACTACATTGCAGTCGAAATAGAGGAGGGCCGCCCGAAAGTGTCCGTCAATCTTGGAAATGGACCTAATTCCATCCACCTTGACACGTGAGTCCTTATCTATGAATAAGGGATCACTCCCATTCAGATGAACTTCTAACTAAAAATTGCTTGTTCTTCTTTGTTTTAGATTATTGACTTTTTTTCAGTGTCGTAACCGATGATCAATGGCGCAAGATACGTGTGGAGCGGATTGGAAAGGCAGCAACTGTTACCCTCAGCATGCCTAACAGGTAGGGTGAAAAGCGATTCGATTTGGAAACTAATAAAACTATTCAATACCAAGTCATGTCTAAAAGTTGATTCGGATTTCAGTGAGGAAATGGCAGAGAGGAAAACATCGGTGGCCAACGGAAACAAGTCAGTACTAAATCTTCACCAGGAACTCAGCAAATTGTTCGTCGGAGGTATCCCACGAAGCAGCAGGGTTAGTTTTCTAACAGAAAGACAGTTAGCTTCTCAGGAGCTTCTGGCTAAGAAACAGTAGTCAATCCTAGTTCGTTGTCTAATAAGTAGTTGTTTAGATCTCTCGTGATCTTCGCAATCGTGACTTTGTCGGTGAGATTGAAAGCCTCGAACTGCATGGAACCCCGATTGCTTTATGGAACACGCGTCCAAAGGGAATTGTTCAAGTGACTGGATCCAGAAATGCCCGAATGGAAGGAACTAAGCAGACCGAAGGTTGGCAAGACGCATCTAACAATTAGTAGTGACTACCAACTTGTTTGAAATGAGCTGGTTGCAATAAGCGATCCGCCTACCATAGACAAATTATGTAATTGCCCTAAACATTTAGTATTCTATTATACACGGCGTTGTTTGTTGATTACTCAGGTGAATTTTCTTCAGGCGTTTCCCTTGACGGTGATGGCTATATCATCTACAACCTCGAGAAATGGAATCCTAGGCAAAAGACCAACTTTGCCTTGTCCTTCCTCACGTACTCGCCTGATGGAGTTCTATTCTACATTGGAAATGAGGTTCGAACAACTTTGATAAAATATAGACACTTTTATCTACGGTGGCAAAAATTGCAATGAACTATGTATGTACAAGCAAGTGAACTTGCCGTTACCATTAAAACAATGATTAGAGAACTACAACTAATTCATTTTCAGCCAGACTTCCTGGTACTCGAGCTGTCAAATGGAAATGTCAAGTTGTCACTTGATCTCGGAACCGGTGTCGGAGTGTTCGAATCTGAAGGAAAGGGTTACAACGACGGTCAATGGCACAGTGTTGTCGTCCACCGACTGGAGAAGCATGTACGATTGGAGATTGACTCCCAGAAGGTATGTCACAATCTTTTCTTTACAATAATTGGACTTTCCTAGGCTATTTGTTGCTCTTTTTTATGGAAGGCAGATACTACATTAAAACAATTCAAAATGTCTATATACAGGTTGCCGAGGGCGATTCTCCTGGAACGATGACCGAGCTTTCGATCTCTGAGCATTTCTACATCGGAGGTCTGCCCACCGACCTGAGTGTGCGCACTGCGGTCGAGCCACTTAAGGTAAGTAGCATTTATTTTCAGCTGACTTGTTTTATCTCATTATTGTTACTTTTCTTACACACATTTTTATTTAATCGCATATTTAACTATTATTTAACATCGGCCAAATCTCTAGTAAGCAAAAAATATTGCCAAATCTTGGATGTTTTTCATTCCGTCTCTTTCAGGGTTGTATCCGTGAAGTCGAGCTGGACAATCAATTGATTGATCTCCAGGCTGCCAGAGCACGAAAGGGTGTCAGTAATGCTTGCACTGCCGATGTTGTTCGCGAGGTATGTTTTAATAGTTGTTTCTCTAAAGATCATATTAATTTCCAAATGCATATTCGTATTCCTGCGTCGATCTACTAAGCCTAGCACATTTCCTTTTAGGTTTCGCTCCTTTCTGATCGGGCATCCGCTTCATTCCACAACATTCCCGCCAATGACTCGGTTGAAGTCACTCTCAAGTTCAAGAGCAACAAAGAGAAGGGAACACTCTTCACGATCACCACAGATGAAAATGTATTATCTTAATTGTTTGAATCTTCGCCAAGTGAACCGACATTCTACAACTTTTAGTTTGGGGAACGTAGCGACGGGAATTCACTGTTTGCTACAGTATCCGTAGATTACTAATTGTTTGTTGCGTTTTGATATTGTACATATATAATGTTTCCTTACAGGAGCCGGTCCTTGACGTTACCTTTGCTGATGGAGTTCTGGCCGCTGCTATCAACGGCCACGAGAAGGTCTCTTTTGTGTTATTTAATTCAATATTTTTAATACATAGATATTTGTATCGGGAAGAAATTCGTTAAGTTTTCTGTAAAATTGATTTCTAAGCATGAGTTCACATTCAGTGGAACTATTTATTTTTGCAATAATTACAGGTTGAGCTTGAGCTGGCCTCTGCATCTGATGCTCAGTGGCACTACGTTTCCGTTCGCCGTGACAAGAATGTGCTACGGATGGATGTCGACGATTTGTACAGCACAGAAGTGCCCAGGGAACCATCTGATGACATCGTATGTTTGAATGCGCTTTTCGTTCTATATTCGGTATGGGTCTAATTGGAGGATTCGTTTCACATTCCAAAAAATGGTCAACATAATTACTCAATAATTGTTTTTTTCAGGTTAATAATGGTGACAAGGTTTGTCTAGAAACCCTTTGCCGCTATTGAGCTGTTATTAATGCTTACTTGTAATTGTTTGTGCGGCTTTGCTTGAAATAGATTATTACCTGCTGAACTAACCCCATCAGATCGCTGTGTTTCATATGTTCTGCATTTGGCTTAACAAATTCAGTTTTGGCATTAACGTACCCTTGCTTTTTCATTCGTCGTTTGTTAACAATCTATCAGGATGTAATTTCATTTTGTTTAGACGTCGGACGACAAACTTCGAATTCTATTCGGAAAACATACCCATGGTGACTTCATCGGTTGTATCGGCGATGTAACATTCAACGGAAAACTCCTGGACTTTGCCAAGGTCAGCTCGCCACTAAGCATTCTCATGAGGAAAATAAATTAGTGATTGTTCTTTGAAACAAAACCCTCATATTTTAGTCGACTGCAAAGGAAGTGCAGCTGACCGGTTGTTCGTTGCCAGCCGATGTGATCATTCCAACACAGACTCCACTGAAACAGCCCACCACTCCAGCACCCACTCAAGTGCCTGAAACTGATGTTCCAATCAGTGAGGAGACCACTATTGAGAAAAAGGTGGAATTACCAACAGAAGCACCTCGCCCGGAGACCACAGCCAAGACAGTTGGTGTAAGTTGTAGAATTATAATTTCCCATTGTGATTGTACGGTCACTTCGCCGCTGTGATTCCGACTATAGCTGAATGGCTTGATTAGTATATCATGTTTCAGGTGCCTCGTGCTGACGGAGCCTGTATGTTGCTTCGCGATCCTCTCGGTGTCCGTCCGGACTCGGAAGGAACACGTTACGGATTGTATCCCAACAGCCGTCTCGAGTTCGCCAGCTCGCCAGACTCGTTCGATAAGAGGTGTGTCCGTCCAGCCACAAAATTGTAGTTTGTCCTTTACGTTTAAACCGTACATCTACTTTGTATAACAAGTCAGCCAAGAACGTGTAAATTGTTTAGTGGAACCTTCTCTGTCCAACTGCGCGCCACTGGATCAAACGGAGTGATTGTTTTTGCAACTGACAAGAAAGACCACATTGGTGTTCTTCTTGTGAATGGCAGAGTCGTTTTCTCATTCAACACCGGATCCGGACAGGTAATTTGCACTCATGGTACGAGAAAAGCCATACGTCTCCATGTCTGAACACTGTTACAGCTTAATAACCTGCTTTCTTGTAGGTTACCATCGCCTCTAACCGGTCTGTGCTGGATGATGAATGGCATACAGTGAAGGCGTACAGAAATGGAAATGGCGGTACTTTGCAAGTCGATGATGAGCTTGTTGAAGTGGCAGCCGCAGATCAGGTGTGTTGCTAACTTTCCATTGAGATAAATGGATGAATTCAGAAAATAAATGAAATCAGGATATCTTCACGCAGTACAGAACAGTTTAAACATTTGATACACCGGTTCACTTGTCTCCTTTCAGGATTCGTCAGGAACAGACTCCGTGGACACCATCCCTCCTCTGTACCTGGGAGGAGTGCCAGCAGACCACACCAAATTCCTTGCATCCGTTGCTCCGGTATTTTTTTTGTGCTTCATTTCAACTATATCCTAAGCCGACAATATTTTTATTTTATTTTTCTAAAAGTAGTAAAGCTGTTTCCATCGATTATGTGGTTTAGGGGGTAAAGACCGAATTCTCCGGTTGCCTTCGCGATCTGAAGCTCAATGACAAGAAGTTCGATTCGCCGTCGGAAACAGTAGGAACGGTACCATGCTCTGAGTTCATCGAGCCGGGAATGTTCTTCGGAGGAGCTGGAGGATATGTGGTCCTGCATAAGGAGTACACGGTGAGGATCATCTTATTATCGCATTAACTTAAAATTATGCGAAACTCGCATGCTTTCCAACATATCTGATAAGATAATCTTGAAGAATTGGCATTTCACTCCAAAAAAATTTCAGGTTGGAATAGTTTTCACTGCCGAGTTCGAAATCCGTCCTCGCACCCAAAATGCTGTGCTATTGAGCGTTGGAGTGATGGAGTACTTGAATGTGCAATTGATTGATGGAAATGTGCACTTCACAATGGAAGCTGGAGATGGTCCGCTGACTGTCACATACAAACCACATCAGAAGAATGCCCTGTGCGACGGACACTGGCACACTATCAAGGTGGGTGCATACTTGAAACAGTTCTCCTATTTATCTTCTCTGGATCCACGGTAGTTTGACATAGACGTATGTGTTATTTCATGGCTTGTTTCTGCTTAATAATCAACCGGTTATGTGCTTAAGTTTTAATTAGTTTCTGTTTTAGTTGACCAAGAAAAAGAACCTGATCACACTGACAGTCGACGGAAAGTCGAATCTGAAGCTAATCGAAAAGGGCAAGCAAACCGAAGTTGTCACCAAGGACGACATCTATTTGGGAGGAATTCCTGAGGGAGTCACCAACCAAGGAATTGAGACCAAGGGTACGTTTATTGATTTCCAGCTGCACCAGATTATATTTGTCCTTTCTGAACAATTTTCAATTTTCATAATATAGCGACTATGCAACCAACTTGGACTGTGAGTTCGTTTCATATGTGCCCTGATAAACTGTTTCTAATGACAGTCGGGTGGAGCTCACTGCATTCTATGGCGTTTGTGCACGATTTTGCTCATGTATGCACTTTTTTCTTTTACTTTACTTTTCAGAACCATACGTTGGTTGTCTTCGAGTGATTTCGTTCGGTACGAAGCGCGAGAAGATCCGCCGCAGAATGAAGAAGCACCTCGACACATCGAGCATGGACTTCTATGGAGACGTCAACAAAAAGGAGTGCCCCGTCAACTAACCTATTCTTGTTTACTTTGCATTAAGCTATATACCCTTACGTTTGACTTATTTACTCCCATCTCATTAACCTATTAATCCTACTTACTTTTCAGTTACTGTTTCATAAGCTTTACTCTTTCCGCTTTAATACATTTCTCTTGTGAATACCGTAGAGAGTGTTTGTGTCATCTGAATTTGCTAAACAATTTTATATAATTTATGTGTAATAAATAATTAGCTAAACAAACTTTTCTTATCGGCTTTGTTTACTTTTATGGGTCAAGCGAAAATAAGGTTACCTTTAAGGTACAGTCACTTCAGTGAGCTACGTTGTTTTCTGAACTAACGAAAGGGCATTCCGCCTCAAGCAGTGGCCTAGTTAAAAGAAATAATTCTCCCATGGGCAAACTTCTGGAAAAGTAACTCGACCCATTCTATGGGAACATATTGATGACTGAATATCATCGCAGCTTTTTTACTGTCAAGAATGGCAACTTTTTGCTGGCGTAGTGAGTAGTTCGTTTGCTCGATCTTCTCTTCCACGAGACCTTTTCTGAAAAAAAGAATAAAGCTAAATTGTTGATTTTTACGCACTTCTACTCTCGTGCTGCAGCACATAGCTCATCGGATGGTTCTTCCCCCGTAGACGAAATATAACTCAAATAAAGTAAAAGAATAGGATTATTAATAATATAAATAAAACTCGAACTTTCGTCAGGGCTGCTTGTTATATATGTGCCCGTTACTTGTAATTAACGTAAAATGAGCCGAGCTTCACTAAGTTTCAAGACAAGTTTCTTTATTTCGAGAAAGAAAGTTACTTTAATCCTGTTTTTTGTTCGCATGATTTGTGTCAGACTGTGTCAGACATGTGTGCTGACTTTCTGTTTTCTGATTGCAAGCCTTCTCTTGAAGGTAAGTTAATATTCGAAAGATAAGAGCGTAGTTTTTGTTGAAATTGAACCAGATTCCATGTTCTTTCTACCCCGTAATCCTCAAAGATTGTGAAGATTGCTTTTCGTAGCGATAAGAACAATACTTCTTCAAGTTTACACCGACCACGGTAATAATGCAGAAACTGACAGCAAGAGTCTGAGAAGTGTCGCGAAAAAGAAATAACATTCAATGCTGAAGACTCACGAGCAGTCCGCGATCATTGCTGACATAAATCCAAGTTCAGCTGCATCCCTCAGCGTTGCAGCAACGCATATTTCATACGCCAGTCCGCAGGCAAGAACAACACTAATGCCGTTTTTGTGGAGTATATCTTCTAAGTTTGTTCTGCAAGAAGTAAATTTATGTTTGTCCTCCTGCATGACAGAGACACTGCATTTGACGGAATACCTGGGCTGAATTTGTTAATTAATATCCACATCACCACCACAGCCCCCAGTACCTAATACTGACTTTCCCTTCTTCTGATTGTCATAAAATGCGGAGTACGAGTCGACGAAGACGTCAGTGCCCTTCTCCACAAAGATCGCGTTGGGAACAATCCTTATTTTGGTATTTATCTCCGCTCCCCATGTTCCTTGTACACAATGTGTAGGATATAGCACCTGAATAGTGTTCTATAATTGTTTGTCTCAGAATAAGGACCGCCAAACCTCAATGCCTATAACCATAAGTTCTTAAAATAAAATAAAAAATATTAATAAAATAGCAAGAATAAGCACATTATAAACCTGTGATGTGCTTGGTTTGTGGAAGTGCACAAGGTCGAATGGTTTTAGATTTCTGGTTTGATCTGCATCCGAGAGCTGTCGGTCTTTATTGAAACATTGCTCGAAGAAGGAAACATGGTGGGGAGGATGCCAGTCTTTTGAGTAAACAACCAGATCCATTTTCTAAATTTCGATACTGCCTTTGAATTTCAAAGCGACTTATCAGTACACATTTTCTATTGATGCTCATAATGCCCATACACGAGCTCCTAATGCCGTTATTTTAATGAGTTTTAAAAGCCATCTACTCCAAAACGTGGTTTACTAACAGTAAGCAAGGGAGACTTTATATATTAGTCAACGAAAAAAATCAACATCAAGAAGTAGGTCACTCACATCACTTTCCAACAATGCATTTATGATTGGCACAGCTTCCAGGGGATCTTGTCTGGCTTCTCCGTCCTAAAAATGAACGAGTATGTCAAAGAAAATATGTAATGTCTTTGTCAGAAATAGACGAGGTAAACATTTTATAAAACTAATTTTTACCTTGACTGCCAACGTTCCGGAAACAAAATCGTTTTGAAAGTCCACCACGATCAGCGCTACACGATAGGAACGAAGTGGTTCGAGAACAGAAGATTGAAGGGCATAGTAACACGAAGGGGACAGCTCTCCCACAGGACACTGCAAACAAAACAAGGATTATTCAAAGGGAGCATCAGTTAGTTTTATGGTCAATCACCAAACTAAGCATAAGTGGAAAAATAGAACTTTCGAATGACTGTCTGTACATGTCTAACTACCTGTCGCTTCCCCAAAGCACTAATGTTAACAAAATAAAGCTATATTCACTTAGGGAAAGCACATCCAATTAAGCAAACGCGACTAACTAAAACTCCATAAATCAACATGATCTCGCATTCACACTTCATTATCAAAAAATGCGCTAAAAATCTTATCTGAAAAAAAAGATAAATACCATGTGTCTCTGTTCCAAACAGAACCAGCGTGGCTTACAGTTTGAAGTATTGCTGGTACGCAAAGTTCAAACGAGAACATTTTTGCAGAATTGTGTTAAATTTTGAATTTTGTAATAAAAAATGTTGCTACAAGCAGCTAAACTTAAACACTAACAAAGAAGCCACTGAGATTTTTTAACAAGTGTAAGGTGAAAAGTAACTATAGGACAAATATAAACGTTGTAAATGAAGGAATACTTCAGAACGTAACTAGCACATTAATAAAGGAACGGGCTGAGCTCTGCTAAACGAACGAAGATGTACTCTCCAAAAAATATATCTTATTGTTAGCATAGCACGAAAAAAAAAACATAATAATAGTAAAAAGCAATTAATCCAACTTACTTGTGTGGCTTTAGAAAGCATGCGACTGAGATGTTCCCGGGACACTTCAAAACGCGTCATTCGCATTAATTCTTCAACAATTTCGTTGTGTCTGACCGCATCAGAGCTCGTCATCGTATATCGGCCTGAAAAATGTAAATATATATAAGGAAGACGTTATGTGGCCGATTTAAATTATAGAAATGCGTTGTAAAATCAACGACGGTTTATTACCGACAGCGCGGAAACAGGAGCTTCAACCCCCAGAACTAGGTGATTGAAGGAAATATATATATCGAAAGAAAGGTACGGATGGACCTATGCTTCCGTTAGTAAACAATAAAACAATAAAACAAAAACACAAATGACAGTACAAGGCACGTGTATGTAGAGCTAAAGTTTATACTACTAATTAGACTGAAAAAGGGTAATAGATCAATTTTGTGATAATACAAAGTTATGTTGGTCCATAATAGGAAAATTTATTGCAATAATACAAAGGACCGCCAGCTGAAAAGGAAACCGAACGTTGGATAATATAGCTTGAAGTCGTTTTTACTCCTGCTTTTATGCATAACTAACAAATATTTAGTTTTAGTTTATTACCAGTAGAGATAAAAGATGAAGAGCGCATCAATAGGGATTCCGTGAGTATTATCCTATCAAGAAGATAAGAAAAAGGATTAGTGCGTGGGAAGACGGACGTTGTCTGGTATATAATACGCAACTTTTTTTTCTGCTTTCCAGAAAACACCTAGTTTGCAATTTTAGAGTTTATTTCAAAAATTTTCATTAGTCACGATGGGAACCATATTAATTAATGGGATATAAAAACTCGGAGGAGCAAAAATCCCGTATTCAATGCACATAATATTTCATACCGTGCTAATTGTTCATAAACACTAAAATACTCACAAGTTTACAAGTACAAACATATATTGTATGATGATAATAATCACCGTAGATCATAATGTTCTCAAATCTTGAGAGTTGTTAAGTGACTGAAATCAAAACGGTCAAAAATTTTTTAGTTTATCAGCAAAACGTAAATACACCTTACATTTACTGACTACCTAAAGAAAGCTATGTCTACCGAATTTCTGTAGAACGAGAGTGCATGGCAAAGTGAAACTGCCCCGGTTCTACATATGCGTCAACCGGAACTCCGCAGTAACTGTGCAGGTGCAGCGCGGTCAACGTTAAGCTTCCCGGTGGCCTATCTGCTCGAGAAGCCGATTTATCTCGGTCAGTGTTACCCTGCTACCAATTTTTTACACTGTTTGTGATGGTATGACATTGGAAAATTATTAACAATTAGACACTAGATAATTGTTAGTAATTCCACAATGGCATTCCAAGCCGAGTGAGCGATCCACATAGAGGATCAGCGTCACACGTCCATTTGTTTTTAATTCGCGCTTACTAATTCGGACAGCATGTGCCATTCAAGTTCAACTTTATGAACTCCCTGAAAAATAATTAGATTCTTAAAGATTGATTTATGTAAACCTAACATATGCGATCTCTGCTTGCTTCCTTCACAAAAAGTACAGGATTGTTGGATATTAACGTGCAACATGTGACCCGAAACTCTAAAACAAAAGGCAATGCAACTAAAAGTTGGTCGCGTGTGAAAATACGTTTATGTATATGCCACCCACAATGTGTGATAAGGCGTTTACGATCACCTTAAAATTAACCTTGAAATAGATAACTTTCGCTATCCGAACCGACATCCGATAATTCGTTATTTGTGCTCCGAATTGGAGATGTGGTATAGAAACAATCTGAAGTGAATAGAAACAATTTAAAATGAACTCACAATCAGTTGAAAATAGAGTTTGAATAATATTTATTTTTTCATGATTATCAGTATTGGCCCGGAAAACCAAAGATGCGGATTCGATTCCCGCCCGACCGAAACCTCAGTTTTTCATTTATTATTATTTGTATTGTTATATCTATCATTATCATTTTTATTTTTATGATCACATTGTCATAATTCACAGATTTTGACACGTCACCGTTTCTGGGATTGTATTCCTCTTTCCGGATGAACCGGATGTGCCTGTGTGGCTCACGGGAACCACTTTTTCATATGATGGGTAGAGGGGAAACTGCAGAGCCCACATGAAAAGGCACAGTTTCAACTACATTTTGAATAAATAAAAGAGTTCGTTATATTTTTCAGAAGCCCGCTATGGGCCTTCAGAATTTTGTGTGTAGAGAGAAAAAACGCCTAAATATTTCGTTGTCAGAGGACAAATTTCAGTCATCGGTAGTGTAGGGTTGTGAGGGCAGGGGATTGGAGGGAAGGCAAGGGTCGATTCCTCTACACTGAACTTTTTTTTTTGCACAATTTTGTATGTGTTTAATTTAGCATTAAATCGTGAATTATTATGTTTACTTACAAGTTTTGAAGTTTTAAACACTTTCCTAGTGTTCAAAACAATCATATCTAGCTACCAATACAAAAACCTGTGGAAGTTTTTTTTCCACGATTTTCGGATAAAACATGGAAAAATTCGATTCCATGAAACAATTTTTTTGATGTGTCTTTATTTGTAACACAGGTCTGACATCGATCGAAATCGATAATAAAATGCTTGAATCTCTTGATAATTTGAGGAGATAAGTAGAAGCACGGCGCACCGACGTTGTCGTCGACTCTTGGTTCGTCTCGCAGCAGATCCCCTGACTGGAGGACAAATAACTCTCCTTCGATAGTATCACGAAAAATATGTGGGAATCTATTAGGTAGCTTTTTCTCTAAACCAGAACGAAGCAGAGATCCGGCGATGATGTCAAGCTGATCCTTGAGTAGCGATACTACTTTGGAAGAGTCGAGGAACATTTTGAAACGGAATATAAGAAACTTTAATGCTTTCTACCAATTGCACCTCGCCTTTGACCTTACAGTTTATACTTTGTAGTTAGCTTGCGATACAATGCCAATTATGAAACGATCAGATGCCCAATGGCATTCTCATGGGGGCGGCGTCATTCACTTTGTCTGCGCGTCTGTGCTACCAAGAGATTTGTTTCAGGCATTTTATTATCGATTTCGATCGATGTCAGACCTGTGTTACAAATAAAGACACATCAAAAAAATTGTTTCATGGAATCGAATTTTTCCATGCATATGCCCATGGTTTTATCCGAAAATCGTGGAAAAAAAACTTCCACAGGTTTTTGTATTGGTAGCTAGATATGATTGTTTTGAACACTAGGAAAGTGTTTAAAACTTCAAAACTTGTAAGTAAACATAATAATTCACGATTTAATGCTAAATTAAACACATACAAAAATTGCAAAAAAAAAGTTCAGTGTAGAGGAATCGAACCCTTGACCTTCCTCTTGTCAATCCCCTGCCCTCACCACTACACTACCGATGACTGAAATTTGTCCTCTGACAACGAAATATTTAGGCGTTTTCTGCTCTACACACAAAATTCTGAAGGCCCATAGCGGGCTTCTGAAAAATATAACGAACTCTTTTATTTATTCAAAATGTAGTTGAAACTGTGCCTTTTCATGTGGGCTCTGCAGTTTCCCCTCTACCCATCATATGAAAAAGTGGTTCCCTGGTCAGTCGGTTAAGCGCCAGTCAGTGAGCTTGCATGGTGAACCCGCTCTTGGGTTCAGGCCCAGCTAGCAGCACGCAGCTGGGCAGACTGATTAAACGCAGGTACAGACATTTGTGTGGAGGTAGTGTGTGTGTATTTGTTCACTCCGCTATCTTTTGCGGTTTTTAGAGGATCATTAAAGACACAGGTGACTTATTTTAATGAAAAATGAAAGATAGATTTGTATTTTTCTACAACAATAAAGTTTACACAATTGGAATGTGTTGCTTGAATGACCCAATGCGTTCTTCGACATCGGTATGTTGTATTATACTTTATATCCATCATTTTCTGTCGTTTGATTCCCTTGCAGATTCCCTTAATAACTTCATCAATGAGCGACACAGCCGAACGGACACCACAGCCAATTGCATACAGTGGCTACGAAACTGAATGCATACACAAAAACTATACGATGTCGACTGGGATTCAGTCGAAAGAAAAGTTAGTGTGAAATGCCAAATGGAACTTATTGTTTGCGTAGTGAGGCCTTAATATTAATTGTAAGACTTATTTTTATTCTTTCAGGACTACTGGATTGACGCCACCTCCAAGGCCATACGGCAAGCCGCCAGTACTTTAGAAAAGGATTCACGGCGACTTCGCCCAACCCGCGCCAGATCCGGGCGAGGATCTGACGTTCTTCGTATTTTGTGTTGTTGTTCATTGAGCGTCGCGTAATTACCAGCCCTACACCGCGCTTACTCTATATATGATGCCTTTCTTGAGCTTGGTTTTGAATAATAATAATTATATAATAATTTATTACGCACACATACAATTCATGAGAAAAATATATGCAACGTACAGTTTTGTCGAGTAAAGCAACAGTCAACAGTAGCACAAATACGTTTCTGGATGTGCATTCCTAGATGTAGGATGGCTCACTGTACGGAAAGTGAACTACTGAACTAAATCTGACTGCAAATTATACAAACGTAGTCAATCAAACAAACGAAGTCACAATTTTAGATAATAAGATTATTTATGGAGGCTGGCTGATTCGAGGATGCTGCATCTTTCACGACGATTTTTCTAAACCTCGCCCAGGCTGGGCGCTGGCTGGGCGAAATTTTATTAGTGGCGCGGCGAGAACCTGGCCCCGACTAGGCGCTGTCGGAGTGCGGACATTTGGTGCACGGCAAAACTTGGGCGAAGCCCCTTTTTTTCGCCACACATCACAAATTTCTTCGCTGCGGACTCGCCGAGCTTTGCCTTGCACTGTTAGTTCTTCCGCACTAGAATCGAAATATTATTGGCATAATGGATTTTCTGCAAGCAAACTAATCATTGAAGTTCGCGAGTTGTATTGTGAGGTGACTGATGTTCAAGCAAGTTCGCCTCTGACCAAAGAGTTGACTGCTTGAGCTTATGGAGATTGGACGTTACTTGCATGAAAACTGGTGATCAGCTTTCATTGCGACTGTTTTGCTAACATAATTGATTGTCCTCCTGCGTTGTCTGTTCAACAAATCTCTTGAGATATTAGAAGCTGGTAATTAAGTTTTTGCATTGCTTTGGACGAAGTCTTCCCTAGAGATCTGAAATTTTAATTCGGAACACGGTCACCGTGACAACAGAAGGTACAATTTTATCCCTTGGGGCGGGCCATTACTTGAGCTATCAAACAATCCCCAAAACGAATGATCTTTGGAAATGATGGAACCACCACCTCCATATAAGGGTAAGTCTTATCTTTGACTGCATCGAAAATAAGAAGTGGAAGAATCAAGATGTACATTTTATGTCATATCCTGAGCTCAGAAGTTGTCTAGCAATCCGATGCAAATGTTTTTTTTAGTTTATTGACCTTTCCAAATTATTCTGCTTTGTGTTTCATTGCCAGAAGGTAGTATTACTGACAATGTTTGGTGCGATACGAGAACCGCATAGTAGAAAAAGACGTCATGAGTCTCTGAATTACTGAAGTTAAAGGGACAGGCCCATCAAAATAAACCTATATTTACGATACGTTCATAATGACTATCAAGCATTTTTATTACAATATATACAAACTAAATTTCACCATTATTCGCCCTGGAAAACTTTTTTCCAATGCGCTCAACGCATATGTATACCATAAAACTGCAGATTTCAAAGCTATATATGCAAATTTTAATCGCATTATAATTTCACGATAAATTTGCATAGACGACAAGGATATTTGCGGCTGTACGGTATACATTTAAGCTGAGCGCATCGTAAAAAAGTTTTCCATGGCAAATAAATGTGAAATTTAGTTTGTATATATTGTAATAAAAATGCTTGATAGTCATTATGAACGTATCGTAAATATAGGTTTACTTTGATGGGCCTGTCCCTTTAAATCTTCTTAGTTGGGGGTTTTCTTTAGCTGTGTGAAAACTTGATGATATAAGCCTGTCATTCAAAATAGATATAAAAAATGTTTAGCGCCAGCTAAACATCGTCACTATCTGTCGACGTGCAGTGTCGAACCGGAAGTTCCAGCCTCTAGGCTTAATGTAAGTGATAATTCAGATAATTCATTCCTTTTGCTTTCCACTCTCCACCGTATCTTTATTCTCCTTTATCTTTTAAGGGCACGTGACAAATACTACAAAAAGAAATAAGTTTGGAGTTAATGAAAACTTAAAAAAAAAAAAAACAAGACATAACGTACGCAATATCTATTCAAAACGTTTTTAATCAAGTATAAAATAGCTACTTGTTTTTGTTTATTTACGGAAAGCGCAGGGAAAAAAATGTGTGAATGATCGTGTAATTACCGTGATTTAGGTTCCTGATATAATTGTGACGGACCACCCAAGAGAACCGAGACTGCCGCCGATATTTGTATGTCTGATCATGTTACACACATATTAAGCCAAAATGTTAAACGAAAGAACTGCTGCTGTTTTTGATGATTATTTTAAACTATTTCGTACGGGTTCCCTCCGAAAAAACGTATGCAATATTTCAGTGCATAACTAACGAAATTCTCAGGTTGAATCCCACCTGCAAACGATTGAAGAGGCTCACGCTCACCACGGTCCTAGCGGACCATGCCGGGGTACGATTTTATTTTTGCATGGGCAATTTAGTATGATAGAAACAAGTTGTTTTAGGAGAAGCAAAGGAAAAACGCGATTTTACGAAAACGGTCATACAATGTGCCATGAATTATTTTTTAAATATTTGTTTCTGTAACATACGGTCGATTCAATATGGTATTTTAGAATATTTTGAAAACAATTATGGTCCGGGACGTCAGTGGATGGGATGCACGTATTGTTATCGAATAATGTTAACGAGAGTGAAATACGTCAACGGTGTTCTTACGTACGTCGCTTTCGCAGCAATGTTATTTTTCGGGTATGTCAACTAATTACAGTCATTACACTTGAAGATTTATAAGCCTGCATGTAAGTAAGGAGAGGCAATGAATCTTTTGTTTTGTTGACGGTTGCTTTGTTGATCATTTCATAGTATATTCAAATGAAACGATACTGGAATATACTTCATTATTCTTCATTTTCAGCATGTGGTTGTGCTGTCTCATTCCATTCTTTTCTCGTGCATTTCGAGACGCTGAACATTATTGTCCACTGTGTGAACATTATCTAGGAAAATTTAAGAGAATTGAACTGTGAACACCATAAATATGCTTTCGTGACTTTCATCATATATCTCTATTATCTCAAAAACTCATATTTGATAATCCAGCACAACGAGTGGTACTTATTCTACGTAGATGTAGAATAAGAGAAGAACCGCGAGAGGTACACCTCTTTTGAACAAATGATAATAATGATTCTCTTTATTCAAATGAGATGACGAAAAAAAATGAGTAATCACACGAGACCGGTATTATGTACACACATTGGCGCGGCGAAGGGAATCTCTGAAAAAACTTTTATTTATGGCTTCGCATGCTTATTATCTTTGTTATCACACAAAGATTTACGAATTATGATACTTAATGATAAAATTTGAGCTACACTGCTGTAGGATTTCTTTAGAATGGAAAAGCAAAATGTGGTGCACAAAAAACGAAATGTGCAGGAATAAATACTTTCTTCAAAACAGGCCCGCGCACGTGTTTTGCACAAAACTCAATGACAGGGTTTTTGCGTGCACACTCACAGGGATAAAGATATGGATCCTCTTTTCCATTTGCTCTAGTTGAAAGGAAACCCTCTAGCGGCGTATCTCCTTCAAGTGCAATGTTTGGATACGTTTCACGCGAATTCAAAAACACTCAGAGCCGAGCAGCTAGATAAAAGACCTCATTCTGCTCATTGTTTTTTGCTTGGTTTTTCGCGCAAAACCTAATTCTGTTTCTGAAATAACTATAAGAAAAATAAACCTTTTTGTTGAAAGTGTAAGATGCATACCTCAACAAATTGTTATCACATGAAGACAGTCGGTTCTGGAGTTTCGTTCTACTGCGTAAGAACAATCCGCTCTAATGGCCGGTTTTTGGAGTAACGGACAGGACCTCGGATGACATAGTCCATCCACGCACACGTCATTCTTTGCACACTTTACGTGACGACAAACTGAAATAGAGATTTTTTATCGTTATATATTTACTTACTAGTTATAATCAGTTTTCTGACCAATTACTCCAACGCTAATATGTAACAAATTCATACCATCTCGATTCCGCAAACACATATTCGACGGAACGCACTGAAAGTCTGTTTTCCGCTTCTGAACGTAACCATCTTTGCATTGACATGTTGGGACACATGGTGCTCTGCAATTAGAATGTATGAGGAGACTATGCTGAATAAAACTGCGTATGAGGTCATATAGACAAAGGTGATAGTTTACCGTTGTTTGTTAAGACTAAATCACTCACCGGCATGAATCGATATCTGTACACGTAAAAGGACACGGCGAACCGCATTCGACAAACACCGAGTTTCGAGGGCATTCTACTGCGAGCATACATTGACCAGTAGATGGATCACACCGTGACTGCTCATTGCAAGTGACATTAAAACAGGGATTCGGCTGAAAAAAGGACATTCATGGTCACAAACGATTTGCACATTTTTTAGGATTAATTTCAAGATTACTAAAAGAAGGAAAAAAGAACCGCCCAAGTCCGTTTCCGGGTGTATCAGAACCGATGTGTATAATATATGCACTAACTCACGTTTACTGATCTCGGGACGACACATTTTCCAGTTCGTGAATCACAGGTGAGAAGCGAAGGACATGGCTTCTTTCCACATCCAATGTCAACAAATTCACAATTTCCACTTCGCTCATTACATTCATAACCTTCTTCACATTGAAGATGTGCGCAAAGGTCTCGTCTTCTGATTCTTCGACAAATTCCTAAGTAAAAATTCACAAATGAAATTATGATACGGCTAGCCTTTTAAAAAAGTGCATCTTTCTCAGTTTATGCTGAACCAGGAAAATTTACTGTCATAGCATTTTATGCAAAACAGCGTAGGTGAGGCTGAGCAACAACAAAAACTAAGAATTGGAATGTTTTATATTGGAACATACCAGTCCTTGGTTCGCACTCGGTTCCAGCGGGACAGTTGACGTCGGTGCAGCTTGCAGGCAGCTGGTCACCGACTTGTATTCCGAATGACTGTTCTCTAAGGGGCTCAATTTCCGGAAAGAATCTACAAATAAAGTATCCGGGCTTCATACAATCATTGCTCGATATGCACGTCTGTTACAATAAGGACTGAATTTTTGATATTAAAAGATAAGATAAAAGAATCAAAACGAAAACGAACCTCGTGATGAGTGGATGTGTGGTGGTGGTTCTGGGAACGTCTTGATTAGGTGCCTCAGCTCCTCTGAAATGTCTGCACACTCCAGAAGAAGCGTCACAGGTCGAAGAGGGAGGACAGTCCACATTCCAACACAAATCAAGCGCGATTCGTCTAAAGTAAATAAGTACGCGTAACGCCTAAGGGGGCCCAAGTTTACCTCAAGCAAATTGCCGAACAATATTGTTTGTTAACGAGAACTTAGTTTTTTTCCCTCATTTCCATAGTTAACTATTTCCGCTATGGTGTAGTGTACTCAGCATCAGCATAGTTGCAAAATATGCTAACGCATGTACCAAAATTGTACATATCGTGTATTTTCGGATTTTTATTCTGCTGTCATTTTTTTTAGAAAAACAATTGCACATCATAAAATCACGAGCGTGCTAATTGCCTTGTGAAACTACCAATTATTTCGGGAAAATGGAAATAGTGTTTACTTAGAAATAAGAGAATAGTCGGTATAAACAAATTCACCTGTCTTTAGATGGTAAAATAGCCGAAGGGGAAGGTGCCATGTGAATTACTGCGCACCTGCCAGTTGCCGAATCACATTTGGTATTTTTTGGGCATTTCGTCTAAATTTAGCTGAATTACTTAGTACACAAAGAGGAAGAAAGCAAATGGGTTTGTGAAAGAGAGGAGGAACTTTAACACTTTTTTAACAGTTGGTTGTCTGAAATGAGAAGTTATATTTAAACACGAATATAAATAAAACGGACCAATTGACATGGATCCCTGTTAATTGTAGATGGTGAAGGAGCGACGGGAATAGATCCTGAATGTCTCAAGGAAACACAAGAACCACTGCCCGAATCACACTTTGTATCTGCCGGACAACTGAAGTAATTATGTCAAACACAGATGTTGCACATAAATTGTGCGTGTTTTTAAATTTCACATAAATATATTCTGCCCAACCAATTTTTGAACCACAGCCTTACAGATTTGCAGTACAAGCGCAATTTAGAGGCACTATCCAAAACTAACGTAATCGTGGAGCAAACTCCCTCTGGATCGATCTGTTTCAAAGTAACACACTGTCCTGAACCGGGGTCGCACTTGGAATTATCAGGGCAATACTGGTTCGAGCATAGATCAATTTGAGGTGATTCTACCCTGTAATAGACTTCGTCACTTTATCCATTCCAAATTCCAACAGTAAGTTTTCGAAAAACATTGAGCAACACGGCTGAATGTATTTTAAGGTAAATGGTCAAAACCAACCTTTCACAAGTTCCCGTTTGCCGATCGCACATTTTTCCATCTTCACATTTCACCTCATCACATGGATCTTCCGCTTTTAGAATGCGCAGCAATTCGGCCGCGATCAAGTCTCTAATGTCTTGTGTGTTTTCTTCCGTTTTCGGAGAAACGGTTGTGATAAGTTCTAGCGTGGATTTGCCTTCTGGAGTAATAACTTCATTTCTGTAGCACTCGCCATCCCGACAATACTCGTCAACTTCACAGGTCACATTTTTACACGAATCCACCATCTTTTCGAGAAGCTTCGCGAATCGGAGAGGTTGTCTGAACGTCTGACATTTTCCGGTGTTTTCGTCGCATCTTGTGCCCGCCGGACAATTCCCACATTTGGATGTGGTTGCGGCCATTGCAAAGGACCGACACTTTCCCGTGTTTGAATCGCACGCTTGTCCACTTGGACATTTCACATTCGCACAGAGGGACATGTCATCTTCATTAATGGTCGTTATTCTGAACGCACGACATTGTCCGGTATTGCTATCACAGAATTGACCTCTAGGACATGTGACTCCAGCACATGCATTCCTACTTTCTCCAGAGTTCCTGAAACCCCTACATAGTCCTGTGTTCGAGTCGCATTGTTGGCCTGCAGGACAGTTGACGCCAGCACACTTGTTGAGAGGTGTTGATCTGGTTGTAGGATTTAAGACCATGCTCAATCGACAAGCACCAGAAGTCGAGTCACAGAAGTAACCAGCCGGGCAGGAGAAACCTTTGCATTTATCGACGACTGCAGGAGTTTGCACAGGGTTTCTGAACTGGGCACATTTGCCGGTATTGCTGTCACAACGGGTTCCGGTAGGACAAATCACACCCGAACACTTGTCATTGGGATTAACTATTGGAGGAGTCGACTGCCGGAATTGAGTACAGAAACCAGTGTTTGAATCGCACACATATCCAATGGGGCACAAGACAGTGGCGCATCTGAAGGAAGTATTCATACATTTCATTCATACATTTCTATACGCATTTTTATTTCTACCTTTATGCTATAAATAAACGCATCATAAATTTGAGAAAATGGCGCGTGAAATATTTGCAAGGAAGCACTCATTAGCAATTCTCACTTGTCACGTGGCAGGGCAGGTTCGTTACCGGGACTCCTGAAGTGAACGCATTTCCCAGTATTCGAATCACACGAGTATCCGATAGGACACGTGATCGAAGCACATTTGTTATCTTCATCTGGATATCGAAATTGCACACACTGTCCCGAGTTTGGATCACATTGATATCCTTCCATACAAACAACATTGGAACAAAGACTCGGGGAAACAGTCGTTCCTGAAATTTATTTTTTATTTTTCTTACCAAAAATGATGCAATCAAAGCAGTCATTATGAGCTTGCACAGAGTAAAAGAGGCCCCGCGAAAAGAATTTGAACAATAATACAATCATGGCAATCATTGCAGCCAGCGCTGCAAAGAATTTGAACAGAATTTGAACATCATCGCCCAATTATTTTGGATATTTATTGAACATAGCCACTGAATAAATTTGAGATTCATCGTCTATATAGCTGGTCTAATTACTTCGGCAACTGATTTACCCGTATTCGGTTGTCGGAATTGCCGACAGATTCCCGTGTTCGAGTCGCATTGATATCCATTCGGACAGACAACATTGTCACATAACGAGGTGTGTGCTACGGGAACGCATTGACCTGCGATTTATGACCACATTAAAAGGATGAACTAGATTAAAACAAAACTGGATTTTCATAATTTCAAAGGAAGATAAGCACATTCACAAGTATGCGCATAATCTAACTCTAATTTGTGCAGTTAATGTGCAGTTGCTTACCTGTGCTGACATTGCATACATAGCCTGGCTGACAGACAGGGCATCTTGTAGGGCCGGGAATGGCAGGCTCCGTTGAAGGCACCCTGAATTGCCTGCATATTCCAGTATTCGTATCACACTGATATCCAGGAGGGCATGAGTTTGATGTGCATGAAGCATCGGCAACGGGCAGGAAGAGAATCTAGAAAAACCTCCAATCATTACACATCTACATATAAAACAGTTGAGTTTTCTCCGCTTGTTTACTTTGTTCCTTCAATAAATTTGTTCAACGAGAACGCAAATATAGTTACAAATAGAAAACATTCGGAACCTGAAATCGGTAATGGTAGATGATTGTATCAGTATCATTCAATCATCATTGTATGACTAATCTTCGACTGGTCTCGAGTAAGAGTCATTTTGTTTGTTCAAGAACACTTGACGCAATGTCTGTTTAACGAAAATCGTTTGTACATCCTAATGATAAACAAATGATCCATTTCCGGTTCACTTTGCACGTTGAGTATGCTAAATTGAAGGGAACCAGAGTAATATTAGAAAAAGAAAATGAATTGGGAAAATGAAATTAATTAATAAAACCATATCATTCCTGAATAAATAAAACCATATGTTTTGTTTGTAGTTCATTTAGAAGTCAATGATACAAACCCAAACTATGTTAGCGCTATCGCGCTTACAAAGGATAATATAGAAAGGAAATATATTGGTTTTTAATTGAACATTTTTAATATCGAAAAAAGAGCTGGTACTTGGCGTCAAATACGTATGGTTTCGCTTCCTCGCTGAGTCTGGGGTTATATAACGTATGCTTATTGTAACACGATTTAACACGTAAAATAATAGGGCACACATCACAATTATATCTTCCTGAGCAAACCAATTGACTAACGAATTCAATTATTTAAAAACGTACCGTTAACAGAACTATGCGAATCATAGTACTTTCGTGTCTGGAGTTCTATGTTTTCAGCAAAAAGCGGTCAAAAAGGGATAGGGGGTGAGAATTTTGGTAGAGTTATCTTAAAAGACCTACCAGGAAGGCTATCGAGGTGATGACCGTGTGTCGCATGTTGATACTGTCGTTTTGCTGTCAGAGGGCGCCTGGGTCGCGCGGAAAAAGGTTGGGGTTGTCTACTCTGTGTGTATTTGTGAAGTGAGCGTGTGAGGTGAAACCAGTCAGAACTCACCCTCACCCCCTTCTTTGTTTAGTTTTGTTAGATCAGCTCTCGGGGGGATCGTTGTTGGGTCCTAAGCAAGGGATATTGGACCCTGTCGAAACGGATTTCATTGACCTCACTTGGGTAATTGAACACTGAAACTCGAACTCGAACATTGGAGAATGCAGAACACGCAGCAAGTTGAAAACAGAGAAGCCAATTCAATTCGCGAAGGGGTCAAACATGGAGAGCCATTTGAAAATGAAATTAGAGCAACGTATACGACTACTTGAAACTAACACTACTATTAAATAGAATGCTGGTAATTAACATGAGATAATGGTAGTGATGCTGAATGAGCTTCTCGTATATATTATCGAATGCATATGATTAGTTGATATACAAATATTTTTTGATTGAAGCTGTCGAATCTGCTCAGTGAACGTACTTTGTGACAACGATCTAGTGATTGTCAGTGAAAATCATAACTGGTATTTTGTCCGGTATAACTTTTCAGTTAACTCGTCAAATATTATCATCATAATTACCCAATCACGTCAATGGTATGTCGTTGAAAGATCAAAAGACTATGCTGTGAAAAAACTGTGGAATTTTAATTGACCAATTTCGTGACTAGACAAAATGGTTTGTATTTTCCATGCAAACTTATTTACCGGATAGTTTGGTTTTGCACAAACGCTGCTGTAGCTATTGAAATAAACAAATTCAAGAGCATTTTCCACTGATTTTTGTGCAGCAATATGTATAGTAAATCTTATTAAATCTTAATATAAACAATTATTTTAGCTTTTCTGTACTAACAACTAAGTTTCTAAACATCAGTATTGCCACCCTCTCAAAGCAGAAAATTTTGTATTTAAGACCCAAATTTTTACCCTTTCAAGACTCACTCCGTCATCATAACCTTGAGTATATCTCTATCAATATCACTGTAAAAAAGGAACTCCCGACTAGTCATTTATCATTGATAAAAAAAACGATGTGTTCAGCGAACACATGTATTATTCGCTTGAGATCAATTTCCCTAAACTATGTTAACTGAATGCTAACCGATTTTTTTAGGATCAGGTAATAAAGTAAGTCCAGTATTGATCGATCACACGTTGGTGATTGGATGTAATTTAAAGTTCGACAAAAAGACAAAGAGACAAAATTATGTATTATGTATTTGTATTATGTACTCATGTTAACTGTATGCCACGAAGTTCATGGCTGTAGTCGAACTCGACCAACTGTAAAAATGGTGTTCTAAACACTAAAAAACTGAATTAACTGCATCATAGTTCATACAGTTCGCTAATAGTAAACATCTTTCCATAAAGTTTGACTTACTTCTAGCCAAACTTGTTGCATTGAATATCGTTGCATATCAGCAAACACATTTGCATAATAGTATCGTTTGTTTGCGCCTATGAATTGAGTTACCTCCTACAAATATTTGTGCTACAACAGTAGGTGCAGTTTGTTACAACTACATCAACGTGCTTGCTTATGGGTAACAATGCCAGCGATCTTTGACTAAATGGATGTATATATACGGTTTTTTTCTCCAAGCTACTCTTACATTCAAATCAGTTGTCTGCCCGTTGGTTCGGCCGAATTTCTCTGGTACATATCAATTAGGATTATTCAATCCCGGATTAGATGATCAGCTGGCTGGCTAATTTGCATATATGCTGGTCACGCGGTGATATGCAAATCTAATCCGCAACGTTTGATGATTATCGGGCGATATCTTTGAACTTGTACGGCGAATAAGGAGCCGGTTACGGCGTGGATGATTGATGTCTTAACAAAAGGATATGCATGATTGCCCTCATTTGCACGCTGACTCATTCATTAAGTGTCCATGCCCTGTTCATGATAACCATACTTTATATATGAGATTTGCGTACTGTTGCTATGTTTAATTTATGGCTCGAAACTGAAAGCAATTGAAAATCAACAGTGCCCTGTGTCTCCACAATGAGGCATAGCATCATCGTATACATTTTGATTCGATAAGAAATGGAAGAAAAACAGCTAGACATTGCGAGGCGACTGTCATACTTTAGTTTCTGTTCTAACGAACTTCTTGTTTGACTGCTATATTTAGCTGACTTTTACAAATCAGCGACCATTCCTATCTTTTTTTCTTCTTATAATTTTGGTCTCTTTTTCGTATGTCGATACCAATCAATCACTAATGATACGAAAAAAATGTGAATCTGTATTTTCCTTATACGGTCTGTCAAGCACGTGAAAACATATGATCATGATCTGTCTGCAACGTCTTTTGAAAGCTTTTTATGTTTGGATCCTCACTGTTCCGTTGAATGATACATGGCCAAACAATACAGAATAAGCTCATGGGCAGACTTACACGTGTTTGTAAGCACAATATGGGTACACAACTAGCGACTTATCAACAATACTTTTAATAGTCTATGACAACGTACATAACCAAAGATCCCTGGTTACAATAGTAAAAAGGATAGCGCTTTCATTTTGTTTCTTTTTTTCTCGCCCATTAATTCCATTTTGCTCAAAAAAGCATTGGCAGCACATCATTGTCTGTGATATTTGATTTCAGATAAGCTCATCCTCAATGAGAGAAATATGAAAAATATATGTACCCGTTCATGATAACAATATCGCCAAATAAGAGGAAAAAAAACTGAGAAACTTGGGGCATCATGTGACACCCGTACGTATCAAATAATTGTTGAATTTTGCTGCCGGACAGGCGAAACCAAAAAGTGAGATCGTAAACGAATGATATAATGATATAATTTAGCGGAGACAGCCAACTACGAGATCACATAGATGATTAATGTACATTGGCCAACTGTAGCCAATGTCTTGGAACTTTTTATTGCATTTGTAGTATTACTTAACTGATTATGTATAAAGACCTTTCATTTGGTTCAGGCAATACCATGCCAGTGTGCTCTGATACATGGATCTTCGGACTCGGTCTTATAAGTGCACACCGTTTGGAGAATTGTTTTTTTTGTGATTGGATGGTGTAGAATTTACAGTATCATTGGAATTGTTTACTATCTTTGCGTCAATGATCCGTCATTGTCAAAAGACAGAAAAATGAGTAGGCTAGAGTCTAGAAATATCAGAAATAGTCGCTAGATACCACTTGAAGTATGTTACCATCCACAAAATGGTCTTCATCAATTCAATTTTGTTTTCGTCCTTCAAAGAAATTGATTTTTTTTATCAGTTTGTGAACGTCACATGAGTATGTAAATCATCGAGCTGTGCTCGAGTAAACTATCGGATGCATATTGTACTCTGATGAGTTCTGTGATGCTGAGACCCGAGTAAATTAGTAGTATTGATTGACTATTTTCCGTTTATAGTTATGTTCTTATCAAAAGTACCCGCATCGGCATTTATCCTTCACTAAAACATGTAATTGATCATTTTGAGAAACAAAGATCGCTTTTCCGCTCAGTCAATCCATCAATCTCAAAAACTGCTCACCCTGTTGGTCGCCGTGGTTCCACAAATAAGAAATCGCGCAGCAGCAAGAGCGTTGCTGAATAGCACCTAATAGAGAAAGATGTTCTCTTTATTGATTAAACATATGATCTCATTTGCACTTGTTTCGAACTCCTTCGAAGTTTAGAATTTATTTGTCAATTTTATTTCTTACATGCTAATATAGAAAACAATCCAATTTTGATCCGGAATATTATCATTGTGCGATGGTGTGCGCCAATGTCTTTGAAAGTGTTAACGTGTGCATATCTCGTTGTTGTTTTCTGTTTTGATCCCCACTGCTGCTGTATATTTTCACCATCTAAATAAAATAATAATTCGTCTCCCAGTAGGTACCCAATTTGCAATAAAATCCAGTTTTTCTTCTACTTCCATTCCTGTTTTTTTTTACCCAGATCAATCGATTAGTTTATCAACATAAAACATCATTGTTCTTTTTCATTTTATGATATTTCTTAAAGTACATCTTGTAATAAGCTCATTTTGCGACACTTCCTTTTATGTAAAGTCAGATAAATCTTTTACCTATTTGTCTCTTATTCAACAAGGGATACGCTTTATTCGTCGGCGTAGGTTCCCCTATTCCCACAAAGTTTCTCGTTCCTATCCTACATATCTACCTACTTCATACGATAACCGCCGCCAAGCTTTCACCGAAACCGAAAAAAAATGATAAATACTGAAAAGGATAGACGAAACTGTTGTTTATTATATTAAGAAAAGATGAAACACAACACCCCTCCGCTTCTCGCTCTTTGTTAGTCGTCGCCCTGTCGATAGCTTTGAACCGAGAGATGATACCAGCATGCATTCCTTCCGACGATTTTGTCCTGCGAAAGAAACTATTAAAGTGCGGAGCCGGTCACCCAAAAGTCTCCCCCCGGTTTCACCGTTCGTCAATCCCCGATGTCATTATTTATTAGGTTAAATACTTACAGTAAATTATCGAAATATGTTTAAAAGCGGTTGAGAGAAGTACCGCGCTAAGAATTGTACCTGCTGGAAAGCAAATTTACAATCAGTTCCACGGTTCTTCCTTCCGCAATAATCATTGACACTAAGAATGTGTTGCCTTTCAGTCTTATGCCTATCCTTTACGCGTATAGATCACCTAGGTCCGGAGCACAATATGTTGGCCACAATTTGATACATCAATGTATAGGTCGATCATAGTGTTGAAGTTTATTTGATTGATTGATTCTGCCGTATAGTTTGTGTTATAATACCTGAGTTATGGACGTGCCACCGTAGTCGCGATCAAGTGGGCGGAGTCAGGTAAATGTGACTGTCTCCGCCCCTCCATAAAACTATCACTACATGACAATGAGACCGGCCTGACTGGTTGGTTGATCGGAGACGAACAATCGATAAATCTCCGTCAATCGATTGACAACCTTTTTGACCATAGGACGGGTTCTCTTTGGGCCGAGATTATTAGCTACCACAGAGCACGATCATTTTTTAATTGATTGAAACAAAAGAGAGAATGCTCTAAATGCCATTCATTGATGATGTGAGCACTGGGAAAACATTCCTAACAGTGATATTTTCTTCTTCTCATGTAGTACCTTAATTGTCCCCAATTGAGTAACTTGATTTGTTTCAGATGTCTAAAGTAACCCATGTACATAAAAAATACGGGCACAGTCAGACGCTGTCGGACTGGAAGAATATCTACGTTGTATCGTCATTTGCATTCCTAGATGCCTTTCAATTTGCATTTTTCGTTTGGACGTTCTGGCCGTACGTACAACAGGTTGGTAAAATCAGTTCAGCTTATATCGCATATCCCACCTGTTTGTTCGCATCCGACTGTTTTAATTATCTTTATTTAAAAAGTAGCCGTATTTGGAGCATACAATTCTTGCGAACTGATGTTTCTAACTTGTCGATATTTATTCATCGATTTCATAAATCCGCTAATCATTTAGCTGGACAATACGATATCTGCGTCATTTGTTGGTCTCATTATGGCGGTTTCCGGAGTTGGAGAAGCATTAGCTGCACCTCTGCTGGGTTAGTACAATTCCACGTTTAAAGTGCATGTATTTAAAGAAACGATTTGCTGTTTGGTCTCTGCGACACACTTTTATGCATTGTCATCTTTATGAAATGATGTCAACCATTAAAGACCAGTAGTTGCTCTAATAGACTCCGAGTTTTCAATTGTCTCTCATTACACTTGTGCACTTTGTAACACATGATCGATTGCCACACTCTTCGCCAAATAATTACTGGTTGCGAGGCGATCAATGGAGTGTTTCATATTCGTTCAGCACAGGCACCCATTAAAGAAGCATTGCACATTTGATCAAAAAGATTGCCGGAGATTTATCGATTTTCCGTCTCCGTTCAACAACAATATCGACATTTATTATTACAGGATGGTGGACAAATAAGACGGGAAAGGTGATTCCCCCTCTGATTGCATCGATTTTTCTCACTGTGATTGGCAACCTGATCTACATTTCGCTTAATGCATGGCCCCATCACACAAGAGCCACGGGATTGCTCATTTCTCGGTTTCTAAATGGAGCTGGAAGCGGTAAGTAATAAAAAATGTTTGGAAAACTGGGGATTGGGATTGAAGCCAACTACTGAACCAAGGTCAGTGGCTCGATACTTTACACCTGCTTTATTTATTTATTTATTTTTGTCTTTTGTATTATTCTTTTAAATTTTTATTATCAGTGCGCATGTTCCAGTTGCAAAACTTCCTGTTATGCAGCTAGCGTCGATGACTAATATATGTATCCCACATATATGCCCGGTAGTTTATTGTTCACATTGCGCTTTTATCTTGGACAGTTCTTAGATGAACGTTTCTTAGTAATTAGCAGTCACATGTTATTGGTACCTTGTGTAATTGTCGCGTGGTTTAAAAAGAAACTGCTTGAAAAGCGATAATATTTATGATACTGGGGTGGAAATTGATAATAGGATACGGTCAGAAATGATGTTTGGTGTCGCTCTCCGTTCCGGAAAAAAACAATACATCAATACCTTAAAATTACTTCCTTTTCATTATCATTTGAAACAAATTATATGTAATTTATTTTTTATTTTTAACTGTAACACATGCTTCATATATGTTTCTCGTTTTAAACCTCAGCCAATATCTAGCAATGTATGAAAGGAGCATAATCGTCAGTCACATGATCAGGGGAAAATTTTTGAACCCGCAGTCCTTGAGCGTACCAAGCTGAGCTTCTTCTTTATGCAGTTCACGTGCGAAAGAACTTGATTGCAAGTGCGCTAAGGTTCGGGTTAGAACGAGTGTGGCGGCACATAACATCGATAGTATCATCGTGTTGTAATTGATGTGAACTCAGCGATTGTGCTAATATTGTGTTTCTTGTGACAAGGTGCAAAGCTTTTTTGACATGTCTGGCGTTCAGGGTTAGAAGGGTAGTGTGAAAGCTACAAAGTGCACCAAATCATACGATGATAAAAGGACGGAAAAATAACTTTGACCTGTTTGACCTGACGCACAATGTGTCTTTCATCAAGTCTGTCCGTCCTGACTCAGCAAAATATGCGAAATGCGGACAAGCAGCATATTGCGTGCACTTGTTGGTGGTACGTTCGCTCTATGGGCTGTACTCCGCAGTCTGTAACTGAAGTTTGATTGTTCAGGAAACCGAGGATGTTATCTGGCCTACATAGCAGCAGCTTCGGATACATCCGACCGTGCTAAGTCAATGGGAATGTCAGGAGGAGGTGCCCTAATTGGTCTTAATATTGGCCCTGGTAAGCAATTGTGGCGAACTATGAGTGTGTATTTCTGAAAACTACTTTGTAGTGTGCAATAGATTATATATTCATATTGTTGAGGTTACTTACTCAGCCGTTCATTTTCAGCAATTCAAGTAATCTTCACATGGATGGGTGACGGATGGGACTTCGGTTTCATGACATTCTCAATGTACACGGCTCCGGCTGTCCTGGCCCTTTTTATCAACGCTGCATGGTACGAATACTGAGCTCACTTTGTACATATAGAACAACATTCAGTCTTTCTTCATCAAGATAATAATTAATAATTGTGCTGCTTTAGTTGAAAGACTGAACACGTTCTTAAAGAATAGCTATGAAGAAATAAACCAGCGTTTACAAGCAAATTAATAATTTAATAAGTTTATTTTAGTGTTGTGCTTATTCTAATTTTCCTTGACGACGGGTTGGATCGTTTTAACCCCGAAGATGCTGACAACATTTCGACTCTATCGATTGCAGCTGCGAACGACTCGGTGAGCATTTCTCGATCACCTGCTTCCAAAGTCTCCAACTTTTTTGGAGCATATTTAGACATCAATATCAGTTGACAACATTTTGGTTTAAAACAATTGGAATACGATTCGATTTTTAATAAGACAACTATTGCAGGACCTGGAACGCAACACAGTGGAAACAGATCGTATGGATATTATAGCTGTTGTGGTCTGTATGGCCACAAGGGCTGCCCGTATGCTCATGACTGCTAATGTCGAGAGGTTAGTTCAAGCAAAGCATAAGGGATTACAGTTTAAAAGCAAGAAAAAAATCGTTCACATAGAAGATACTGAATAAAATAGAATGTAAAGATAATCATGATGTAATTTTGCAGTATCGGTGCACCATTCTCTGAAGTGATGTTTGGTTTGGATAACAAGGAGGCTCTTACCTACAACTCCACGATGCAAGTGGTTCTCGGAACCCTGACCGTGATTATGTTCGTCATCTACGCCGGAACATCTTACACCAAGTGGTCAGTCGATTATGGCTAATAAACTGGAACAAGCTTAGATACTGTCTACTTCCCCCTAATCTTACTATCTCACAGTATATTCGTATAATCTTACTTCCTGTACATATCGCATATTCCTTTATTTGAATTTCTGATTACATTCCAGGATCTCGGAACGACTCAACTGCTACACAGCCATGATTGCTCTTCTAATTTTCCATCTGATCACTATGCCGTGGCCCTTCCTCCCTGGAAATATCGAACACTGTGAACGGTTTATGTCCAATAGTAAGTTTCCGTTCGGTTTATCTGTCACAGTCACTCAGTGCTGCATCTCAAATACATTGCTAGTAACAGTGTTTGGATATTCTCCGTGAAGACAATAGTTGAGATTGTTCCATAAAATATTATTGTTACTATGATGGAGGAATGAGTTGAAACCTGAAATCCTTTGCAGCATCCACACATCATTGGGATTGGTGCACTTCATTGAAACCAATTAATATGTGGGTGTACTACGTCTCATACGCAATCATCTTCGGAATGGGGCTGCCTTGCCTTAACAACTCCCTCCAATCGCTGTACTCGATGGTGCTCGGAAAAGGAAGACAGGTAACTTTTTCGAAATGTAAAGCTAAGCGATGCTACTACTACGTAAGAGTGTACACAATTCTACCTCTTCATTTCTTATGTTATTAAGGACTTGTAACTCAGTTAATGAGTTTTCAATTCAGGGTCTCATGCAAGGAATCAACCAGGCTGTCGGATGTTTGTCGCGAATTCTTGGTCCAATTGTCATGTCGTAAGTAACTGGTTCTAATTTTCATTACTAGTTCATATCTGGAAAGCTCATACTGATAAATATCAATAACATCACTATGCTGAGTGGCCTTGGAGGGGGAACTACATTGATGTTGGTATGTTCAAGCGTAATTCAATAGTATTTCAGCACTTCTTTCTCCATGTATGGTCCTCAAGTGAACTGGCTGATCGAAATCGTTCTCATTGCCGTTTTCCTTCTCATTTGGTCATTCACATACAGGTGAGCAATTAGAGACGCTTTTATTTTCCAATGCTTTATTCTTTGTTTTTTTTCAATCATTGTTTATATTTATGTATCTACCAGTGAAAGCACTTTAAATTTGTCATTTTACATTTTATTGAGGATATGCAATTAAAACATAGAGTATAATTGAATATAGGAAAAAATTGAGAAAAATACTTAACCCACAACCAGTTTATTTGAAATCCAACCCAGGGAGTGAATTACTAGACAAGCGGAGATACTAGTCTACCGCACGACTGTGAAACGTATGGGGATAACTGCATACCCATGTATTACATGCAAAAAAATATTATATGCAGATGAAGTAATTTACATAATCTTGATGGGGAAGCAGTTGTTCCCATACGTTTCTTAGGTTAGTGATGCGGTAGTCTATTAGGTTCGCGTCTTTAGTGACTGCGTTCCTTTAAGGGATCTAGAAGTAGTAAGAGGGCAGGCGTTTCTTACCTTTAAGGGCAGAATGCGGACGATTCGTTGCGGGTCCTTCGTTGCTAACTCACAATTAATAATTTGCCCGCTTACAGACGACTGGTGCCCGCTTGTGTAATCAAGAAGCGCACGATTGAGTTGGAGAACAAGGGAATCGAGAATCCGGGAATAGTAGCTGACGAGGTCGAGGCTGCGAAGAAACAACTGGAGCACAGCATTCACAAGCCGAGCACCATCAGCACAATCGAACAACCGAGGTCGGCCGCTTCGTCTCGGCCAGGCTCCCGCGCACCGTCGCGAGCGGGTTCGCGAATTCATTCACGCGCCCCGTCACGCGCCCCGTCCCCAACCCTGTCATACTCATTGTCTAGGTTTGAGCAAGAGCACCAAACGGCACTATAGGCAGTTGATAACGCTTCCAATTTTTTAGTTCTCTGAGCTCTTAGAGAGGCCCGACATCAATATCCAGCCCGATATGGATGGACGCTTTCTTCTCGCCGGCTAATTGATTTTTTTGCTGGTTATTTCACCAGTAATCCATGATATTTGTAGATTGTTGATGTTCCGTATATACAAGAATTTTGGTCTGAATCAGATCTCCATTTGTGTTTCACTTAAAACCTTCCAGACGAAGCCACACTGGCAGAGGATTGTTTTTCTGAAATTTACTTTTCTATGGTAATTTTAATGTTTTCTAGCTTTTTTTTACATATTATTTTACATGCATTGTTCCTGTCACGATGATCAAGAGTCTGATCGCGATTTGTATGCTAACAACTTCGTTTGTATTCCCTTCTTCGAGTATTATGCGTTGAGATCTCTCGACTGACCAATCTGCTTGTAATACGCCCTCAAGTGATTTGTGCCAACTGTGGGCGAAGCAGATAATCTTTTTTCGCAAGCATTACTGAATAACACTGTAAACATGTCTACCATTCCAAATTAATTGCTTGGAGCAGCTATCCGAACTCTTTATGCCCTCAATTATGTTTGTTATTATTCACAATTCTCTATTGTAATGTAATAATCCATATGCACATCACACTCAGGTTCTCCATTTCCCTGCTTGTTTAATTTCAACGGATATTGTTTGTGCTGTGGTTTATTCTCCTGTTCTTTTTTCATCCGTTCATTATTCCGTCATTAATATTCTAGGGGTTCTTGCCTTTTTTCGAATGCTCTTCTATTACTCACCTAACGGGTGTTTCTACTGAATTTACTGTCATTTTTGTTATGAAAATACAATAAAAAATATGCAAAATATCACACAGATTCCTGCAATAAGTAGTTTCATTCTGGTCAACTGGTAAAGCATGGTAGGAAACAAAGTATGCCGAAAGAGTTGCAGTATTTTACTCTGGTAAACTTTATACATATATGGAAAACTATAGTGAAAGCGCTAATATACATAAAGAACTAACCCAGATGAAACTCCACGCAGTTTAGCACTGTTCGATCTAGTCGACAAAATAAAGTTAATTTTTGAGCAAGTTTTTTTTCTTCTCTACATTTTTTTATAAAAAGAATATCGGAGTAAAATGGGGATCGTTGAGTTACTGCGGCTATTTATTTAAAGTCATTGAACGCCAAATTCACACTTCTGGTAATGACTCACTTGGTCAAAAGCAGCGGACTACAAAGTCAGGTGCGCACCGGGTCCAATGCGGCCTGGCTACATTTGCTAATCAGTTCTATTACAATAACTATAATACTGCATTACTTTTCTAATTATTTGATAGTTTTCGTAGAAACAACACTTAAATCCTCCATTTTCTTAGTTTATTGAGTTCAACGCCTTTCCGTAACATAAAGCATAGAGCATGATGCTTTATCTTGTCTTGAAGTATTCAAAGCACTGCAACCTCCAGCTGTTTTCCAGCTCCGTGTGTCTATGTCGTGCCTGTCAATTACTTAACGAACTGATTAAAAGATGTATGCACCTTGGGTGTCCATCAATGAAAGTGCTTCTGGAGCGCTTCCAATGTCGTCAACTTTGCTCTCTACTATTATTTTCCTTCTTTCGATAGGGTAAATTTTTATGATTTAGTCTAAAAACATAAAAATATACTAATATTACATATTTTCCACCACGCTTTTATGATAGTTTTGCTAGTTTCAGAACAATTGTGGCCGAACCACTTGGTGATTCATCAGTCGCTACAGATGATGACCGACTTCTCTTCACCATTTACAAAACGTACTTGATAATGGTTATGAATTTGATATTTTGTGATGTTCGTTGCGTGGTTGCTGCAAATAAAGTCAAAGTGGCACAACTGAGATTTGATAGTGTTTGTTTCCTTATTTCCCAATTGTAACCACCAACATGTCTAGCTGTTGGTCCAAATGTGATCTGGCCCAAGGCAAGAAGAACTCGCAGGAAGCGTTGTTGCGGATGATGCTCAAGAAGGAGTCAAATCATACCGAATACTGCAAGTTCGAGAATTTAACTGAAATACATCAGCAACAGAAACATGTTACTAGCCAACGCTGTTATGAAAACATCCTCTTTAGACCGTATCTAACTGCCCGTGCATGTGCCATGTCATGTGTTTCCAAGGAAGATCACCACGTGTATTTGAAGCCATTTTTTCGCCGAAATTATCTAAACGACTTCATATGCTACAAGCATTCTGCAGGTAAGAAACGTTAATGTGTACACGATGACGTCGTAACGATGACATAAGTAAAAGGTCACATCGATCAAGAAAGATTACTCATATTTTACAGTGATTTGTCACAGAGTTTGCCCGCTTCCTGCCCTGTTATCAGAATCGAACTTCCCTTGAGTTCCTTTTTGAAAGATGCGGCTACTTTGCACTGAGCAACCAGGAAAAGGTGATTGCCAATAAGGAAACATGCAGGTGGGTTGTACTTTTGATACATGGAAATGAGACCAAAAGTAATCATAGCAATTACAATTAAAATCAAGGAGTATTGCAAAATGAGTAATTATAAGCCAACTTTGTTTTGCAGTCGTCTTGACTGTGTGATGCGAGTTATTCCACTTATTGTGCAAAGAGACTGCAAAGTGGAGAATGAGGATGGTAAGACCTTAAATGAAATTAACGAATGCAATGTCAATTTAGACATTTCGTAGGAAATTTTCTTTGTTCACATTGTTTATTGACGCTCCTCACCAGAACTTTGCAAGTGACTGATGCGCTTTCGTTCGTTGCTGAGGAAATAACAACAACTTGTTTAGCAAAATTTTTTGAGGAAAAAATATAAGCATTTGTCCATCCTTGGCACTTCTCGTAATCTTTGCTACTAACAAAGGGGCGACATTTCTGATAAGATATGACGCGTAATATTTAGATGATTTTGCGAATCAGGCCGCAGAATTGATGGAGAAGCTCGTCGGTGCTTTCCTACGCGAAGGAGTCAAGCTCAACCGTCTGCAAAAGCATTGCATGGAAATGACCAAGATCTAAGTCGAAAATCCGTTCTACGGGGGTTTGCAATAAATGTTACGATGCGTGAACTTACTGTGGCCAGCTTCAGAAGAAAACTGAAAGTGTGCCAGGTTTACTTGTACTTCATGCACACACAACACTTTATATAAAATTGATTTCCCACAGTTTCCATTCGTAAGCCTCGTTTATGCATGTTTTGTCTTCCGGCAAGTTGGAGAGCAGTAGTTGCTACTTTTCAGGTGTTGAGGAAATCATCGACGGTAACCTACAACACTTCAATGCGATACCCGACGCTTCATTTTGCCATTTGATCGGAACCCATATATTGGTTACATATGTTTCGTTCACATTTCGCTTATTTTTGGGGGAACAGAATTAAATGTTTTTAAGGGGTTTTCTTATACTTCCTAGTTCGAAAATGATTGAAACAAAACAATGTTGCAATTCGGTCAACATTTTCATATATTATTGAACGACATCAAATGTTTGTTTTAAAATTCGAGCTGGGTTGGTTTTTTTCCACAAAGAAGAAGGAAATTAAAAGTTTTGAGACAATGTTTTGACTGTTCTGAGATCCACATAAAAGAGCATTGAAGTCGAGCCATAATTCACTGGAAAACACTCACATTCGAACAATTTCTGAGCAATATTCATTTTACATTTACTTTTCATCCTATGCGAATTTTTTGTTATTAAATAGGAATACATTTATGACAGAAAGCAATTATTTTGTGAGTTTGTTTGAAGAACTTCTTGGGCTGTAACACAGCAAATTCACAGAAAAAATTGGACACCCTAACCAAACTAAATGACATGTTTGGAGAATTTGATTGCCAAAAGACTGAATTAAGAAATGACCATGTTATTTCAGAATGTTCTCCTTGCGGAATGTATCTCTCGTTTTCTTCTCTATTCTGCTGGTGCAGATCATAACGGGTAATGTGCTCCCCCAAGAAGAGAAGGCTTCAAATGACACTAGTTCGGATCCCAGCCCCAACGTTTCTCTCAATGGACCGATGCAAATTAATGGTAAGGTTGTTTTGGTTTTAAACCACATGGGAAAATGCCAGCCTAAATCGTCTAGCTCTGTTCGTTAATTACACCCAAATGATTAATAACTGCTCACAACGTTTGATTTATTGCTGGCTTTATTTTGCAGGTGCCCATTACTTCTTCACTAGCCCGAGAAGGAGCGGAATCTCTATTCAAGGAGGTTAGTTTGCAAACTGCGTATTCCTAGTTGTGCCTGTGTTTATAGATATCGAAGTCAACGAAATTCACAATTTCGCTCTAAACCGTTGCACAGTAAGTCAATTCGAAGGTCCTCATGATGCCCGTCGCGATCTTATATTCGATGACATCGGGGGTTTATCCAAACAATTTTCAAATAAAATGAGCTTTTTCAGAACAAGAAGATGCCACGAATGATGAAGAACTAGACAGTGAAGAAGCAAGCAATTCGGAAGAGTTCGATGAAGGCCCACAAGTATTCATGGGTCTTCTGAGCGACCCATCTATTGAAAGTGAAGAAGCTGAGGAGCCCGAATTTGAGGAAGATGATGACGTCTCTGAAGACATCGGAGATACAGAGAGCGGTGGAAGTGATGAAGAAGATGGAGTCTTCACTGATGAGTTCGAGCAACTCGGCGAATCTGACGAGGGTGATATAAGTGATGAAGAAGTTACCGAAGAGACCGTTGAACCTCTTGATGTTTTCGACGATGACACTGAGGAAGGTGGAATTGACGTGAGTGATTCTACTGAAAACGGCGACTTTACTGAGGAACTCGATGAAGACGTTACTGGGGAAACCGATGAATCCGATGTAGATGATTTTATCGATTTTACCGAAGATGGAGACACTATGCACGATGACGAGGTTTTCGAGGAAACCGATGGAACTGAAGAAGACGAGGGAACGGACGAAACCGATCAAGGCGACTTTACAGAAGAAGATGTTACTGACGAGGACGATGAAACTCAGAGTGAGGGAACTATCTCGAGATCCACACAAACTGAAGACAACATCGAAAGCAATGGAGATGATGAGCACATGATCTCCAGGAGAGAACTTCCGAATGGGTTCAACGTTACCGAAACTGAAACTCCCACTGGCACGGGAAGTGAGAATATCACTACGGGATTCAAGCTGCCAGAGAATACAGAAGACACGCCGGAAACTTCCACAAATGAAACTGTTCCTGCACTGTAACGAGATATCAACCCCCACGTCGAGCTTTACATTGCTGTAATAAAATCATAAAATGTTTTCCGGTTTTGTGAATAAACTTGATATTTCACTTAAGCGATGTTTATTATGCATGTGGAAGCTGTATTATACTTACAGTCAGCTAATTGTAAATGATAGTGAAATGCAAGTAAAAACCTTCCATTCTGTAATGAAATTTAAATTCAATCGAATGCATTAAGTCCGAGGGCTTATCACTTGATGTTTAATATCTACCCTTATCCTTTTAAATTATTAGTTTAAACTCAAATCTCCATTCGAGGTAAGATCCCGTTCTAAAATTGCATAACTTTTCTTTCATCAAGACAGTATAAACTTCATAAAAAAAACTCTCGTCACTCTCCGCACAGAACTTCTCATCAGACATCAGCACTTAAAGGGACGCGCCCTTATGTATACTTTGTACTGCACAGTATGAAAAAGATAGTGGTCAAACAATCCGACGAAAAGCGCTGTTTTCAGCGAGAAATTCATATTAAAAAAGTTTCGCCCGATAGAAGCTCCACAGTTAGTCATAAAAAAACAAATGTTATAATTCCCGCGAGGTATTCGACCGATTAATTAGTGGTAGTGGAATAACATTCGTCGAGTCCTTATCAGCACGGCCATATACTGGACAACCATATACTGGACAATTACTAGGGTTACGGTGCGTATTGGTTCAAGGAGAGCATTTTTATTCATCATTTTACTCGCTGTTGCCGCATTTCTTGCAAAACATTTTCCCAACACTATCCGTTACGTACTATGCAGATAACAAAAACACAAAATCTACATAAGGGCCATAACGGTGGCCGCGTCCCTACTCTTTTCCCATTAGAAGAAACTCGAAGAGTGTTTGATCTGTGTGAATGAATACAGCGCGCATTTATTAATAGTTCAAAGCAGACGGATTGACAAAGTGTCATACTTCGAAAGTGGCAGTCATTCCAAATTTCGACCAACGAATAATAATCACATTGCGGAACGGACTCATTTGATGGGCGGAAATAATCGAATTATTCATGCTATTGTGATCCATTACAATAACCCCAGACAGAGGGATAACCTACCTCTCTATTGGCCAGTATTTAGCTAACTTTATAGAGCGACAGACAGTGTTTTCCAACCTTGCATTACAAAGAAAGTTGCCCATGGTTGTAATCAAGGTTGTTCAATGTATTTTACATCATTTCGGCTCAATTTTCGGTCTTTTTGGCGTATATCGTAAATGAGAGAATACGCGCAATTATTGAAGGTCAAATTTGCCTGAATACCTGAAACAGAGCCTGGATGACCCCGAAAAAAGGAGTGTGCGCATAAATGCGAGATTACATCTGAAAGGCACTTTACCCAAAAAAGGACAGACTATGCAAGCAAAATGCTGCAAATTAAAGAACCTAGTTCTTTGTATGTTAATCTTTTGTTTACAAAATTCCGCATTGTTTGTCTCATTTGTTTCCTAATGTACTCAATTAAAGAGGACATTAGGATATGTATCAGCCTATTATGCTTCCCATTAGAACCGCTCCTAGCCTTCCGTTTTTGCGCTCTGCGATTAGCCGTCCCCGCATGGAAATTGCCGCGTCTTCTTATGCAATGCTTTGGTATGCGCGCTAAGTCAATTCTGGACTGGCATCCCTGCCATTTAGTACTTTTTAGAAGCAGTAATATGCAGGAAAGAATGAATCCGGATTTCTACTCCATCCCTGTAAGCCCAACAAAAGTGAAACATTCACCATGTAAGATTACCACGCTCGAGTGAATCTGCCAGCGAATCTACTTTCCCCTCATTACATTTAAGGTTTGTTAAAATAGAGAATGACAGAAAGTGGCAAATTAGGTGCGTTTGTTGTAGTTTTGAGTTGTCACCATACTCCAAGTAAAAACTACGTTACAAAATTCTTGTTCAGGTTACGAACGCTACATTATCGTTTAGAATCTGTAGCTTAATGCAAAAACATTTATTTAAAGACCTACGTTTGTTGTGAGCGACAATATTCGCTTTACTTGTCGTCGCCGGATAAAAGATGTAATGCCCAGTCGATTAAGTGCCTTCCCATGTTTGTAAAGAGAAAGAGAGAGGACAAATAGGACATAAAGAATCTCGTCCACTCAGTTAAGTCAAACAATATGACAATGTCCTTTAACAATCAAATGACACACCCGTATTTAACTTGCTTGAATACAGCTTTTATTATAAAATTGTTTCTAGAATATCAATGGTGACATTAGTATATATTGCGAACGCAACAACATACGCACTTTAGCACCTATCTTCTGGCGGCTACTATCTTTGAATTAACAATGTCCCAGTTTATTAAAACCTTCCCTTAAGCAAACATTATTAAAATCCCCCTCAAGGGATCGTACTTTAAATCTTTTAAAAGGATGAGAAGTGGAATCCCTTTAGCCATAATATGCACATTTTCACTTTTGGAGCAAAACCGAACCAGATTAACATACGTTTTCAAAATTGGTGCATTTTCATATTGTGTTAAAGTGCCAACTTTCTTACTTGTCTATTGGTCAATATACGGTCTTCTTAATCAATTACATGCAAAGTATTCCGTGTCTACAGTATATGTAAATATCTTCAGTAAGCCTCACGTAACTCCTTCAAATCTCCTTTCATGAACCAAATTAGGACCTGAAGTCCCCCAAACAATTCCTGGGAAACGTCTAACAGTTTCGGTCTGTGTTGCAGCCTTGACCTCGTGTGATTAAAAACTGCAGAAAAAGAAAAGAAACTTTCAAACAGGCTCTGTAATTCGTCAAGTTTTTCTTCAAAATTTATTAGAGGCTAGGCATTACTTAAATACTACGACATGAACCAAATCGCTTCGGGCTCCATGTTAGCATGGTAGGTCAATGCAGTTAATCCGTTTAATTGATCTCATTACAAAATTTTCATTTTGCTAATCAATCTGGCTATAATAGGGTGATTTCGGTCAGTGATTGTTTTTGTGCAAAACGGCACAAATCTAATCCGGCTCCAGAGATTTCGCCTCTTTCTTTCGCTTATGGAGTGCGTGTGATAAAAGTCGGTTCAAGCGAGTCGCGATCTAATTTTTTGCTGCGGAGTATTCGCGGCGAATTCACCCAGGACAGACCCCCTTATTTTGTCTTTGGGTGAATGCCATAATAATTATACCCCAAAGAATATCCATGTTGCGTTTTTGAAAGTACAATCGCAGTATCGATCATAAAATATAAGTTTATGCTCAAGTCTCTTCAATGTGACTGATATAATATTATAATAAACCTTTGATTTTAATGCTTCTTTCGTTACCATTGTAAATTTTATGCCAAATGATCCCGACATTTTTACGTACTTTCAGAAAATAATGTATTTTCTTAGCTTGTCATTGTCTTCTCTTTCCACTTTTTTTTATTTCTTTGCATATACAAAAACTATTTGTTAGCGTCTCCTAGATTGTGTTATTTCTTGATTTGAGGTCACGTGATCACTATTGTAGTTCTGTGTTTGCACGTCAAACGACAAACGCTAAATATGGTCAAATGTATTTGCTGACGAGTTCAAATCGGGGGAATCTAGGTTGCCTCGCATTTTTATGTTACGAGTTGACAACCAGATGAACACACGTAAGATTGATGTTTTGAAGGGTCGCCGCCAGGTTGCAACCATCAAAACGCACTTCACTTAGCATAATTGTTGGGAAGAACGGCGATCAATGCGGTTCACCGCGATAATATCCATATACAGTAGACCACGCTCAAATATGAGAAGGAATAGATTGCGGTAATATCATGAATGTTGCTATTCACAGAAAAAAAAACACATTTAGTGCTGATAACCGGGTTGGTATTTGCGTGGAGCAACATCATTACACTTGAATCGACTCCACAATGTACTTTAGCATACGGTAATACTCATTTTTTTGAATCAAACCCCCGTGCGACGGCTAGGTTAATGTTGCCCCCGCGTTTAACAAGACCTAATCCAAAACTGGTTTTCAGTAATGTGCCTTTTCTACTCGTTACCGAGTAGAAGAGAGGTATTTTGCGTCTTTAAGGGCTATATGAAATTCTTTCCAAAAGTTTTCTTTGTTTTACCTTTTTACGCGCCTTTCATTGTACCGTTTATTAAACATTCCACCTACGCGGAACAATTTCGATCATTTGACTGTAGTTTCTCCGAGAAGTGTTTCCGTATATGATGATATCGGGCATTGTATCGTCCGCTCGGAAAGGCTGTTAAGCATGTCCATTCCATGAGTGCTTTTCCTATTTGTTTGGTTTTCTCAAGTTGTCTAGCCCTGCGGCTTTTGACAGCCACTGCTGCACCCAGATACTAAACATATCAGGTCACTGTTCACCACTTATATGCACTTATCGATTTATTTGATTTAACTTCTCTATGTTCTTGTAAAAAAAATTATGCAAGTGACACTGTAGTTTAAGTGAAATTCCAGCAAGCTTATAAAATGAATGACCACGAGGCAAAAAAATCTCCAATGTTTCAGTGATATGAGTTTGGCGTTATTTCCCGGTCCTTTTCAGAGCAGAGCTACTCTCTCATTGACCTATATTCGCGCATGAGTATCACCTTTTTCTCAACAGCTAAAAAACTGTCTTATCTACCCTGTCTTCCGCTGACCATGAGATAACAAGCACACGCGTCTTGCCAGCTTTTGTTATTAGCATCACCATTGTTTTGTTGATTCTTTGATTCTGTTCCCATGTTGTCCATTCAAAAATAGAATCTGCAGAAAACACTCGCCTCAAACTTTTGTGTGAATTTCGCACTTTCCTTCACCGAAGCACGGTTTCGAATTTCACGGGAAATCTTTGCACAAAACAACAAGACATTCCACAAACAACAAGACGTTTCAAGCGTTTAAAGCATATGCCTTGAACTTTTCAGCGCAATGAGGAAGAAGAATATACGGAAAATCCAGCTCGAAGAGCTAATATCAAATGTCTTGCATGTTTTCTTTATTTAGAGTGTTATTTTGCAATGGCCAACGTAGTCGCCTACTCTCAAGAATTTTCACGCGCGCAAATGATAAAAAGAGTCAGTTCTTGACAAACACATACTTTCGCACGATCTGCACACTGCAATTTTAAAGTAATATATAGTTTTTAAATTATGTTTTCATCTTAATGAAGTAGGTATTGTAAGAACCACGCTCCTTCTATGTTTACAAAAAGTTAAGAATTTTTTACGGTACCGGTAATATACACTAACGAAGTTTGGTTGATCGCTTTACAAATAGGAGTGTTTTGTCGGTGTCGAGTACACCTTATACGAGGGATCGAATGGTGTGAATTGTAATATGATACATCCACTTAATACCTTCCGCCTAGACGTATTTTTGACGTGTAGGGAATAATCCCACGCCCTAGCACATAAGTTTCACCCACATTTCTTGACATTTTTGAAGCACAAATTCGTTCCGAACATTTTTGGCGATGGTAAACTATTTCTGAATGAAAATTTGCACTTACTTTTCGTAGAAGAGAGGTACACGAAATTGTGAACAGGGATAAAAAACTGAGCCACAGCGCAAGGACAAATCCTTTTAGTTTTTATTTAGAGGTAAGTTTGTTTTACGATTTCCCTCACAGAATCGTGTGTGTCATGTGAAGTATTGATACAGAACAACATCATAGCTATAATTGATTAAAAACCGTTACTAACTGTCACCAGAGGGTACAAGTCAATTGGAATTCGAAAAGAGTGCATCACCTGCACAAACACCACCTGATTGTGTCACCCGAAAACCATCACTGTCTCTCTATAATCTTCAGACTCTCCGTCAGCTTTTCATACCTATTATCTCTTCGCAATGGCAACATAACCCCTTCTCGTGCTCTATACACCCTCTCTAATCAGAGGACTATCTAGTCGCTCACTTTCTCTGCCTCTCGCAGTTCAGCATAATCCCTGCCATCTTACACTTTGTAATACAGCCTCTCTATCTCCAACATGTCTATCTGTACTCCCTGAGACCTATTCGAACACAACAAATCCATCGCTTTACCCTGCCTTTTTCTTTGAAATTTGATCCCATTAATGCAAGCTTTTCCCCTTTTCTTAACCCGGCTTGTTCTCCTAATATTTGCATAAACTTGCACCGGAGCATCTCTTTTTATCGATCTTCTCGTCGATATTAAATTAGTTTAGCTGTCCTTTGCTTCAATCGTTCATTTTTTTCTGCTTCGCTCATCATTCTGTATTTTCACGTTTCCTCGTGAAAAGTGAATTTAATCACGGTTTATCACATACCGTGCAGATTAAATCCTGTAATGAATTCAATCTTTTTGTTATTATTAAACTTTTGTAAGGTGATATGCTACAAACAATGTATATATATTCTTAATTTTTAAGACAAGCTTTCTATTGTTTTATAAATTGTTAGCAATGTTCATGTGCATTGTTTGCAGCAGATCACCCTACTATTTGTAATTACGCAATGGTGTGCTATTTGAAATTTATTAATAATTGCCTAGTAGAAAGTTGCCCGTAAGGAACCATCCTTCCTTTTCTCTCAGGTACCCAACCTAAACAAAAAAGGTCAGTATTTTCAATCCCATTCAATTAATAGAGATTGAGTAAAGTATAAAAGTGCATTCAATCGAGGAAAAAATGTTGACGCATTTATAACCGCACAACGATTAATCCGCTTGTTTTATGCACGTGAAAATAGAAACATGTTTGTCCGTCACAGTGGCATTTAAACAACACATGAAGCCTTTGCTATACAAAGGAACCCTTGTGTATTTATCCGTACACACTTTTTACGTCTGCTATAAATTTAGCACTTTTTATAAAATGGTACAATGTTTATCCTAGCTTGTTATGACTACGACTGGAAATACGAATTGTCGGAAGTTCTGACGACATGCCTCTTTCTCAGTTCGCTCATTAAGAATTAAAGACAGGAAAGTGGGCATGGATGCTAGAGCATTGTCACACACTTCAAAACCATGGCCACCCACTTTTGTGTCCTCTTTGAACAACTCTTGATTTTTGTTATTGATCGGTTATGGAGAGAAGATTTCAATCTCTTTGTCTTACAACATCTAGTTCCAAAGTCTTCAAGAACCTAAGCCCTGTGTGTTTCCTCTGATGTCTTTGATTTGATGTTTCTTGGATTTTACCATATATTATTTTTCTTATGTGCTATGTTTTTGAATAATATGCAACCAATAATCCTTACCATTATCGACTTAAAGTAGGCGGCGGTAACCAGCTTACAATAAGTTTTCGCATCGACTTCCTAACTTCTCATAGTTCTGGGTCTCACCATATCGTTGAGTGGATTCAATATTTACTCTTGGGCACTACAGGATCGGCAACTTTTCTATGACACTCAATTGTGCAGAGAATTGTTCAATCAAACGAGCCGCTAGTACTCCGATATTTTTATTTAAGAATAATCTTTATTGATTCTGCAAATTCTACTGAGAGGGTGAACTGATATGCACAAATTGTCATACGAGTAAGGACACCTAGAGTCTGCCAAGAGACCTTTTGCGTACAGCCATGCCTATTATTTTCTTCGACTCAGTGATATTCCGTGTTGGTTTTGCAATTATTAGTGTCAATTGGGGTTTGTTCAGGACCTTCAACAAATAACCACAATTTGGGTCTTTCTGGCTGTCCGGTCGCTCCTTTCATTTTGATCTGGACAAACATGAATATCAGTGCGCGCTTAGTCGCCTGTCCGAACGTTGCACACATCGATTTCCCCCCGAATTGTATTTGCTCAGGATAAAAATTGAAAGGCGAAATAGTAATAAGCCTTTCACCTAGATGTTTCTTTCTCTCCTTCACGTTTTAATCATATCATAGGCGTTAATGCGTTTTGCGGGTTTGCGTCACAACTCATGTGTTGTTTTTGGTCATTTTCTTTGAGCTAGAGTTTTTTTAACGAGTGCAACAAGTGTCTCCATTTTGGACTGATCATGCTAATTGCGCTTTTCTTAATGATGTTGGGTTCAGATGAGCGGGCAACTGTTGGCATGGCTTTCCATCAGAGCATGTTCCCATAGTATCGAATAGACAAACAAACAGGGAACAGGGTGCCTCATCTGGAAGAGTACCCCCCCCCCCCCTTCCGTCCACCTATGTGCGCAGGATTCTCCGATTTCAGAAATAGTCAGGATTCATTCCCCCACTTGCACATTTCTATTTCATCCTTTTATTCCATTCTCGTTTTTTGACAATGTTGCGTTTTCCGTAATGACCCAACAGTCAGTGATTATGAGGAATTAATATTCTGATTCGCTCGCTCAGACATTTATTTTCATTTTTTTTATTGCAAAAATCCCCATAGTTAATAACCATTAGACGGAAAGCTGCAGCCACAAAAGCATTTAACCACCCTCTTTTTGTGAATGAAATTCGGAATGAAAATATCACCTCCTTTTTGTTGTGTAGAAAAATTCCAATCTCAGAGCTTTTGTCCACCGGTAATTGTTGGCTTTTGAGAAGGAATAATTGCCTTGGGACGCAAATCTGTGGAATTTGTCACTAAAATGTGGCTGGCATATACAATTGTAAAATTTGCAACAAACGTCCGGACGTTTTGCTTCAAGAAAGCTGCTGAATTACATCGAATTACGGATTTTGAGAAGTAAAATTTCATCGATATTTTTTGTTTTCTTGACTTGCATGGCTATTTCTTGCTGGCTAGGTGGTTGCTTTTAGCTTGATTGCAGCTGACCGAGTATAGTGACATGAATGTACATAAACGTCTACTATAAAACGGAGCTGGGCTGACATTCCTTTTATTGTGTCTTTCGCCTTTATTTTCATTTGCTATCAGGCTGAACAAAAAAAAACAATTTCCTATTTTTTATCTTGGCATTAACTTTACCTTAATACTGACCCGAACCACTTATCAATCTTCTCACATTGAGCCAAGAAAACACCGGGTCATAACTGTGTAAACAAATTGCAGATGATAGGCACTTGGCTAGCGATAACAAAAACAAACGATTGAGAGTGTAATTATTTGAACCTCACGTCTTCAATCCTAAGAATAGGCCGCGAACCTTAGTACCATATGTTTTCGAAAAAAGCTGCTGCGTTGATTGAGACCTTACTCAAGTTAAAGTGAACTCGGACTTTGTTTTGCAATTACAGTGCATTCCTGTTTGGATCTCCACAGTAAGGCCATGTGCGTACTGTTTCTGATTATGATCTATCATTCAACAACTAGCTATATGCATTTTATGCAACCTTCACGTCTGCCAATATACAATTGACGGGAACAGCTTTCCGTGGTTGTGGACTCGTTATCTAAACCGTCAATCTATATTGTATACTTGCATCTGGTTCCTGTAAAAGTGTCAATCTGCCTATTATATTCATGCTGATTGTGTTTAACATTCGACTTGGTTGTCCTTCTTTCCGTGGAATTTGAACTTGATTTCTTTGTGGTTGATAACACAAGTATACTCATTTTTGTATATGTTCTAGGAGCACAGTGCGATATGAAGCTTCTACCTTGCACATCCATGCAGATCTCATATCTATCATTCATCTTCTTTGGCACTATTTGGGTATTGATGTACCAGTTCCTATTTTTTTGTTGTTCTATCTATTGCGCGCAACAATACATAACCATGCGTCATATGCAAATTAGTTGCAATTTATGCGTATGCCCGTTATTCGTACTTTTCCCAGACATTCCGACTATTCGTTCCCGTGCATTGCTATTACTGCTTGGATCAGGCAGCCAAAGAGCTCGTTGTGAACCGGTTACCACACTGCATTCTCTTTGCTCTGCTTTTGCATTGTTTGTCCGCCGCTCTTATCATATTTGTCCAGCACCTCGTGGATCAACGCTTTTTAACAATACTAATATAACGTTTTAAAGTATTCGTCCGAGCAACCTGTTTTATAACGTCATGTCTGGGCTTATGATTAGTGCATACCGAGCAAAACAATAGCCCTTACCCACCATTAGTCTTACAAGGATTTTCATCTCCCACCTAGTGAATTACACGATCATTCTTGTTAGTTGGAGAAAAAAAGAAAAGAGATCAATCAAATGACGAATTTCAATTCCAGCCCTTTTCTGTGTGTCTAACAAGGTTATCGACCTGTTTTGTTCTTATCACTGTGTTATGATTGTTTTTTGTCTGAGTATGAATAATATGTATGTATAGCCATCAGGTAATTTAATAATTATTCTCTGTGTATGAACAGTTTCAAATAATCGTGTACAAATACTAAACTTTCTGGGTGATTTCCAAAAAAAAAAAGTATTATTCTGATTATTAGCACATTGTTTAAATATCAAAATCAGGCAGTGTAGCTCCCTTCAAATTAAAGTGCCTAATGTTGCATATATGTTTTATATTGAGATAATCTTTATTGTTTATATAAAAAAAAATCAGAGTTGGGTTGCTGTATTCTATAGATTTTTAATTAAGAAATTAATCTCAACACGATTAGGCAACATTTCCTTGTTTCGTTTATATGTTGTAATAATCTCTTATTACATAAAATAGCTTGCTCTGTCTACTGTAGTTCCTTGAAAATTCGCTCGATATTCAGCATTTTTCAGTCAAAATATTCAACAAAATGGACGATGTTTATTCCTCACTCTGGGAATTAAAAGCACCAAGTATCATAGAGCTATAAAAACATTTCTTAGACAGTTTCGTTTTGATTCCTCGGCCCAAGCAGACTAAATATTGTAAATTATTGTTTTCTAATATTTTATGCCGGCATATTCCGGTGTAAGAATTAAATCGATGCAAATACATGAGTTTTCATAACCAGAAATTATCTTTACTCGAGTTTTATGTGCATTTTGCATGTACATATTTCAAATCGCTTCGGTAACTATTGATCGCTCAAACCAAATGATTCTAAATGTGTATATGGCATTTTCGTGTTCACGCAGCTACATATTTGACAACTGCCGCTATTCGTATTCTTTAACGTAACAGCGTTTTTTTCAACACGGATCATTTACTATTGTTTGAACGATGAGATTAGCTATGATTTCAGTTCGTTAATTTGTGTAAACCTACGTTATCTGTGCCGTATCCAAGGTGAAACAGTCGCTAATAATGTGCGTAGTCCTAAATCTAATTAGTTCAATTATTTTGTACGTTTGCAGAATATATGCGCAATAGTTTGCACAATAGCCCACGGAATAAGTAGCGCATACAAAATCTTTAGGGTTTTTTCTACTGTTTTCCAATCTTTTAATTTTTCTGAAAACCATCTCGCCTTTCATTTTGTACGATGCAAAATTGTGTGACAAAAATAACTGATTGCTATTTTAATATTGTATATTGAATATGCAAAATGTTTCAGTCTATTGTTCAGGAAGTTTGCCACATTGAATGAGGCGCGGGAAAAATCGTAATCAAAATATATTAACTTTTCGACTCTATTGTCCAATTGATGCGCACCAGGCGGGCCATGTACTGAGCTTTATTCGTATACAATTATATACAATACAAGTGCTGGAATGACATTTAGTCCATTCAACTGCATATGGAGCGAACCACCGTTATTGCTTTCCTGATCCAGTGTTTACAATTTTAGACTTTTCAATTTTATTTCCACAGTTTGTACACAACGTTTACCTGTAGGTGCAGACTAATGCAAGTAAAATGTCCTCTAGCTTTCACCATTGATGAAATGTTACTTTCGTGATTTATGTTTCTCACAATTATCAGGATATAAATATACTGCCGCAGATTATTGTTGAGAAGACAGGACTTCCTTTCAGATATGGGATTAGTCGTATGATCTAATTGTAAGAGCAAAGAGTGAAACAGTAAACTGCGTACTGACATTGTAGTGTTGAGGAATTCCATACTGTCTTTTTCATCTGTTCGTATTTCAATTCGGTCAGTTCCTTCAGGAGAGAAGGGGTGCAATTGTCTGCCGACGAGCTGAACAAATTACGCCATTCCAGGCTCTTCTTCCAACAAACCTACATATTTCACCTCTTCTATCCAATCCAACAACCCTGGAATTTCCACACTCCAAATTTTCCCTCGCAATTTCTCTGCCCCGACCGTCCTCAAAAAAGACTCCGCTTTCGATCTTATTGGTTCGAAGATGTAGGAAAGGAGTTTACCGAATATCCGGTATCATGGCCATAGTGTATCATGGACAATCATCACACTTTAATGAATTGCTCAGCTTTTCTGGTTTCGATCACATCAGTAAAAAATTTCCTCACGTACACTATTTTATGTAAACATTGAAAGATCTCGTCTGATAAGTTATGTAATACTAAAATACTTATATTTGTCATTTTTTTACTTCTTTATGAGGAACTCACGAGTTTTTCTCAGGCAATTGCTTCTTGCTGTTCTAATAATGGGTTATGTATTACAGCGATCCAATGTTTTCTGCAATACCACATGTGGTTTTGATGTGCTCTCAATGAGTCGCATAAAATATCTTGATATCAAATATTTCTTTTAATTCGCCAATACGTAAGTTTCCCTTCAAACATATTTAGCATGAAAAGCTTGATGTGAATTCTGAGTGCACGATTACGTATTGTTTTGATTTACTAGAGTCGTCTGATATACATTCTCACTTAGTATTCCTTACATGCGCTTGGGTGTCGCTTTTATTTATTAGACTTGAGAAATCAAATAGCACTCGCCCCACTGCTAACACTAAAATGTACTGTAATTGCCTTCAGGAGGAGCTGTTCGATGCCCAAATGCTTTATTTTATTAGACCTTAAGATTGGGCTTAAATTGAATTGTCTCGTATGATAGATTTTTGTGTCCACTACGTGTTTGTGCAGCTGGTCTTGGGGAGACGGTTTGCTAAATATGTCCTATTTTTGTTCACTTGCTATGCTGGGACATATTAATTGCTAAAAATATACCTACGATTTGATTCTACCGAAGCTCGACTTCTCCTATCTGTATCTCTGATTCTCGCTCTCTTGAAACTACCTCTCTCTCTCCTCTCTGAAAGTCTCGTTTCTCTACATTGAGATAAATCTCCCTTTGTGCAGTAGATCCCCTGTAATTATCCCTGCCATCGCCGGAAAACTTTACATTGTTAGCTGAAACCTTAAGTGAATAAATAGCCTTCCCCGACAAATCGGATAGAAATTGAATATCTGCCTTCCCCGACAAATCGGATAGAAATTGAATATCTGTTGGAAGCACTTTCAGAAAACTTGGATTTCGTTTTGATCACAAACATCCGCTTTACTGCGTCATTTCATTCTTCACCATGTGCTGTAGAATTTGAATTATGTAATTTTTCTGGCGAACTTGCCGCGGTATAATATACCATTTTAATTGTGGTAGTCATATATTTAACTAATTTGCTCTTTTTTTATGCCTTACGGATGTTGCAGATGACGTTCTTTTTATACGAATTACTGTGTTTTAGAAAACTTTCCTTATTTACAGGAATTGTTGAGGGTGCTCAACCGCCATAGCGATGGAGTAAGACGGGAAGAGGGAATCATCGTCTTATTGTGAATGATCCAATAAACCCGTCATCCACATTCTATAATGCGCTTCAATCTCAAACGGGTCTTCGTGCTGTCGTTTGCAGCTTTCTGCATGACATTTGTGATCCTATCACTGCCCAGAGATAGTTTGCCGGAAAGAAGTAAGTTTCAACTTGAGGAGTAGCACGGATCCTGGGCTTCTGCTAGATATATATTTCACAATGTTGCTCATTACACACTGCTTCTTCACAATGGAAATAAGCATCACTATCATCGCACAGACCAATTCATTGCATATTTACTGGTTTCGTTCTGTAAGATCTTTACTCGTCATTTTCGGTGCACATTTTCGGCGAACGTACAGTCATGTTCACGTAAATAATGGTTGTTTTCCGGATTGCCCTTCTTAAGCATTCCATTCTTTGCTGCAATAAATAACATATATTCAGTACCTCGTTATTCAGCGTCAGTATATTACTGGAATCGCCGATTTCTTTGCGCGCAAATTGTTGTCTATTTGCCGGAAACTGAGATTAAGGACTTGTGCGTGTTCATTAATCTCGAATACTTTCACCTTCCTTTTCACTAAAAACATAATTCCACTAGATTTCTTGATTTGGCCGCGGGGAATCTTAATGAAATGTATGGATATAAAAAACAAACAGTAAAATTGATTAACGAGTGATTTCACAAACCACCTTTCGTTTGATAATACATAGTCTCACTTTTTTGTTCAGCATTCGACGGTCACCTCTACGAAAAGCACGCAGTTCGGCCGGAGAGGCTCCGGGCTGATGTCCACCCGGGAAGGGAGGACCCGTTCCATGGAGCTGTCGGGGAGCAACTCCCATTCCAGAAACAACCAAATCCACCAAGTTTAATACGTGGCAATGAATATGGCGATCCGTTTGGTAAGTCCGGTTTGATTCTTGCCAGTTATGTCCTCCCGATTATGCTGACTATGAATCGTGTTCAATGAAGCTTTTTTTTACAAAAGTTGAATTTCAGACTTCCCATCACGGACGAATCGGATAGTATTGAATCGTCTCGCTACTCACATAAAGGACTTGGATTTGGGAGCAATGTCGTTGCAAGAATGTCCAACCAGGACAACACTAGCTGAGTTCTGGAAGAACTCTGAGGGGTACGTGAACATACAGCAAAGCAATATCAGTCATCAAATATAATGTATCTAGCTTTTATCGAATAAAATAGAGTAAAGCTACATTTAAATAATGATATACGTGTTATAAGTTTCCTTTTTCATGCGTTTAAAATTGTATTCTTGACTTCTTGAGTAACGTATTATTTTAGCAAGAAGGTTCCTCGCGACGACCCTTGGGAAGTATTTTACGCACAGATCGGAAGCTGTGATGTTTACAGGTACCTTTTGCTTGTCACCTATAAGCAGTACTCCTTTGAAAAGAACGAGCAATAGCACAGTGAACCATATCAACCGGATATCAAATAATGAACTAATTCCTGCTGTCGGTTATCAAATTCAGTTATTATTTTTTTGACGTCCTTAATACTCAAATACTGGTAATACTTTGTAATTTTAGAGATGAGACGATGCTCAGTAATCTGCTCAAAGACCTCAATCAGCAGAAGATCAAAGATGTACACATAATGGATGGAGGAACTCAGGTATCCACTTACTATATTAGCTAACAGCGCGTACCTGCCAGCCATGCTTAGAGGGAATCAAACGAAAATTCAATTATATGGAATACGTGTTGTTTTCTTGTCAACTGCGGGCGAGACACATAATACAAACTTGGACCTATGAATTTCAGGTTAAATTGGTGCTGACATTCGAAAATGACAAGCAGGCTGTATTCAAGCCGATGCGTTTCGGAAGAGACTATGAATCGGATCCAAACCATTTCTACTTCTCCGATTTTGAAAGGCATCAAGCAGAGATTGCAACGTTCCATCTGGACAAGTGAGTATTTTCGAGTTGATACTTTCGAGTCCTAGCTTTAACCTTCAACTAAACATTTCCGTATTATTCAGACCTTACAAAGCAGTCCTTCGATGTCTAAATAATAATTTACCGCTGAGGATTCTTTCAGAATTCTTGGGTTCCGCCGTGCTGTGCCCACTGTTGGTCGAATTGTCAATATCACAGCCGATCTATTCGAGAATGCTGAAAAGAAGTTAAAGAAAACGTTCTTCGTTTCACCTGGTGAGCTCTTGTTCATCCAAAGAATAACCGCTGTGGCACATCTCCATTTTGTGCGATCTTATTGCGTACCGGAGTCACTTTGATATAAGTTAACCTGCGTAACCGATGTATAAATTCCAGCAAAGAACCGATGTTTTGTCTCTCGATGTGACTACTACTGTGACACAACACATGCAATCTGCGGGCTGCCTGATCTAAAGGAAGGATCTGTTCAAGTTTTCCTGCCGGATGAATCTGCGGTACCTAGAAAGCATAACAGAAGCCCTTACAGAAGGTAAGGGTTATCGTAGTTCAGCGTTGAGATTGATCATTGGATAGTTGTCTGTACATTTACGACTGCAAACCTTCTTTAACCCTCTATATGTTTATTGTTACATCGTTTTCAGAACCTATTCAAAGAAAAACCAAGTAGCCGACTGGCAAGCGGATATGAACTATTGCACAGATAAGGTTTGGCTTCAACTCCTTGAAACGTCTTGTTCTATCAACTTCAAACCATGTTATCATACACATCTGTTAAAATAAGGCCAACAGATTGCTCCACTAGGAAAGAAATACCGTAATTGACCAAGTTTCAGGTGAAGAATCGAAGGCAATATGCACACGGACGTCGTCTTCTTGACTTGGTTGATTTGCATATTATGGATTATTTGATAGGTACCTATATTCTTTTCCATGCAAATGTTTTGAGTGATGTTGATATATGGTACTTTCCATAATTGCTGACAAAAATTCATTCAGGAAACCAAGATCGCCATCACTATGAATCATTTCAAGTTTTTGACCGAATGCCGTCATATGCAATTCATTTGGACAACGGACGAGCGTAAGGCTTTAGACATGTCGTATTTTGTTGTGTTAATCAACTTGGTAAAAAAGTGCACTATGCAGACCAGTCTTGTATAGTGCATTCCAGACAGACGTCTGCCTGGAATCCTGCACATATTCGAATATAAAGCAATAATTAATGCACTTAATCATAAATGGTAATCTTTGGAATACTTGTAGATTTGGGCGCACTGATTTCGACGATGATGACATTCTCCTACCAATGCGACAGTGTTGTTTAATAAGGCCATCAACCTTGAAAAAGTTGATCGACTTCTACCGCACACCAAAAGCACTAGTTCGAGCACTACATGAGTGGGTTTTACTTTTTGAATCGCTACCGTTTACTGTCTCACTACACAAATTTACTTTGTCATTGAGCAATTAGTTATTCATTTTCTATTTGAATGATAAATGCACATTGCAAGAATACTTCATGAAACCATTTCGTAGGTCACATTTGTGTTCATTAAAACAATGCATTTCTAGATCGATGTCCGAGGATCCAGTGAAGCCAATCCTGGCATACAAGCATTATCCAGCATTGGAGAGGCGATTAGGAAAGAGTAAGCGTCTTGGGAAGCTTCGCAATCATAATAGTAAATGGGCATTTGTCTGCGGAGCACTGTCACGACGACCAGTGTAAAGCAAAAAAAGGAAACAAATTGGTGCAATCTTCATTGATTCCCGTTATTGATTATATTTGTAGTCATGGAGTATCTGCTGGAGTGTTTCGATAAACTGCCAGCCAAGGATATTGTGATGGCCGAATACCACAATCCCGATGCGCCGTTCACGCACGCAGACGAAGAGGACCGGAGTGATGATACGGCACCGGCTGCAGATAAGAAACCGCGAACATAGGTTAGTTAACTGTAGGAATAAAATAATTCTTTATTGGATAGCATACCTCGAAACCTTTCAACATTATTTTGCCCAGTGAAAAGCTAAACCGTCAATTCTTTACTTTAGCATGCTGGTCATTAAAGATGTCCTTAAAGTGGTATCATACGAGACGCATGTCTGATATTCTCCCATTTCAGCCGATGTATTCCTTAATCGCGGTAACTCTTCATCTTTTTTTTTTGCCATCAAACACTTCCACTTTCCGTCGAACATAAAGTGCCTCGCACGTCCAAGACGTCATCCAATGTGCTTCTTCATTCAGTGTCATTATTTGGGTATTTATTTGTCGTGTATTCACGGGTCTTCCGGTTAAGTCAGAGATAAAAATCCCTTTGAATGCACCGCCTTCCCATCGCCCCAGGCGCACCTTTAATATATGTGTATATTATTTTTTATTTGCACAATTTACGATTATACCTTTCCCTATTGCCTCTCGACTTCTATAACTGTCAATCTCGCTGTTCTAGATTGTCTTTGGATGTCATTACATCATTTTTGTAAGACTGTAGTATTAATATAATGCAACGAGGGATACAACTTTTAATGCCTATACGTTTCTTCATATTGTAAGAAGTAGTTGGTCAGTAATCGCACAGGGCAGCTAACAGTAACTATGGATTTGTGCGCATGATTTGAAAATGTTTCAGAAAGCACAATACCAAAAGAGTCTTAGTTTTGAGCTTTTCCATATTGGGTTTAACATTTGCTTTCCTCCATTGTCTGTACTCGACTGAAGTAAACTTAGGAGACTTATAATATGTGATGTGATTAGGATGATTTATTGCTTCAGATTTTATGGAGTTGTACTTTTGTAATGATATCATCTATTTTTTCTTTAAATGTGATACGACGTATTGACAAATACCGGTGTTGATAACGTCGCGCGGACGTTTTTTTATGTTTTTTTTCTCTTGTTCTATCTTTTTTCTAGATTGGTGTTTCTTGAAATGCTTATGCGTTGTTTAATTAACATGTTTCTCATATATTGTGACTGTTGTGCCTTTGTTTGCTCAGAGTTTTAAGAAGTTTTAATAAATCATTTCATGGGAGATATGTGTGCAATAGTGGACCGTAAGCGAATGTCATGACTACTTATACTGCACTGATCTGCGTACTGGACTTGCAAAAGCAGGAAACGATATGAACTACAATTATAGAAAAGAGACATGTTATGTACAATAACCGTAGTTGAAAGTGGTCACCGAGTCTAGTTACAATTCGATATTTATAACATCGAATTACCAGACGACTACGCCGCCTGAGGCGACTTTCTAATACATTCATTTTATTTTATGCGTACGTGAAACGTGGATTCAAATTTAGTTTCAAAAAATACGTACTAATCTTACTTCCTGGGCGTCACGCACATCATCCAGCCGTGAAAAAATCAAATAAACAAACAAAGCTCCCAACTTTATATAACAAGGTTACTGGTTTCTGCTCTAAGATGTGCATCCATATTGATGAAACTCGTGTAAGTATGAATAACCACGTTTATGATTGGAATGGTTTTTTGCTTTTTATCTTCCAGGAATGCCGTTCCTTCATTCTTTTCATTGTTGTTGACTACGGTAGTTCTCCATAAACATCGACTCCTCCCGCTGTTTGATACAGAAATACACTGTAAATATTTGTTTACGTCAAACTGTGCATTATGCATATTCAATCTCAATATTATAAGGAAGCAAATGAAAAAGGCAGTTAGCCAAAACGTACACTTCTTTCTCGTCAAAGTCCGAATCTCTTGACACATCGTATTCTGATCCCGAAATTGTCGATATCCTGCTGAGTGAAGAAGCTGTCTGAAGAAGCTTCTTTAGAAGCTTGAATTCTTTAGCAATGATAATTCACAATGTGCCCTTCCCTAAACCAATTCATGGATCAGGTCTAAATTATTGCTGATTTGTTTGCACGGCAAAGGGAAAAACTTTGATTATGGTTTACTTTAGAACTGATCTCCCGCAATATTTGGCAAATATTTTTGAAACCGACCGATCGTTTCCGTTGTTCCTGTATCCTCTCCTCACTTTTGCGTTTAATGAGTTCGATATTTGCTTCATTACGATTCCTCACGTGATGTTGTACATCCTAGAAAAAGTCGTAATGATTTGTATGTACATCACAGTGTTCTTTCAAACATATGTAATTCGCTGGTATTAGAAGATGGGCATGATGTGTTTGTAAAAGACCATACCATTCTAACTTTTCCTAGTCGGTTCTTTTGCTGTTGTCTCCTATCAATTTCATGCCTTCGCTGTTGATCTGAGGCCCATGCGTCAATGAATTTAAACTTGTCGTAAAATACCTGAAGTTGCTTTATTTATTATCAAAGAGTGTTATTCGGAGACGTAATAAATCATATCGTTCTTTCTATATCAAATGTAGTTGTTTGTCAGAGGCGTCCGCTCAATATACCTAATAGGAAACTTGAAGAAAGAAAATTTAGCTTTTATTTTCTCGTTTTTCTCATTGATGAAAAAAACATGAGAACGTAAAAAAAAAAATATATATATGTATATGTAAGGCAATAATTATGACTTGCAATACAATTAAACCAAAAAAGAGAAGAATATGGCTCACATCCAAGTAATTGTGTGTATTAACTTCATCCGGTTTCAGATGAATACTTTCAGCATCGTCGAGGTACACTCGTGTTGGTTTATAGTGATAAATTGGCCGCTCGGGAAGGCTATTTGCAGGTTTCATCTAAACGATGTCGTGTAATGAATAACACAGATATTCTACGCCAAATGGAAGAGAGTCCTAAGGAAATTCTATCTAAGAAAGAATTCTTAGATAGAATTTCTACCTGTAAATTACTAGAGACGGACCTACCCAACAATATAAGTCCACTAATAAATATGCCAAAGGTATCTCATGGATGACTATTATTTATGAGATAAGTAAATGAGCAGAGCGAGCGTAGTAGTAACGAACATAAACAATTTATTAAACAAAAATCAGAATACTCTGCATAAATTATTGCCTGAGCAAAATACAGTTGGTGATGACTGGTGTTGCGTAACGAGCTGCTGTAAAAGAAGAGGTTTTTAAAGAATTGGGACCCAGTAAACACCAAGAACCATTACGTTTAATGAGCTAACGACCTCACTGGACTATTGGAATTGTTATCGAGGAAATGATTTTTTTGCACTGACATAGAAAAACGTAAAATTTGGCTATTGACGAAACATTAATATCTTATAGACATAGTCGAAACTCAAAAAAAGCTGTGTCACGTGTTCAAGAACAAGTGTTGTTGTCAGTCACTTGTTAAAAAACGTCAAAATGTGATGTTTTCACTCAATCAAAGCATACACGAGTGTTGGAATCTCGCAAAACAACGGCATCTCGTTAGAACAATGGAAAGACATTCCGCATTATCTGTTTTGTATGATGCACTTTAATAATTCTCATTTACGAATAAAATCGTGCTCTTCTTGGACTACTGGAGTTCTGTAAGTTGCTAGTTTGGTCTATGTGTTATTATTTTTTTTGTTTGTTTTAGCACTGAAGGTTCGCCTTTGTGTATTAAAATACGTTCACCATTCTGTTTTCTGAACTAGCAGAAGACGATGATATGAATTGGTAGATAAATTTCAAGGTTAACCCCACATCACAACCTCATTACGGTATATCAACGTCATCACTGACTCTAGTTGGACTGACGCGACAATTGTTCGGTTGCTAGCGCGCATCATCAAACTACAGACTACAACTACGGCTACGCTTACTAATAAGGCTCCATTGACAATATAATTTTAAGAATGAGAAACTTCCGTGTAATTGGATACACTTGTTTGTTAACGTTTGTTTTGAATGACGAACAAAAAGCGGCTTTAACCAACGAGAAAGCATGTAAAATCGTCAGCTGACATTGAAATGTTCACAGGTGATGATCAATCATACAAGTAATGATAAACATCAAAGGACCAATGGCGTATCCAAAAACAAAGAAAACCCGATGCTAACAAGTTTGCTGTCCGACACATCATAACACAAAGTTGCGATCTCACCGGGACGACCGGCAAATTTAAACCATTTATTCCTAGTTCAGCAAACAAAAGAATGGGTTAACAATGATACGACAAGGACACTCAAAAAACGCGAATTATTATTTTGCCAAAAAAGTGCTATTCCTACCTTCATCCACCATAACGAGGGTCTTCTTCGGAAGCTGAAGTTCAATGCCATCTTGGTTATTAATAAAACTAGAGCGGGAAGTTCCAAATCTCGGGACAGGAAACTCGGAGGATATAAGTCACCACCGGTCCAGATAGTAAATTAAGAAAGAAGCCAATTTCCGCCTTGTATCTCTGTTCAATTTATCTTTGCAACATAACAACTGCTCCTATGTTCGGATTCCAACCCAAGCGCGTAACACTTGTTGTTTCAAACAGCTAATCAAAGTTAGTGAGCTCATCGCAGAGGAGACTTTGAGAGTTTTGAAACTCACTAATACAGGATTTCTGAATAAAAAACACCTTTCTCGAATGAAGATAATATCACAGGTAAAATCAAATCGGGATGAGGAGACCGATTGAAATTTAGGCATGCTACCATTCATAATGAATACAATAAGTAACAAACATCTATCTTGGAAATAGTATGAGTGTAGTTAGCAATGTTGTTGTATGTGACGCAGCACATACAAATAGCCTATTACAACAGTAAAGAGCATCACGTATATACAATTGGCATACAGCTAGGGATAGAGGCTTAATTATAACCATGTAACACATTTGAATAACAAAGTGATAGGTTGATTTGACAGATGTATACATAAAGCGAAAGAATTTTGGACAGCAATTATATATTCATGCATATATAGAAGCAGATAATGTATCTGCAAAGAAGCAGATAATGTATTGTACTTGAACAGTGATTTGACAGTTGAATTAGACGATACATTAATATGTAACGGCCTGCGCTAATTCTATATTCATAAACTCATTCCATAAATGTATTTTCTATTAACTAACTATTGTGTTACGGTAGCACTATTAAGGGTCCTTCACTAAGTACCACAAAAACACAATCAATCAGTAAAACACAATCATGTAGCTGAAGTTGGCTGTGCGTTGGCGAGGAACTCTTCCGGTATTGGCCTATTGATCATATACACTTCGAATGAACAGTGCACAGGACGATGATCAGACGCAGTCATCTTATTTATAGAATTGTACTGCAACACCGCGATGTCATTCTCATTCTTGCTCCAGTAGAGTACTCGATCCTAAATGTATAATTATACAACACAACTGTTAGTGTTACATAAAAATTTTACGATTTAATCGAAGATGAGATAAAATCAGATTGGAGGATTCGTAATAAATAAGGAATTTAAATAAACTTGCAGTGTAGGAAGGTTTCCTTTTGGGATTGTATTGTGGAGCATCCTCAATTTTGGTGATCATCATCTTATAAGTGGGAGGAAATCGAATTTGACTTTCTTTGAAACCAACGAAGACGACGCCTAAGCAGGAAATTTCATGACATTTGGGAAGAACTTTAATTCACACGTACAGATATAATATACGGTTCGTTTGTTTACGCACCTCTTCCTTTATTGAAGTTGAGCTCGTCGTAAGACAAGTACTTGGCAGCCATTGTTCCTTCGAATAATGCATTGGACGCTGCATCATCTGGCAAGGGCACGGAGCGGGAGTAAATGCGAAAGTTGAGATCGCCCATCCAGAAAACGAGCTGGAAAGATGAAAACTTCTTTCGTTTAATCTTTATTCCTCCAAACGGATATCCGAAATCAAGATAGAACTAAACATCATCGTGCGCCGGTAAATTATTGAATTGTAATTAATTGAATGAAAACGTGTCCAACTCACATCTGCTGCGAAAAGCACGTCATCGCGACCCGTAAATGACTTGATAGTTGGAAATCTGAGACACCGCAACATCTTGTGATAATCAGCCAATCTCTCGCTTATGCTTCCGTCTAAATGTACTCATTATATTTTATTCATAATGAAAATATGTCCTCCATTCTGCGTACGTGACGCTAAAATGTTTTTTTCTTCTAGAAAGTACTCAAGTAACTTACGTGACAAGTGACTGGCAACAATGATTATCATTCGTTGGTAAAGTCTGAAGCAGACCCCGATTGAGCCCTTCGTTCGGACTGGTTTTGCAAGGTGAGCGGAAGGGACAAACTTCACCGAAGGACATTCTGAGATAATATCAAGTTATTTCAATCAGTATTGGTCAAACATTTAAATGAACCATTTAGATGACCCAACCATCATGTATATGATTAGGGTACGATTTATCATACAACAAAAAAATCGTAGTGCTTGGAAAAACTTACTAATAGCGTATCGAAAATGTGATTTTCTAATAAAAATCATAATCATCTGACTCCAGGCTCGAAATGAAAAGTATATTTCGTGAGTGTCTGATATGGGCCTTCCGATTACAGATAGCGCTTCCTCATGAAAACGCCTGAACAATTATGTATTCTTCGTTATTTTACAAACAAATGAAACAAACCAGTTTTACTGAAACGGGCGCTATTTTGTTGTTTGTATAATTGTTTTAACCTAGGGCTTCAGATGTTCTTATATGAGTGAACCTCCTGCGCTAATTTGGTCAACTCACCGTTGCCTAGGGCTGATCTCCTGAATAGCTATGGATATGACGTCCTCCAATTCCTGTGCTTGCAAATGTTCCACGACACACTTGAGCATTTCAGCCGGCTGAATATGTAAGTCTAATATAGGAAAGTTCCGGAACAACATAAAAACAGCAAACATGCAAGCTGGAACCCACATTGTCGTCGGTAAACCCAAAAGTAAAAGATGTGAATTCAGTGGAAGTTGCACGACCATCAAGATAACTATCACCTACCCCTTCGTTGATATTCCAAGTTAGACATTTAAAGGTCAATCGTCCAGTTTGCATTATCCTGGCTAGATTTTCATACGAAGGAATCGATGCACTCCCGAATCCGACAACATTAGGCCTTGAACGAGAGGAAACGGTGAGTCAAATAACAATATTCATTGTTTTAAAATATTGTGCTAGACACATTACGTGAATCACATTACTACATTTAGAAGCCATTCAGCCTCAGAAAAAATTGCTTGTAAATGAACCCACATTAAACGTGAGGCGTATTGAAATGGATTCAAGAAGCTATGTACTAGAATAGAAACACATAAAGCAAAATGTTACCACTTCTCGTCGCCAGGCAGCAGTTTCCACGTGTGACTCGAGCATTCTGTGACTAAACACAATATAAAATATACGTCCGATAGAAACATTGAGGCCATGAAAGTTGACGAATTACACACCACTGGACAAATACATGGTGTTTTCGTCTTGTTCGACTTCCAGTGGAAGGAAAGAGCGGCATAGAACGGAACTACACAAACAAAGATGATACCATTCTTGGGTTGACACTCAATTTGGCTCCAAAAGGTTTCATACTATTTTCATATCATTCACTTACATTGATTGTTTGCGTTCTCGTTGACCACGTGCAAGTGTGCAGCAAGTGCCAATGGTTCATGTTGCATTGTCAGAAAATTCTGTATCGTTTCCATAATACCATTAAGAAAGTTGAACTTCCTCACTTTTCTGAGAACATCTAAAAAATAATCATAAAGTAACATTTTCAAAAGTAATTATTTCTTAATAATTATTCTATGAAACACGTACAAAGCACCACCCTTGGGATCTATAATTGTCTATATTACTCTGAACACCAAAAAATAAAACTTAACTTTCAGCTTCATAAAAGAACAGGTTTAAATAAATTGAGTAGTTTTTAATACGGAATTATCCGGGGGATTAGCTACACACAGAAATAAAGTTGTATAATGCAGGGGATTCGGTCCCCAGCAATATACGTGTTTCCTGTTATAAGATTGCCGGAAAACGTTTCGAATCACCATGGTTACGCATATTGCTTGGGCAGTTCCGTATAATTACCTCAATAGTTGCGATAATTAGCGATGAACCAATATTCCGAATTTGTTTTTATCATACACTGCCTCACCAGAAGATTAAGACATTTGCTGCGCCAATGCAAATAGCAGAAGCCCAGTTTGTTTCAATAAATGCTGTATTTTATCTGATTGAACTTAATGTTCACAACACATTCCAGCAACATTTATTAAATGAAAGTAAAACACAGCAAAAACTTGCTCAACAAGTGAAAATCGTAAAGAAAAAGTAGTCCACAACCCATTTTCGCATTGAACCCATTCCAAGTTCGTTTATTTGAGAGCCACTGTTCACGAATACCAATGGAGTTCACTGTAGGTTCTCTAATCTACTTAATGCTTATTTTCCAACAAGCTTTTTGGTAATAAATCGAAAGGATGAAAGAACAAGTGAACATCATCAGATACTGGTAAAACGCGCTCACAGAAAACGAATTCACGACCCTTTAATATATAACACAAACGATAGGAAAGGCATAAATTAACATCACATAAACCTAGAAAACAAACATAATAAATATGAAGAGCAGATCATTGCAAAGGTAGTGAGTGCACTTTGGAATTGAAAGAATGGTTCTATCAACACTAAGAGGCCGCCATAAATGAACAACAAACGTTATGTTAGGAAGCAAATAATAGAGAAAACAACTTTAACGGTAGGGAGAAAAAGAAGCCCTCAATCTTGGCTAAAACAAGAATCATTTTGGGAATTGCACTTTGATAATAGTTTTGGTATCAAGATTCACGGAAGCACCTACGAAGAGCTCTATGCCCTTAACAAAATGACCGAGAATATTTTTCTTAAAATTCTCCCGCATCGTGGGTGGTCTCATCGGTATTTTCCTTGGCCTTTTGGGCCTCTTCAGCTTCCTTTTCTGCCTGTTCGAAGAGCTGAAATGAACAAAAGTCTGCCACTTTATAATATCAACAACGACTCGAACCTGCGAACTACAGCTGTCAGACGTCATTGCTCATACCTACTACTCAGTAAGACTACGACGTACGAAATATTTGGAGGTCAAATAAACGCTGCAGCGAATGTAAACAACGTAAGTAGTACCTCATCAATTCCCTCAAATAGATTCGCGTCCTTCAGCGGATTCTCCTTAACGTCTTCTTTATCCTTGCTCTCCTCCTTATCTTCGTTTCCTCTTTCACTCGCCTTCTCTTCGGTCTTATTTTTAGTTTCTGTTGTGTTTGTGGCCTTCTTCTCTTCGGGTTTCTTCTTGGGAACATGAAGCTTCAGTTTGTTCATCAAATATTTCACCTCGCGGTCGAGGTCTCGCATCTGAATTGAGGATTTATAAACCAGCGGATACATTGCTAAAGCTCTTCAGAGATAAACGGATATTCATCTACTATTGTGTAAACTAGAGAATCGACAGAACTATTGCAGTATAGATACAAAAACAATTCGACGTACCTTTTCATACATCTCTGTGGTAGTCACCGCTGGATCTTCATTCTTTTCCTGCTTAACATAGACGCTCTGCTTCTCTGTCCACCATGATTCGGTGTCATTGATCAAATTGCGAAGAACCTAAATTGCAGATGGGTCTGTAAAAACTTCAATTCTCATGGCGAAACATATTGTGGAAAAATTGATCTGCTGTTTTGACCTTGACCTTCAGTTTTAGTGTACTTCAATAAAGTGTTCTTCTTTTGAAACACAGAAGAGCAGAAAGATGTGTGCATTTGACAACACTGCTTCCCTTCCTATATAGCTTGACGGTTTTGTTCTTGAGAAGGTACACTAAATATTCACTCACGTCTAGTTCCACATCGGTATAGACAGGATCTTCCACATTGGTAAAGTTCTTCTCAGCAACCGTTAAGAAGACGCGAGAGTGATTGAAGAGTGAGTCCAGAAACTCAACAGCCTTCGGCATCTCCTAAAACACGAACGTTAAAATAAGATATCCGGGAATGTTAAAACATTGGATTTACTTAAGTTAGTATTACCCACCAGTCTTTCCTTTATTCTGTTGAATGGCTTTGCAGCCAAGTCGTCGAGAATTTTCTTGTTATCCAAAAATTCGTCAGTTTTAGTATCCACTCCAACGTCATCCTCGAGCCATGTGCGCAGCCGCAAAACCTGAAATAGATACCTTTAAACCCTCAGATGAAGTGTCTACAAAATTCATAGAAATACAATCAAATTTGACAAACCTCGGTCTTAATCTTCTCCTTTTCTTCGTCAGTGGAATGGATAGCGAATTCTTCACCATCTTCTACCTAAATAATGCTTAACATTAAGAAAGAAAAACTGGTATTTTTCCGAATTCCTAAATATGCGCTAATTCGGACCCGTAAGTAATCTGTTGCATACAGTGGCACTCCCAGTGAAGCAATTATAATGTAAATTACCTTTATTTGAAGATCATAAACCATCGATTCCAATGCATTCATGGCGGCCTCGCGCTCCGACTTCTCCTTTTCAGTTCTTTCAAATGCACTCAATCTATAAAAGTGCGTTTATAGTTTTCAATGGAAATTTTTCGCGCAAATTTTAAGTCTGCCGATTAGAGATAAAACAGAAAATGCCAAAACATGGTGAGTATTGCAATATATTTCGGAAAAGCTTGTATATTTATCCATTTAACATTCATTGTTTACTTATACTTCAGGCCTAAAACGGTTCAATTACATAATGAATGTCATTGATTGTAACGTCTACAAACCTGTCAATGGCTGCGGATTTGGCCTCGTCAGAGATTCCCTTGATATCCAAAAGTTCCATAGCCACACCAAGAGTCGATTTGACAAGACGCGGTTTAGGCTTTGGCTTCTCCTTTACTTCTTCGTTCTAAACCAATGAGGGAATCAAGAGAAACCTATGTTGGTTAAAATCAGTTTTTGAAGTTCTGGTAAAAGGTGACATTGGTGAATATATCAATGCATTGTACAAACCTTTTCAGAGTCCTTGCTCTCCTTCGCGTTTTCTTCCTTGTTCTCAGCTTCTTTATCACCTCCATTGGTCTCCGGCTTCTCACTCGTTCCGTCTGGTTTCTCAGCTGTCTCTTCAGCCTTCTCTTTCTCTCCCTCGGTATTGTTCTCTTGTGCCTCTCCTTCAGGCGTCAACAATTTTTCTCCTTCCTCCTCCTTCTCTTCTTCTTCTGGAGGTAGTTCCACAACAGCTTCTGCTTTGACAATACTGACCATGCCTGAGTTGTCAATTGCAAACTGGGCCTTGACCCCCTGAAACAAAGAATAATGAGAACAGCTGTAGAGAGGTTTTTCAAGAACAAACAGTACGGTCAACATTCAAATACCACATAGTCTCACTCAATTTCACGGCGTCAAACTGAACAAATACCTTAAACTTGGATTCAGCATTTTCTGCGGTCTTCTTCTCAATTTCTTCTTTGAGACCCGAGATCTTCACGTGGGCGAGTTCGGTAGCTCCGAAATCCCTGAAAAACAATGTTATTAAATCCCGTATTTTAAGGCCTTACGCATACATTGCAAGCAAAATCTATAAACTCACTTGACATGCACTTCCGGTAGATGAGACAACGATCCATAATGCATTGAGATTGTGAAGTCGTTCGTGTATGAAGTCAGGGAGATAGTTTTCTTCGGTGCGGGGTAGTGAGTGTTGGCACCAAAAAGTGTTCGATGCACTTCCTTCACAGCTCCAGTTGTGTCGTTACGGGATTCAAAAGTAACCTGAAAGCATAAAACGGTATTTCACGTAGCTTTATAATAAAATATTTCTAAACAAATCTATTTGTAAGTTATGAAGGGTATTATATTAAAATTAGTTTACATGCAAAGTTAGGTTTATATTTATTTATTAAAGGGTACCTCGATGGGATAGATAACCATTTCTTTAACTCCGAAGGGGAGTACGCGGAACGATTTGCTTAGATGGGCCGCCTGGTACACTGCTCCGAGAGCAATTGCCTCGTCTGAAACAAAATGTATTAGGAGTACATCTTCAAGAAACAATGTACCATTCGATGATGTGGTGTACAAATCAAGATATTACTTGAACATGACATGCATTATTTGTTAACACCGTTTACCCACCAGTATTCAGGAATCGGCCAATCTCCTTTTCTCCCAGCACCTCTTGTAGGACAGACTGTACGAGTGGAACGCGGGTACCAGCTCCCATTAGCACAAATTGGTCGACCTGAACGTAGTTGAGAATGGTAAGGTGCCATAGGTTTATGTGCATTCAAGGCACACTGGTCTTTCTTAAAGTCTTTCTTTCTCACCTTATCAATTGTCATCTCAGCCATAGCCAACGCATCCAGTACAGGCTGCTTAATTCTCTCCTTCAGATCGCCGATGAGCTGTTCAAATTCCAAGCGGGTCACCTGAAAGGGGAATTATCCAGTTTTCATTAAACAACAAAGCTAAATACGGAATTGCTAAAATAACCAAAAATGAAATGAACTTATGAGAATATAATCCACAGGAAACTCACCTTCTGTTTGTAGTCACCATCCTCATGCAAACTTTCAACTTGGGCAAAGTGATCCACATTTGCAGAGAGAACCTAGAAGTGATTGTTGGGAAAGAAAGATAGGAATACGGCAAATGACTGCGTCTTGATAGCTACGTAAATTTACAAAGGTTACATAATAAGCTACAGAAAGTGTGGCACTGACCTGTTTAACCCTTTCGGCCTCCTTGAATAGTTTGGCCATGGCTCTCGGGTTGGTGCTGATATCTGCTTCGGTCTTCACAGTACTTGCGAACAAGTCTTGGAGGTGCTTCTGGAGTCTTTTGGTCATTTCCAATCCACCCAAGGTGCGGTCAAACCCGAGTCCAATAGTGCGGACGACTGGGTTCTTTTCCTTCTTCGAAGTGTCTTCCTCCAGAAGATATTCAACCAGAGTTGCCGATGTCTAAAGCAAATAAACTTATTGTTTATCAACATTAAAACATCGATTAACACGATGAATGGGGACAGAACCCATCGACTAATAAGTGAGTTGGCGTGCACATTATATTACTCGATATATATATATATATATATTCCTACCTTCCCTGCTCCCATATCATAAATGAGCATAGTTTGTGCCTGTTCGGTGATCTCCTTCCTCCTGAATACTCCATAGTTCAGAGCAGCCGCACTTCCGTCGCTCATCAGCTAGAATAAACAAGGATGGTGCAAGATAAATATGCACGTTCATAAGCTTGTAGTTTGAGTCAATTTATGGGCCTTTGAAACGGCGAAATTCTGCTATTTTATAGTAACCGGACATGACTTTATTAGGCGATGAGTTCGCCACAACAATTGTGAAACCTCTGTTTGGGAATTTTTTTAGTGAAATTTGTCCCAAAGTTTGTCATTAAGATGATGACTTGAATTGTCTTAAGTTTTCAAATACCTGCAATAAGTTTAGTCCAGCAATTTCAGCAGCCGCAATCATGGCCCTTCGTTCCGCTTGATTAAAGTAGGCCGGAACAGTGATGACCACGTCTGAACATAACCGTAATGCTGGATATTCATACGAGCAAAAAGTATAGTAAATAGTAAAGACCTCTTCTCAACAACAGTTAATAATTTGCTAATAATTACCTTTAACAGTTTGCTCAGCGAATGCTTTGGTGTCCTGTTTGCAGTTCCACAATACCATCGCAAGAAGTGTTTCGACATTGAACTGCTCATCTCTAAAATCAAACAATAAACACAAAAAATCTTTAAATAGTGACTAGGTATAGTGAAGTTTGAAACGGCAGCATTATATACTAGCGTGTGTTCCAATACATAGAGAGGGGATAACTAGCATAGAAGGATAAATGAATGTGACAGAATCAACTTACTCCGATGGGAATACGACGGTCTTTCTCTCTTCATCGTATGTGATGGACGTGAAGGGGAACCGTTGTTTGTAGAGTTCAATCTCCGTGGATCCTTCCTTTGCCCCAATAAGGGAGAGCAGGAAATGATAGGCTGATTTCGGGTGCTTAACTGCCTGAAACACTTCCATAAGAACAAATCAAAAAGTGAGTGGTGAGGCATCGTATAGGTAGCCTCATGGAGGAAAATTTATACGTACATAGCTAGATACCCATTTCCGTACACGATTAACAAAGCTAGTTTGACGTTCTCAACGCTCACGGACGGAAGTAACACACGTACCAGAGCAGCAGCAGCCTCGGCGAATAATCTCTCATTGTTTCGAATTGAGATCACATTGGGCGTCTTCCGTCTACTTTCCTGAAAAGAATCGTTTTAACCTTTCAACAATGATGTTAATACTTTGCCAAGCAATAACGATTCGGCACTATTTATGATTATCGACGTCAAACCAAAACAATCTAAAATTGGTGAACAAAACACACCTTATTAAGAACTATTTCCATAGGAACTCCTGGCTTGACTAATCCGATTTTGATAAATTGTGACCCAAAATCGACAGACATGGCTGCCAAGGCAGCTTCTAAATTGTAAGGTCATTATTGTTTTTATCCCCGACATAGTCTAACCTAGCAGTGCACCAACCAACAATAGCCAAATAATACTTTTTTTTGCAAACTAAACAAAAACACGCACCTGAATTTGTGATCCATAATGAGACCAAAAATGTTAAAAGGAAGACTGTCCCTAATTTTGTGTAGATCATATTACCCTGAAATCACAGATAATTAATTTGAATGTTATTCGTCGTGTTGTTGAAGGGAACACAATAGTTAAGAGCAATGAGCGTGGAAGGTTGAGTACATCAAAGGAACAAGAACTTACTCAAGCTTGACACGTACGATTAGCTATTCCGAGATCTATTTACACCTAGGAGGATGTAATGTCATTCCCACTGTGCCGCAAAGATGCGGTGTTATTGCTGACTGGCACCTAGAGGCACAGTAGGAAGATTGTCCAGTCGGGACCTAGTTTGCTTTGACTTGGTGTTTGAAAACAAAACCGCATAATCCCAGTATAGACAGACGTGTGTTACAATTAAAATAATAACTGTCGGAAAGAAATATGGTGCTGGCATTCTCGTTGGCTGTGCTCAATCTTACGGTAGTCTTACGGCAGCCTAATATTATCGTGTTGATGTAACTCAAAGAATTTAACAATCACATAAGTCCCTGTCGTGTCCCAAGTCTACCGCAGTGTCTCTATGTCTCTATATCCAAAATACTATAAGTACACCATTATCAAAATTCAGGAAACTAAGGACGATGGACTCCATTAAAGAGTTGCTTAAATGAAGGGCTGTACTTTTTTTTGGCGAAGCTTCTATTCACATGCAATTTTTCTTAAAACACACATTTACTCTGCATATTTACTGTACTGCAACAGGATTCGCTTATTTTAAAGAAACATTTGAGAAGAGCTACAGCATGATGTATGAGAACCAAAACTACAGTATGTTCTTATTTACTGTACTGTGCAAGGATTTTTTTTTTAAATAAATTTTTTTGAAGTATGAAAACGAGAAGTACCCAGCATGAGTGTTTTCATGTTCATGTATGCCCCTATTTTCTCGCCCCTATGCCCTATGATCTATGATACATCATTTTGATTTCATTTGCACTTTTTCGATTTCGATGTAAGTTAAATTTTGAACTCAACAGGAGAAGTTAAAAACCCCGATATATGCATATGTGCCCAATCAAGTCGATTAAATAATCGGATCGTGATCGGGCACACGTCGGTTTCCATACTCATATGTACGTATTCGTACTGTCTCAGATACAGGCTAAACTTCCAGTAAGATTTCTCAAAAATTTCTACATTTGTGATATATGTTCCTATTGTATTCAAATTTTTCGTGTACCGGCTTCGGGGCACCTCAATTCCAATATATCCCAAATTTGGATATAATCAATAAATATCAAATCAATCAAATCAATAATCAATAAATAAATAAAGTGATTACACGCTTGATTATTTATATATTTCTTGTTTACATGGTAAACAACTTTTAGTAATTACTCAGATGTGTATCATATTCGTTTTAAAACGTAATCTAACTGTTATCCAACGTTTTCCTTCAAAAAAAGTAAATGTTGGTGAAATCCATCAAAAAGCGTGTGGCAGCGTACTTCAGTCATAAATTTACTTAACCTAAGTACCTTTTTGATGGTCAAAAATTTATGACAGAAGTAAATGTTGGTGAAAACGGCCTCGGGTCAGAGAGGAACATAGGTCTTGATGTTGAAATTCCTTTTGTTCTTCAACACTCGTCTTCAACACATTCGAAATACTCTCGTCTAGGACTGCCAATTAAACCTATTTTTATTGATACAAACCAAGTTTCAACCGCTTTCATCGTCATGAAGCTTTTAAAGCAGTGTTTACTCTTTATACAGTGCTGACAAATTTACATATCACTCATACATTTGGATGTGCAACTTTGAAAAGTCAACATTTAAATTTTTCAGTGCTGTATAATGTCAAGTAAGACCTACTTGGTAAAACAGGATGAAACTTAGTTTGCATATATTACAGTAAATACCCTATATACAAATCATGAACAAATGTAAATACATCTTTAAGTTGGTGGGCGACCTTCGTCTTTTGAGCTGTACCAATTTTTCGGAGAATATGAGGTGTATTAAAGGGAGGGGCTCACTTCGCGATTGGTTCTCATTTTTGACAAGTGTGAAGAAATTCACTCTCAAATATGGTTCCAATATCAATTCTTAAGTTCAAGTACTCATTTAGATATCTCATTTAGTATCACTTCCCCAAACATTTATCTTATTGTGCAATCAATAATCGATGGTGTATGGCACATCAACAACTGACCCTGTCAGCCTGTGCGACCGTTCTAGCCTCCGGCAATCATTAGTTCGAACATTCTCATATAAGAATCGATAATCACCAGCGTATAGTTTTACTCATTGCCATATTCTTGTTTGTCCTTTGGGCGCCCCATTTTTGGAGAACAATAATATATCCTTTTTTTCTCGTCCTTTTCAAGTGTAACATTCAGCGTATAGTTTTACTCATTGCCAGTTGCCTAGACCTTTATCATATCCCTTTAGTACGTGGTCGCTTAACATTTGACGGACGGCATCCTCGTGAACACAATCCGCCGGCTTATCCAAAACGGAGGAGGAAAGAAGCTCCGCCGCCATCAAATATGGAGTGCGACCGGAGGATTGCAAGCCCGTGAACGAGGTACTTTGAAAGACGAGATCTTCTTTTGAGCGTTTCGTTGTGTTCGGCGTCATCTGCTTGTCAGCTAATAATGAGGTTTCCAAGTATAGCGAAAATTTGCAGTATTTTGGAACTACACGAGAATATGTCTTTAATTTTTCGTATTATATATGCAAGTTTCGTAATACGGTAGTATTGACAGAATCACACCGATTGTTCCCCATTACACGTTTCGAGTCTCATCAGTAATTGTTTTGTTAACCACTTGTATTCATAATGACAGTCTATATGGATGGTTACTGCGTATTAATCTATTCTATTTTAGGATGATTTGATTGGATGCGCCGATGATTACCCCAATTTGGATGTCTTACACATACGATCACAAGGATCCCTACGAATGTCCGAATCCTGGGCCTGGACAGTTGGACATCACACGAAGGAAATTGGGGCGTAATGGTCAGTTGATTTCACTGTCAAGGGCTGCGCATCCTTTCTATTGCTGCTTTATTATTCGTTATTTTCCAAGATTCTTCACTAAATTATTTTGAGTTGCATCTTGAAAGTGTACGTTTGTATTGGTGCTATATGAATAGAAGAAAATTTCAACCAAATACGTAATGAGATTTTTTCAGATAGCGCTCGACTCATTGTCTACTCAACTGGTCTACTACCTCGGGTCGACTGAGAGGAGCTCCACAGTGCAGGCGCAGAAGTCTACAGAAAACCAGAACCGGTGAATCTTATTCATTTCATTTTGTTGAGTAGGATGACATGATATATTATATACGGGGGTCTTGCGCGACATGGGGTGTAGGTCTAATGTGGGAATTTTATTCACTTCATTTTTGTTACGTAATTGAGTGTGATGTCGTGACTTATTCTACGCGGGGGGTACCACATATATTTTTATTATTAATCATAAAGCAGCGTGGCACTCTAGTTAAGATATTTAGTTCAGTTTAATTTAGATAGGCAGGGGAAGATGACTGCTGCGGGGCGCCTGCCGAATACGAGTTCCACACTTCTAGTGTAGTGTGTGCTCGTCCCGCGCCAGTCACCTGCCTAGCGCGACATGGGGTGTATGTCTATTGTAGGAATTTGATTCACTTCATTTGTGTTACGTATTTGAGTATCATTGTCTGATGACGTAACTTATTCTACGCGGGGGAGGTATCACGTGTATTATTAATTACATAAGGCAGCGTGGCACTCTAGTTAAGATATTTAGTTTAGTTTAGTTTAGATAGGCGGGGGAAGATGGCTGCTGCGGGGCGCCTGCCGAATACGAGTTCCACACTTCTAGTGTAGTGTGTGCTCGTCCCGCGCCAGTCACCTGCCTAGCGCGACATGGGGTGTATGTCTATTGTTGGAATTTGATTCACCTCATTAGTGCTACGTATTTGAGTATGATTGTATTACGACGTGACTTATTCTACGCGGGGGAGGTATCACGTGTATTATTAATTACATAAAGCAGCGTGGCACTCTAGATAAGATATTTAGTTTAGTTTAGATAGGCAGGGGAAGATGGCTGCTGCGGGGCGCCTGCCGAATACGAGTTCCACACTTCTAGTGTAGTGTGTGCTCGTCCCGCGCCAGTCACCTGCCTAGCGCGACATGGGGTGTATGTCTATTGTAGGAATTTGATTCACTTCATTTGTGTTACGTATTTGAGTATGATTGTACGATGACGTGACTTATTCTTCGCGGGGGAGGTATCACGTGTATTATTAATTACATAAAGCAGCGTGGCACTCTAGATTAAGATATTTAGTTTAGTTTAGATAGGCAGGGGAAGATGGCTGCTGCGGGGCGCCTGCCGAATACGAGTTCCACACTTCTAGTGTAGTGTGTGTGCTCGTCCCGCGCCAGTCACCTGCCTAGCGCGACATGGGGTGTATGTCTATTGTAGGAATTTGATTCACTTCATTTGTGTTACGTATTTGAGTATGATTGTACGATGACGTGACTTATTCTTCGCGGGGGAGGGAGTATCACGTGTATTATTAATTACATAAGGCAGCGTGGCACTCTAGTTAAGATATTTAGTTTAGTTTAGTTTAGATAGGCAGGGGAAGATGGCTGCTGCGGGGCGCCTGCCGAATACGAGTTCCACACTTCTAGTGTAGTGTGTGCTCGTCCCGCGCCAGTCACCTGCCTAGCGCGACATGGGGTGTATGTCTATTGTTGGAATTTGATTCACCTCATTTGTGCTACGTATTTGAGTATGATTGTATTACGACGTGACTTATTCTACGCGGGGGAGGTATCACGTGTATTATTAATTACATAAAGCAGCGTGGCACTCTAGTTAAGATATTTAGTTCAGTTTAATTTAGATAGGCAGGGGAAGATGACTGCTGCGGGGCGCCTGCCGAATACGAGTTCCACACTTCTAGTGTAGTGTGTGCTCGTCCCGCGCCAGTCACCTGCCTAGCGCGACATGGGGTGTATGTCTATTGTAGGAATTTGATTCACTTCATTTGTGTTACGTATTTGAGTATGATTGTATGATGACGTAACTTATTCTACGCGGGGGAGGTATCACGTGTATTATTAATTACATAAGGCAGCGTGGCACTCTAGTTAAGATATTTAGTTTAGTTTAGTTTAGATAGGCGGGGGAAGATGGCTGCTGCGGGGCGCCTGCCGAATACGAGTTCCACACTTCTAGTGTAGTGTGTGCTCGTCCCGCGCCAGTCACCTGCCTAGCGCGACATGGGGTGTATGTCTATTGTTGGAATTTGATTCACCTTCATTTGTGCTACGTATTTGAGTATGATTGTATTACGACGTGACTTATTCTACGCGGGGGAGGTATCACGTGTATTATTAATTACATAAAGCAGCGTGGCACTCTAGATAAGATATTTAGTTTAGTTTAGATAGGCAGGGGAAGATGGCTGCTGCGGGGCGCCTGCCGAATACGAGTTCCACACTTCTAGTGTAGTGTGTGCTCGTCCCGCGCCAGTCACCTGCCTAGCGCGACATGGGGTGTATGTCTATTGTAGGAATTTGATTCACTTCATTTGTGTTACGTATTTGAGTATGATTGTACGATGACGTGACTTATTCTTCGCGGGGGAGGTATCACGTGTATTATTAATTACATAAAGCAGCGTGGCACTCTAGATAAGATATTTAGTTTAGTTTAGATAGGCAGGGGAAGATGGCTGCTGCGGGGCGCCTGCCGAATACGAGTTCCACACTTCTAGTGTAGTGTGTGCTCGTCCCGCGCCAGTCACCTGCCTAGCGCGACATGGGGTGTATGTCTATGTAGGAATTTGATTCACTTCATTTGTGTTACGTATTTGAGTATGATTGTACGATGACGTGACTTATTCTTCGCGGGGGAGGTATCACGTGTATTATTAATTACATAAGGCAGGGCACTCTAGTTAAGATATTTAGTTTAGTTTAGTTTAGATAGGCAGGGGAAGATGGCTGCTGCGGGGCGCCTGCCGAATACGAGTTCCACACTTCTAGTGTAGTGTGTGCTCGTCCCGCGCCAGTCACCTGCCTAGCGCGACATGGGGTGTATGTCTATTGTTGGAATTTGATTCACCTCATTTGTGCTACGTATTTGAGTATGATTGTATTACGACGTGACTTATTCTACGCGGGGGAGGTATCACGTGTTATTAATTACATAAAGCAGCGTGGCACTCTAGTTAATTTATTTAGTTTAGTTTAGATAGGCAGGGGAAGATGGCTGCTGCGGGGCGCCTGCCGAATACGAGTTCCACACTTCTAGTGTAGTGTGTGCTCGTCCCGCGCCAGTCACCTGCCTAGCGCGACATGGGGTGTATGTCTATTGTAGGAATTTGATTCACTTCATTTGTGTTACGTATTTGAGTATGATTGTATTATGACGTGACTTATTCTACGCGGGGGAGGTATCACGTGTATTTTTATTATTAATTACATAAGGCAGCGTGGCACTCTAGTTAAGATATTTAGTTTAGTTTAGTTTAGATAGGCAGGGGAAGATGGCTGCTGCGGGGCGCCTGCCGAATACGAGTTCCACACTTCTAGTGTAGTGTGTGCTCGTCCCGCGCCAGTCACCTGCCTAGCGCGACATGGGGTGTATGTCTATTGTAGGAATTTGATTCACTTCATTTGTGTTACGTATTTGAGTATGATTGTACGATGACGTGACTTATTCTACGCGGGGGAGGTATCACGTGTATTATTAATTACATAAGGCAGCGTGGCACTCTAGTTAAGATATTTAGTTTAGTTTAGTTTAGATAGGCAGGGGAAGATGGCTGCTGCGGGGCGCCTGCCGAATACGAGTTCCACACTTCTAGTGTAGTGTGTGCTCGTCCCGCGCCAGTCACCTGCCTAGCGCGACATGGGGTGTATGTCTATTGTAGGAATTTGATTCACATCATTTGTGTTACGTATTTGAGTATCATTGTATGATGACGTAACTTATTCTACGCGGAGGAGGTATCACGTGTATTATTAATTACATAAGGCAGCGTGGCACTCTAGTTAAGATATTTAGTTTAGTTTAGTTTAGATAGGCAGGGGAAGATGGCTGCTGCGGGGCGCCTGCCGAATACGAGTTCCACACTTCTAGTGTAGTGTGTGCTCGTCCCGCGCCAGTCACCTGCCTAGCGCGACATGGGGTGTATGTCTATTGTTGGAATTTGATTCACCTCATTTGTGCTACGTATTTGAGTATGATTGTATTATGACGTGACTTATTCTACGCGGGGGAGGTATCACGTGTATTATTAATTACATAAAGCAGCGTGGCACTCTAGTTAAGATATTTAGTTTAGTTTAGATAGGCAGGGGAAGATGGCTGCTGCGGGGCGCCTGCCGAATACGAGTTCCACACTTCTAGTGTAGTGTGTGCTCGTCCCGCGCCAGTCACCTGCCTAGCGCGACATGGGGTGTATGTCTATTGTAGGAATTTGATTCACTTCATTTATGTTACGTATTTGAGTATGATTGTACGATGACGTGACTTATTCTTCGCGGGGGAGGTATCATGTGTATTATTAATTACATAAGGCAGGGCACTCTAGTTAAGATATTTAGTTTAGTTTAGTTTAGATAGGCAGGGGAAGATGGCTGCTGCGGGGCGCCTGCCAAATACGAGTTCCACACTTCTAGTGTAGTGTGTGCTCGTCCCGCGCCAGTCACCTGCCTAGCGCGACATGGGGTGTATGTCTATTGTAGGAATTTGATTCACTTCATTTGTGTTACGTATTTGAGTATGATTGTATTATGACGTGACTTATTCTACGCGGGGGAGGTATCACGTGTATTTTTATTATTAATTACATAAGGCAGCGTGGCACTCTAGTTAAGATATTTAGTTTAGTTTAGTTTAGATAGGCAGGGGAAGATGGCTGCTGCGGGGCGCCTGCCGAATACGAGTTCCACACTTCTAGTGTAGTGTGTGCTCGTCCCGCGCCAGTCACCTGCCTAGCGCGACATGGGGTCTACGAGGCGCTTCGAAACTTTTTTGTAATTTGTGCCAGTTGTTGAGAAGAATAATGATGAATAATAGTAGCAGTGAACCCACTAAGAGTCTCTATGTGGTTCTGTCTCCTGTCTGATTTAGGTGAGGAGGCTCACCGTATGGAATGATGGATGCATTCGTGTCAGCCCCCGTGTCTTCGAAGACTTCTTCGTCCGTGACGCAGTGATGCCTTCCGCACGTGCCAAGGTTCGCCAGCAATTGTTAATAATATATGGCAAGCAATTGCTCGGGTGGGTTTTAGCAGACATGCGGCATTTTGGACGTCAGGCGGGAATGCCTACTTTGCTGCGGCAGAGTCCGGCTTCCCTGATTACGGTAGTTATGGCGGGAATGCCGCAGATCCGTGCATTTAACGTGCATTTCCCAAATTTGAAAAATGCAAAGGGCGGGAAGCTAAAATAGGACTTGTGAAATTTTGGAAAATTTTTCGAAGTTTCCTGCTCGTTCCTCTTGTGATGGTTTTTTTTCGCTGCCGTGTTTCGTTGTAGTTTTGGTTACTATTGTTTATGAAGTCTGTTTAATTTAGAGTTAGTACGTTCCTGGCAGTTGCCTGCTACGACACTCCCCAACCATTCCACACCCGTAACGTAAGTTTACTTTGGATTGGAAATATTTATATTATCACGCGATGCTTGCTAGTATAGGGTTCCAAATTAAATACTTTAAGATGCGACCAATGCTCCATGTTATCAGCTGCATTGAAGAACATGCTGTTCCGACGTGTTTTTGATGGCCGCTATTGTGAGTTGGGTTTTTTTCTATATAATTGTAGACGCTTGTTATTCAGTTGTTCTGTGTACTTTCAGGATTCATTTGCCTTCTCGTCCCGTATCTGTGGCTACTAAGCTTGCTTTTCGGAAGTGTTTTAGCATGTAGCAACTCAGTATCTATGATCTGTCTTCGTGCTATGTACGCTTTATATATTCCTAATAGCTTTCATATTTCTTAAACATGTTGTTCTTGTATTAGGAACTAATTAACCTGTTTAGATTGCTTGTTGTGAACGTAGCCGCTTGTTGTCAAAGTGGATGGTGACCAACTCCCATTGAAATCTCCTCTCTTCACTCACATCCACTAGCGGTCAGTTTTGTCTAGTTATAGTCAGTTATTTGTCCCTAACCAATTAAGCAACTTGATTTTTTACCTATTTACTGGCAGCTAAGCTAAGAAGCATTATATCCTCTAAATTTTGCTTGGTGTCTCTGTTTAGCTAATTATTTGAAGAGGACTCTAAAGGGCCATTTTCGGTCGCGTTGTACTCACTTATTTGGAAACCGTTAATTTTTTTTCGCAATTGTTATTTTTTAAACAATGTATATGTACAAAGACTTAGGCTTTTAAATAAAGCTGGCTTCTGCCCTATGAATTTTAAATGGCAATCTTAGCGTGAGGACCTAGTGTGTTTCATTTATAACTCGTAGTATCGATGTTCCGTTTAGACATCGGTGTCTCGTGGGCTGTGATCGGCTGATGAACGCAGCGAACAGAGTTTTTATCACTAACGGAGAGGATTACAATATGGAGAGGATTCTAAAAAAGGTATGAAAATAATATTTGTTCAATACCGTACTCCAGCTATCCTTATCGTGTTTTATTTCGCCTGTTAATATTTGAAATACTAATGTTCCAGCAAACCATCCACTATCCACGAGAATACTTCCTCTGATTTGGTTCGAACTGCTACGTCGGCATTGGACGCATACTTTTCCCTGCCCGACTGATTGGAATTCAAACAGGTATATTTATTGATTTTCTAAATTCTATATACAAAGTGTTTGATGCACCTCTATCCGTTCTATCCTATGTTTATTGTATATAATTTTAGGACCATCTGCATGGTTGTTGGCTACGGCTGCTGAAAGAAGTCACCTTGTCAGTTTCTATGCGACTCCCTCTGGTACATCTCATTGTTAGCACATGCGCAGGTAGGATATTTACATTTGGAGTGCTGCAAATATGTAAATAATCAATACTAATGTTTTTGTTGTTGTCCAGTTCCAGTGGGTAATATTTTGGATGTAAATTGATTAGGGACTTAGGGATCGAAATACACAATACAGTCTGCATCGTTGTATTTATTTCTAATATTTCAGAGGCTAGTTGCCACGGCATGATCTTCTAACCAGAGGGACTGGACAATCGACAATGACCGCGTGCCGGATCGGAATCAGCTCCTTCCAACCGATGTCTCGTGATGCTTTCCTTCCGTAAGTCTTAGGTTTCCTAAATAACTATGCCTGCATAAGTTGCAAAATGTTGTTATACATTACCCGAGTTCACATTTCACTAATGTATACAACTTGACTGACTTTACGACGGTATTTGAAGAATGTACTTACAATTAGTAGTTAAATGGATATAGAACTCTTCGCAAGTTAGCATTTCAATTTTTCACCTCATTAAGTTTATAGTACATATTTTCTTGCCATTCTTACGGTTTTATAGGCCAAAGAATTGCTTTACTGTAATATACCCTTGTCATTGTCCCAAGAGCCTAGTAGTATTAGTTAGCGAACCATGATCGCTTGTTAGCATTATGCATATCATTTAGTATGTATGCATGTTGTATTTTCTATATTGTAGTATGTATATCTCATAGTAGACGTGTTATTGTGGGTATCCTATAGTAGAAATATGTATTTCCTATAGCCTGTTAGCATGTATATCCCTTAGAACATTTGATTACTACACTATGTTTAGTATGTTACGATGTTTAGTATGTTACGACTTATTCTACGCGGGGGGTACCACATATATTTTTATTATTAATCATAAAGCAGCGTGGCATAGTTAAAATATTTAGTTTAGTTTAGATAGGTAGGGGAAGATGGCTGGAGCGGGGCGCCTGCCGAATACGAGTTCCACACTTCGAGTGTAGTGTGTGCTCGTCCCGCGCCAGTTTCCTGCCTAGCGCGACATGGGGTCTACGAGGCGCTTCGAAACTTTTTGTGTAATTTGTGCCAGTTGTTGAGACTGCAGTAGTTAGACTAATGATGAATAATAGTAGCAGTGAACCCACTAAGAGTCTCTATGTGGTTCTGTCTCCTGTCTGATTTAGGTGAGGAGGCTCACCGTATGGAATGATGGATGCAGTCGTGACAGCCCCCGTGTCTTCGAAGACTTCTTCGTCCATGACGCAGTGATGCCTTCCGCACGTGCCAAGGTTCGCCAGCAATTGTTAATTATATATGGTAAGCAATTGCATATGAATAGTTTTTCCGCAACTCGTAATTTGCCTCTTATTTCTCTCCATTTAGGCTCATGAACTGTTATATACAACTACGGAATTCTTTCTTCTATTTGCTGCTCAGGAGGCTCCACGCTTCTGTGCAATGGTGTGTTTTCATATTATTGTGGGGTACTTTTTGGAAGCTGCCGTATCTTACACATTTTACTCTTCACTTCTAGCTAAGAAACTAATGGTAACAAACGGAAGGAAACACGATAAAGTAAATAAGTTTGTGATGTGGTAAGAGTAGGGTTCTCATCGGTCACTATAGATAGACTCAGCCGTATAAGTATATGTTACTAATAGTTTGTAAGCTTTGCAGAATGACGCAGAAGTATTATACTTTCATCTACTGTTTAATTTAATACATTTAGACACTGGTGGCCAGCTCCATGGAAGTTCACAACATCAAAGATGCATTCTGCTGCCTGACACTTATACGGGACAATGGAAGATTCGTTAAAACTCCGTCAAAATTGAATGTTCAGTCATATACTGTGTATGTATTATTCGCAATAAACATTCCCTCCCGTTATGTAGTGCACTTTATGGGCTACTCTTCTGTACAAATTACGGTGGTGCCGACTCCGAACAGTGTTTTGCCGACCCAATTCTGACTCCAAACAGTGGTTTTGCCGACCCAGCTCCCACGCCGTTTTCAAATTTTTCGACCCGGGGCGGCAACTAGGACCGCCCAGAGTCGGACTTCGCTTTAGTTGGGTCGGCACTTTGGGTCGGAGAGGAACATAGGTGGCTCATCTGCCCCCTGGCCCTGTACGGCCTGTACGCCACCTTTCTAGCGCTTCTCTTATTTCTCACACACTAACTCACAGATTTGGTTCATTTGCTACCAGCCGGACTTCAAGGTTTTTGCAAGTCATGCAAATTTGTTTATGCACTTGCTCGTCTATCTCCTATGAGATCCTCGACCCATAAGCTAGCATAGCTCAACAGGTAGAGCGTTGGACTGGTGTGCTGCTGTGGGTTCGCGTCCCACCCGATGCAAAGATTCTGTATGTTAAATTTCGATTGGAAATATATTTTGTTTATGAATTGATTCGTCCTGGAGCCACAAACAAAAAAATTAAACTCTTCTCCTTTATATAATAAGATATTCAAATCATTGTGCAATCAATAATCGGGCGCATATACCCCCGACCTTGTGCGCTGCCGTTCTAGCCTCGAGCAATGACACCAAGGCGCTGAAGTCCACACCATATTTGACCCTCCTGAGGCTCCGCCCCATATCAGTTACGGTAAAACTTCTTCATTTGTTTTGCATTAACTCTTCATATTTTTTCACTCTCTCGCTTTATCTCTCTCCAGAATTATAGTTTTCTGCACTAACTCACATATGGAACTAACTCTTTGAAGCAACTCACATAAAAGTTTTCCTTTATTTACATACTTGGGGGGGGGGGGGGGGGGGGGGGGGGGGGGCGGGTGAGGCCCTACCGCAGTAAAACCCTCGTATACGATCTAGGGTCGAAACGGGGTGTCGTGTTATTATAAAGACACGATCACTTTCTCTACATTTAATATATTGATATATTAAATGACTCTTCTTTACGCTGTTTTCCATTCTTCAAAATTCCTTTTATTTTCTCTTTAATTGATTAATCAATTAGCGAATGCGCGATAGACTTTGGAAATTTGATTTAACTTGAATCACTGATATCTTCTTTTCAGGGTGAAATCGAGCTACAGTATCGCCATCCTACTAGGGTATCTTTTGGAGGAGGACGCATGCAAAACTGTCAGGCTCTAGGTAATTACTAACATAATTACTAATTTTTGTACCCTAATGTATAATCGTATCTTATTTGACGGTTAATATGTGGCTTTTCACCGTCTACTATGAACAATTGAAGAGTTATGTGTTTAGATTGACATGCTTGATGCTCGCACTGTTGCGTTGTCATTGCCTGGGAATACTACTACACCGGACATCGATATATCAACGCCGCGGCACATCCGGAACGTTTCAACGCACCACTCGACGGACAGCATCCACATCAACATTCCATGGTGGGTTCTTCAATTGTACGTGAGAAAGAGTGCACTGAGGTTGATCACTGAGCTGTACAATGGTATTTATTTATATATTTCTGAATCAGAAGGACAACACTCTTCACTGCACTGCTTCACTTCAACCATGTGTCCGAAAAGTACACTTTCTTCACATACAACTACAACGATTGGATCACATAATAATCACATCACATCAGCATCACATAATAATTATAAGTCTGCTCTCCACTTCTCTCTTGTTGTACATAAACCCAACTTTTCGTGAGATGCCATCACAAACTGATATAAATATTGGCTATATGTCTGTTCAAGCAGTCAAGTATTCGGTCAACAAGCAAGTTTATGCACATGCACATTTTTCAAAGCGCACCTTAAAATAAACAAACCTTTTACAAGAGCGCGCGCCTTTATTCAAGGGGTTTCAAAATTCAATTTCAAAGTTTCTTATGGCATGTTCCGCAGAGGGCCTGAGCAGTAGACGACGAGTTACAGGTGACAAATTGCTGATGCACTGATGCATGCACCTTTCCTCTTATTACCGAAGCTGGTCGTCTGATGTATGGCTTCCTGTACGGTATTGCTACACTATTTGTCATTGCGGAAAACGACAATATTGCCTGCACCCCCTGTGGGGCAGGCACTATTGCCAAAACGTCTGTCTTTGAATTCTCCTGATTCCGCAGTTACAGTAGGAAGATTGTCCACTCAAGACCCACTTCGCTTTGATTGGATGTTTTCATGAAAAACGCAGTGTTTTTAAAAACAAATTGTTCGTAGAAGATTCGCATATAATCCTCAATAGAAACGAAAAATGAAGAATATACAAGTTGTTGGTGCACACATTAAAAACAGTTTTTCGTTTCAGGGCGGAAAATTGCTTAGATTAAATTGCCTAGAGTAGGAACGCCTCACAGCTCTTTTGGACAACATTTTATTCGACTGACAAAACAAGTAAATAATATAACCTGGAAATATCCAGCAAGAAAGCGCAATGTAGTTAAAAGCACTCGCACCCGATTTATGCTATAGTAAGAAACGTATCTTGAAAAGTCAAATAGGAAAGAAAGCACTGTTATGACGGAAAGAACTGTTTGCAAGACTTAAATGAAACTGCGACTTAAAATCAAGCAAAAGTGTTAAGTAGCCAATATTAATAAGTAGCCAATATGAAGGCAGAAAACATAATATAAACGCTGAAAACTGAAAAAAAAACTTATATGTCGAGGCTGGAATCAAGTATGATCGTAGTTTTCTTTATTCGTGGTTTCGGTTTATTAGACTGAACACGTGGGAACTCTTTCGTGACCTTCTCCGCGGAAGTCTGTCCGTTGCCAGACACTTGTGTATTGTGTGCTTCTGTAGTTGTATTCATTGGTGTTGGATGTTCACAAACTGGTGGAGGAGGAACCAGGGCATACTGGAAGTTAATTATTGTAAAATTCATTATTGTATTGTGATTATTGTGCTTGTCGTCTAAATCAGAATAGGAAAAAGACAATGCTCCTAACTAACAATCAGCTCGACAATATTCCAAAATTTGGGTAGATCACCTCAGGAAGAATGCTGGCTAATGTTGGCCACACATCGACGATTGCGTCTCGAATCGGCAGAATATACCTGAAATATGTCTCTTCACAAGCAAATTATACCTTTATGAAATTCTCGCGTACGATTTGCAAGCAGAAAGAAAAAACTTTACCTATTTACATTAGCGAATGATAAAAGTTTACAATGGATCGTTTCTTATAGTCACGCAGATCATGTTCAGATATCCATCCCTATGAGAAAAAGAAAAAAAGTACCATATTGAAAAAAATGGATGGGCGAAGGCGAGTACCAGCGGCAGAAGTGTGAAAAGTAATTCCAGAAGTATGAAAGTGCACTAAACATGCATGCGATTACTTGGTTAAAATATGTTTTTTTTAGTACGGGGTAGCCCTTTTGTGATCCGTACTAAAAAGTGAACTTGTCGAAAAGACTTACTACTTTGCTTCACAGAGCAACATAAAGCAATAATTGAAGAATATTTAGTTATTTCTTCTTCCGGCGGCTACTTGCTGTGTTGGAGTTTCGTCAATCCGCTTATTTGGATTTGAACTACCTAGCTAAAACTGACAAGTGGCTCTTATCTTTGATATCTCAAAAGTTTACAAGGAAAACCTACAGGTAGACAAGATTCGATTACCACATAATGATAAAGAAGTACACATCCGGCACTAAGAAGCGTTGTTTGCCACAAAAGTGTCTCTGCAAAGCTGTCCCAAAAGGGTTAAGGTATTCAATACAAATGATTCATCTGAATTCCACGCGAAAGGATTTTCAGACGGTACATGTACTTTGTAACATTCGCGTACGCTTAGAATTGGATACCGGTGAATAAGGTACGTAAGGATACGAATAAAATAAAGAAGCATTCGTGAGCCTTAGCGAAGTACATCGTCAGAATAATTAGCTGCCACACAGAGAATACATACCGACGATTCTTTGTGTGTTTGGAATAGTGTGCATGAATACAATATTAATGGAAGGAAAATACCGCACCTGATATAATTAGGTCCCTTATTGAAGATGTTAAATAGGCTGCCCGTGTTGGTCCATTGACATAACCTGTGGATGAAACCGACACCAGAACTACTGCACCCGCGTGAGTGCAAATCAGTAAAGTAATGAGGAGAAAGACCAACTCCTTCTCACGAACGGCCAGCAGAATAGAACACTGAAGAGTTTTTTGCGTAATATAAGAATCAAACAATATTCCTTTGTATCTACATATGTATTATGTTGATGCAACATGTTCTCACACAAAAAGACGTTGTTTGTTCCAGTATGTTCCGGTTTACCATAACACATTTTGAGATCCAACAAAGCATCAAAAATATGTTTTATCGTAGATTAAAGCGCGGAGTGTGTTTCAAAGAATAAAAACTTACCCTCGGCATCATTTCTGCAATAGGATCTCTATCAAAAGCTGTGAATATCAGTGTGATTGCAATACAGAAAACCATGACTGCCGACTGCCATACGGAACACATTGTTGACCACCCACCAGAGGAACGGTGTTCTCTAAAATTAACTGTACACTATATAATTCGACGCCCATGATTGTAAACAATATGAAATTATTAGTTATAGTATTTCATTTAATATTTAGATTTGTATTTATTTTTATTTTTATTCGATGCCTACTTGAAGTTCCATAGTGTTTGCATAGCCACAATGAAGGCTAGAACGGCCGCATGAACGTAGAAAAATAGAACGGGAAATTCTTGCAGTTTACAACTGACACTATTTACCAAGCCTAAGCACGGATAATAGAGCAATATGAAGAGAAATATATTCCTCGACAGTTGGAAGCCAGCTAGAAGGGCGTAGTTGACGGTTTGGGCAGCCTAAATGATACAAAGTCAGAATTACTTTTAAAGGTTCAAAGGAAGCGGCAGATTTTGTTGTAAAATACACATATTAAACGTGAAAATAATACCACTTGTTATTGCAATATAATTGGTGTAGAATATTGACGAACATACTAGAATAAGCAAGTAAGTGGGCCTAGAAATTGCATATGTTTTGCATGACTTTACCAAGAATTGTTTTTGTGCGTGTGGGATCGGATGTGCACGGTATGTGATTACAGTCACAACACAATTCGATATAAGAGCAGCCATTGAAATTGCGATTTCCACCAGTTGAAGAAACATGAAACACACGAAATAGTTGCATAAAATAGCAAAATGGTAGAAAAAATTGTTGTATTTATTTACCGGTAAATACCTGTATAGACAAAAAATAAAGACAAAGCTCATGACGTACCATACATGGGGCTCTGTCATATCGGGGTTGCAGTCCTGTTGGCGATGTGACCGCATTGCCATCTTATTTTACTAATTGAAAGAACCGTAAAAAAATAAGACCGACAGTCCGTCGTAAAATATGCGTAAGGTAAAATAATAAAGCCACGACAAGGTGTGGCGCAGGAATAATCTATTTTAATAAGTGGTGTTGTAATAAATCGTAATAAATTGTATTAGCCGGGATCCAGCATTGAGTGTTGTTCTTTGGAAAAGATGTGCAGAGGGAGAGTGTATCGAGTTGTATTTTTGTTAGTGTTCTTCTCCTTCTGTGTTGTCGTACTGGCCTGTCTGGTGGGTCTCTTTCTGGATCTGCCTAATGAGGTCTTTGGTTAGGCCGAAAATGGCTCAACTCCACAGCCCCCATGCAATACATTGCGTGCTAGGCAATATCGCTTTTATGAGAAGCACATCCCCTTGAATCGGCGAGTTACAAACAGAACTCCTAATATACACAGATTTGTTCAGAATGGCAAACAACACACGAGAAGAACATTTATTAAATTGCATCAAATGAACATTACTGCTGGGGTCTTTTTTACGTAGTTAAATACATGTTTTATAATACGCAAAAGGACACTTATTAAGCTCCCCGTGAACAGAGTCACTATTAAAGTACTGAATTGCACTTGTTTATAAAATATATCATGAAAATAGAAACGATAAATAAACTAGAAACGAGTTGCATAGGAAGCAGATTTTGAAGTAGACGGCCCGTCTTCCATTTTTTGATAAAGCAAAAGAATTTAACGGCATGAAACAGTAAGGAATCGCTAATTTTAAGGGATGTACCCTTTGTCACTGCTAATTATTCCCTAGCACAGCTAGAGACTTCATATCTACTTAATTACGTGGGCATGTGCGTTGAGCATGTACATTTCATAGAAATGAGAGATTTGTTTAGTCGAAACAGAGGTTGAGTGCTTGTTGGTTCTGGCCTTCGGAGTTCTTAACCACACACTTGTATTTGGCCTCATCCTCCTTCATTGGACCGTGGATCTCGAGCAAGAATTGGTATCCGTCCTTGTCCTAGAATTAAATAAAAAAAGTTGTATGTAGATATGACTAATCTACTTGATTTCTCAACTACTTTCGCTTGTCATCGATATTTGGCAAATAAAAACAGAACAAACCAAATAAGGAAAACCCAAACTATGTTAGCCTATCGCGCTAAACAAAGGAAGCCATCAGCCTCTCTAATTTTTTTCATAATTGTCCTTACCTTATCGTCCTTCTTAACAACTGCCTTCACTCTGTCGTTGAACTTAACTGGCTTGTCGTCCTAAAAAGCGATCCCATTAAAAGATCAAACAGGTGAATTAGTTCGAAAATATGAGAGTATGAGAGGTTGCTGAATTAATGCCTAACTGACGTAAGTATTAGAAAGTTAGTGACTGTATTTACAGTTAAAAATTGTATTAATTGTGCGTTCTTTGCTCACCTTGAACCACTCGGCCTTCATTTCCAAATGCGACTTTGCGCGGACCTTGATCACGATCACATTTCCACCATCACGTTGGACAATATGGGGCTTATCGTGGAAGTCAGGGGCATCTGAAGGAATCATGGCATGTATAGAGTCCAACGTTATACGTTTTGTAATTGATAAAACTTAAGAATTATAAGGTACCACGCTTCGAGATATCTGTGAAATATGGTGCAAGGATCGCAAAAAGCCTGGAAATCTGCAAACATGATTCTACACATAAACATTTGCCACTAACTTCCTGCGGCGACGGTGAATGTTGCGCTGTTCTCTCCGTCAGCTGAATAGAATTTGCACTTGTATTCTCCGGCAAGAGGCTTGTCGAATTCCTAAATATAATACTGCCATAAGACTGATAAACTTTTTGCTTCAGGGTTGTTCCACACTAGGATACATTTTATCATTGAATAGAGGACAGAACAAGTTGTAAATCTAGGATCTTCAATGCTTGGGACGGAAAATAATCAAATAACTACCTTGATGAGGCATGTCAATTTTTTCCTGTTGCCTCCTTCATCAGCTGATGAAAAGATGTAGTTCTCTGATTCGGCGAGTTCCTTATCTCCGAGGAGCCACTTGGTCTTGCTCACATCAGCACCGGTCACAACTACCTAAAGCGAGGAGATTTATTATTAAGAAAACGTTGTTTTCTTCAAGGCACCATAATTCATATTTCAGTGCATCCACGGCCACACAGTGTTTGCTCCAGGGGTCCATACACCCTCACACACTTTAAATTCCACATTGTTGTTTGCCTGAACAAAAATTACGGGTCATATCAACATGGACAAAACAATCGTCTGTGAACGTTCGCCTGATCAATGTCTTGGTATTAAAACAAAAAACATCAAAACTCAAGCATTTGATCTCACTTGTCAGCTGTTCTTTGCTCTTCAAGTGACTCAAAGAGAAACGGTTCAAAAAGAAAAAAACGGTCAGGCACCTACGCATTACACAGCCTCTCCTTTCATCATCTCCTATTTTTGAATGGCATTAAAGGTTCAGGCCCACGTATATAAAGTGATTTTTACATGTTACTATAAGAAAACTTCAGAATTACACAAATGCGATAGCAACAACCGCATTTCTTACGGTATTGAAGTGTAAATTTTATTTGGAATCTAGATCCCCATATACGATCAGTTGTATACAACCGTTGGATATTTGTTAAATTGGTATAATGGGACAATGCATTCGATATAAATTCGAGTTTTCCAATAACTTCCACACAATATCGCAAGAAATGCGATTTTCGCGATCAGGTTTTTGAAATGATGCTTATTTCTAAGCAAAAAATCGTTCTGGATTTTATTATGTAGGCCTGTGCCTTTAAATTTGAACCACAAGATTAGTATCTGCAAAGTTACCAGCTCACTATTTGCACGCGAAGGTAGTTTAATCTAGATGAGTTAGTTAAAATTATTTAACTAATGCATCATATCTCAACTGTACCTCAAGTGTGACATTTCCATCAGCAGAAATGATTTTGGGCTCTCCATAGATTGCGGGAGGCGCCATTTCTGTAATGGAATCAAATGATAAAATGATTTGGTTTTGGTTTGTTTTCCGTGAAAGTAAGACAACAAACATGTGCACAAAGACCAACGAAATTTCCTTCAAGAAACGAAAATAAAAGGTTGCTTATGATTGAGTGACTTATCCGCAGAGGCAAACGAATAAAGTACTTAAATCCACTCGTTCGGGAGAGTTTGTGTAATGCTTACCATTAGACATTAAAATATAGAGACGAGGAGAGGGAAATCCCCATTTCACCGTCAAATTGGGACCAATAAAATGAATTGGATTGGATAAAGGAGGGAAGAAGCCAAAGATGATCTTTTGGACATTCTGGAAAGATAATTCGAATAGAAAAGGAATATAAATGAAAAACAAAAGTTTTCTCCAGCGGCTAGGTTCTTCAGAGCGGCTAATACCTAAGATCAATAAGCAACAGTTTTTGCAACTGAGACAACAAACAGACTAAACGAAACGTTGTTGTTGTTTATAGCAGGTTTCTTGCAGCGCTAGCCAACAAAAAGAAGGCGAAGAACATCAATTTGTTGTGCCGAAAACGAAGAGAGAAATGGAATGAGATATTTTAATTATTTTTCAGAGAGTGAAGGTCAATCATCTTTACTTGTGAATTTGTCGTAAGTGCAACAAACGGTTATTTTTTTTTCTAACTGAGGGCTTGCGTTTACAGGTGAACGTTCTTTTTCTGTCTGGCAGTTATTATTACGCGAAATAGTATTTTAGATTAGGCGTAGTATTATAGTATTAATGCACAACTTCGAACTCTAAACAAAAGGATTGTATTATTATTTACGGTTTCTTTCGTAGGACTGAAGAAGGATTGTGCACACAGGGCAAGTAACACACTATTGTTTTACACATTGAAATTCAATGTGGTTAATGTTGGGCATCAAGAATCAAGAGTGTGTAACGCAATAATGCAACCGATATCCGTTTCATAAGTGAAACAACATAAGGCTGTGGTCAAGATTGTAAAGCTGTTGACGTGTTGCTTTTTCAGCACTCAACGTACAACCTCCATTGAAGCAATTGCTCTCAACGGTGCTAGTCTAACACACGAAAAGAGCATTTGGAAGTGTAGGGGATGTAGCTATCAGTGGAAGAAAACTAGAGAACTCTTCAAGTAACACTCAAAATATGAACGTGTTACGTATGTTCCGCATTTACACTAGAGTATTACTTCCTTCCTCGTTGTATAACTAAATGTGAAAAAAATGTATCGCAAGCCGTCACTACGAGGTAGCAAGTTATGTGAATAAAGAGCTGACTGATGCGAAATCATATATCTAAGCAGACCAATATTCTACATATAAAGAAAGTTGGATATGTCCCTTTCTATCACTTGTACATTGCCAGTGTTTGTGTATTCAATGTCAAAAAAATGTGTGAGTTTGTCTGTGTTTTCTTAAGTATACAAAAACACGGGTGCAGCAAAACATAATAAATACTCACATAAAAAAACAACTAAATGTAAAGCTTTATAGACTAAGTGGGTCATATAAGACGTTGAAAAATGTTGTGAGGAACAGTTTCACGATTTCACAGTAGCTTGTGTTCAAATACAAATATACAAACAGAAAGAACAAAGCTGAATCTTTTCGCCATTAGAACTGCTTGCTTTGTTTGTGACAACTGTGCGCACAAACTGACAGTTGTGTGGGGGAGTTGGGTAAATATCTGCTTTATGATTAATCTTTTAAAATTAGTACTCGAACCACCTATTTTATCTATCTTCCAATAGCCATGTGCAATAATTTTTTCACTTATTGAATCGTTATACAATACTTGCAATAGCTTAATGTTAGCATATTTTCTGATAAACAGAATAGCCTTAATCACATTCACCATCTGAAGTTTCAACTATCAGTGAGAATAATAGAAGAATCTACTTGAGTAGTGCCTTCAAGAATGAGCAAGCATCTTGGTGAAGAAATGTAAAGGTATCTTATGAGGGACGAGTGCGGAAATGCGGGGCTTGCGTCTTGGGAATAAGCGAGAGTGAGGAGTGTAAAGTCGCCACAAAAAACCTGCGGTCCCACACATGTGTCACACTGCGCCCCCAGGCACGAGAAACTGGATAACTCGATGATTATTGACACAATAACTCATGCATTATTGATTTCCATGTGTTCACATCAGGAATTGCCGACAAAGTCATAGTTTCTAGTTCGACCAGGTAAATAATTGCCGTGTGCGCCCACAGTACAAAGAGAGCGTTGCGGGGGGAGGTAGCTGTTCCTTGACTTGACAACGCATTCTGATGAATTTTTACCAAATTTTCATTTATGTCGAAATCAGCTGAGCTTCTTTATCATATTTAATCTAGATAATAATAATACAGTGTGAATACCACCCAAAGTCGACAATTTCAAAAAGGCCTGTTTGAGAAAATAGAAAGCTGAATACTATGCTGAAGCGATTGAAACATTTTATCCGAAATAGTGAATCATTCAATTGCTGTCCAGCTTCTAGTTCCCTTTGAAATCCTTGTTGATTAGTTCAATGACTGGATGATATACCATCTCTGCGGCTTTCATTCCCCAATTGAAGTCAATGTGTGAGAAGCCGTCGAGGCCATGCTCCGAGCGCAAGTTCCTCAGGTTTGGAATTAAATAGGTCTGAAAAGGGCAGGGAACGATTGATTTTGAATGTATATCGAAAGTAGACAATATTAATATCACAACAATTTCGTTCTCAATACATTGCCGTTGCCGTGTGTTCGGTTCTTATGCCTGAAACTGAAGCATTGTGGAGTACCTGAATATCCTCTGGGTCCGCTAGAGTATCATTGAATCCCCACCAAAGGCGGACTGGTACGTTCATAGTAGCCACATTGTATTGTGGTGGTGACGTCTGAAAGTGTAATTATGCAGATGAAGAACGAATATGAGCTTATGGGGGTGAGGATAGGGAAAGGAAACGAAGTACTTAGTGTGAGCTAATATCAGCATAAATGTTTTAGCAGCAGTTTCCCCTCTCTCTCGTCTGTTTTCTTATTCCAGGTTTGTATCTTCGAACTCTATAGGATTCGTTAGTAACCGGTGTCTTGTGGACCTCCAGTGAATAGTAGCCTATGGAAATCGGCTTGTCGTTCACAAAGAACGAACACTTGTCATTTCAGTGGACTGTTTTTCTAACCGAGATATATGTATGCCTGATGATGTATTTCTCTCAGCTTTTAACTGTGTACAAAGTAAGTTGCTGCTTCGTGGGGGATAAAAACATACAAACAACAGCTGCTGTTGTTAACAGCGAGCAAAGTCGAAATACATTCTCTGTCTCCCAACGAATAAGAGATACCTTGTTTTTTTGCTGTTCAAACATCCATTGCCAATTAGAAACCACAAACTTGAATATTTTGCTACCGCTTTTATTTTAGGTTCCGTTGCACTGCAGAAAACGAGTTAGAGTACTTATACAGATAGATCACCTGTCCGTAGTGCTTCATATTTTCGGCGGCAGAATCGAAATCGTACATTTGGAACTTGGAATCCTTCACATTTTGTGCGAAATGAATCATTGTACGTGTGGATGTACCCGACGGAGTATGGTTGATATAGATTGGGACGCGAGTCTAAATAATCGTTTCAATGATTCTTTCCTACCACACGAATGTGTACTTCACATAGAAATACCTTTCAAAGGAACGAATATGTTCGATTATACTAAGAAACGATTATGTTCTCAAATATGGCACGTATGTGTTCTTGGCATTATTTCACTGACATTATGCTACCTCGACAAGAAACAGTGACTCTGTTTTGAACCCGAAAAAATATTAATTAAATAAAACGCACATCATTCATTTGTCCACTTTCTTTTCCAGAAATAAGCATTACCAAGTTGTCGCACATTTTATAGGTGTCCTGTAAAACTAATACTTGAATTCTTCCAAAATCGAGGACTTCCCGGATCAATAGCCCTCGAAGCTCAGTACATCAAACATTTGCAAATCTCGACCTTATCTTCGCAGAGGTCCTCAGCAATGAATCGAGTGAAATCATCAGGAGGCAGAAATTCATCCTCACCGAAGATTTCCAGCAAGAACTGAAAACCAGAGTTTTATAGCGTTTTTATAATGCGTTAGTTCAATATGTTCATGATATTTGCTCTACCTTGTTGTATTTCCTAATTGTCTTGCCCTTGTTCGTGATTTTTTTACATGTACGTCCTTTATGCATCTCACTGAAAAAAAATCGATATCGCCTAAATACCTCAATAAATTGATATTTGTCAGCCATCCAACGGAGCAGCCCTTCAATATGCGATACGGAAGCCACAGGACCAAATGCGTAGAACTCCTTGATCTGATAAGAACGAATTTTAAGTATTTTCAGAAAAAACGTCATTAAATACCTAAAAATTCATATTTAGCTGACGAAAGATATCAGCTAAATATTGCGAGTGAAGAATAGTAAAGAATTGTAGTAAATCCGCAATATACCTTCTGCTCCAGTGCGGAATTCCTTGAGAACTCGGCAAAAGCTGTCATTGTTCCCATGCTATGGGCGACATAATACAATTGTTTAGTGTTGGTAAATGTTGTCACGTAATTGATCATAGCGGGCAGATCTTGGGAAGCCATCTGAACGACAGGGTTGGAAAGTTCAGAACAGGCCATGAAAGCTTTATGGAACGATTACAAAATATCCATCAATGCCTGCTAATCAATTGAATTTAAAAATGTTGTAAACTACTAACCTGATCCCAAGAGAATTGCCAGAACTCATGTGACTTTGGATCAAGCGTCTTGTGGAGTTTTGAATAGACATTACCTCGGAAGTTACCCAGCCAAACGTCGAATCCAGCATCAGCAAACACGAATGCTGTAAGTTAACGACAATTTAGAACAAATTCTAGGAATAAACTTCAAATGTTAAAATGAAAATGAACGTGAAAGTGTTTTGTGTACCTGCGCTTTCGTTGGGCAAGTTGAGTGCCCACGAGGCTGAAGAACCCTCTAAGCCATGTTGCACAAAGACAACGGGACGGTCCACGGTTGGAGGAGTTTTGGAAAATTGTCTAAACTTATAAACAATTGTGGTTATTCGGATGCCTACCTTGGAACTAAAAAAACTTATTTGACGAAAAGTAAAGGTAAAAGTTTAAAACGTTTTTGCAGCTCACTTGGCTGGCAGACGATGAACAGTTAGTATATATCCATCATCGGTTGTTACTGTGTGTGCCTCACATATGTAGTCCCAGCGATTTGCAATGCCTACCTACAATATACTAAATTGTTATATTTACATATATGTGAAGGTCCGCCAAGATTCGTCGATAGTACGAATGTTTTATTTGAAAAGCTGATTTACTTTTTGCATAATTTAACTTAGAAGAATTATGTTTATGTTTTCTTCATGCGAATGTTGCTGAACGGTGCGCCTCACGTTCTAACTACTAACCATAAGCCAGCTCCGATTAACAATTACTAGGTAAAATGATGTGTGGCGCCATCAATACTAATGCAATTTTGCACTTTTTTGGCAAAGGGTTCATTGAAAACGTACAAAATCCAGCGTGAGCTCCGGGTCAATGGGAAATTCTGTCGGGAAAGCGGTGCAACAGAGAACAACACAAAGTAAGAGAAGTATCATCTGCAAAGTTGTTCTTATTTGCTAAAATTAAGTCTTTTACACAAAATTAACCCAACTAATGACGTAAAATAAGGGGAAGTGAAGTTCCATGCTTTATTCAACAACAATGATAACTCTTCCTTATCTTGCATTCCCGCGTGTCTGTAGTTTGCTCCGATTTTATCACAAGTCAAGGATCATTTTCAGCTTCTTGTAGATAGTTGTTGTATGTCTTTCACCTCGGTTAGAAGAGAGCTTCACGAGCAGAGGTAGTATACCGCCCAGTGACTCATAGGTGTGGAGTGCGGCGACTGATTACTCATCGCTTTTTTTGTAACTCATACAGGAAATCAGAATTTGATGATTCACCAATGTAAGTAAAACAGCTTTCACCTGAATTCATGTTTAATTGGATGCTCTCTGATCGGTACACCGTGTGGCTTGTGTGGTTTGTTAACTACAAACATAGAAGTAGAGAAAAAGAATAATTCGTTCCAAACTTCTGCTTGTGCAGTATGAGTTCAAAAGTTCGCTAGCCAAATTAGAAATTTGTACTGTGAACCAAAAATTCCACTGCAAGTTATATGCTAACTGGGATGAAATTATTCGTATTGACAGTTACTTTCGCATGTTTGTTTCCTTGCATTTGGCACGTTCTAGCAGGTCAATATGTTTCGTTGAATTAAATCCCATATAATCCGCCTCGTCATCGCCGGGTTCAAAATACAAACCCGAACTGAAAAGCCTAATTGGTACCACAATGGGCGGATGGAGGTGTACAGAGTTCGAGTATTTTAAACAACCGCGCACAACTGTGGAGCATGTGTTTTGACCGCAGGCATTTACGATAAAACATTATTGGGTGCATTAGGCGCAAAGAACTTTACCATAAAATATTATATTCTCTATAATGCACTTTCTGAATGAATATGGAACAATTTCCGATTGTTTGTGGCTTTCTTAACCGTTGTGAAAGATGTTAAAGTATCCATTGATGGGATTTGCCTAAGATTTGCACCCTTTTTTGAGACTTGTTTCCTTAATCTAGGTAACTGTTATCCTGCTCAAAATGTGGACGACTTTGATCTTAGTCATGGCGACTGGTGTCGCCGGAGTGGTTCGTTCTTTATTGCTCAACGAAATTTATATACAGCAGAAACATTTCCGAGACATATTAGGTTAACATTGAATTCTTGAACTTTAGTACTACAACCAGGATGGTGAGTATCACTATTACTCCAACGGGGACAGCGGTGCGTATGACTACGGCACCTACTATGGAAGCGTGCCATCTTCGTACTACAACCCGGCTTCCAGTATGACTCCGGCCGAGCAGCTCAAGCAGTACACTCAATATGTCCAGTAAGATTTTTTTTTCTTTTTCAGATATGCCTAGAAAGAAAACGTAAAAGATTACCAGCAGCGTGAAAATAAGTACCGTTCCAGTGTTGGAAGATCTTGTCGGCCATTCATCCGTTATGACAACTCATTTAGGGCATCATTGTCGAACGGAAAGGATCAAGCTCTTCAGTTCATAAACTCGACTTTTGTGGTCCTCAAACAGGCCATCAACCAGATGAAATCACAGGCCAAGGTTCAAGGACAAATGACAGGTATACAAAGTTGTAGTTCTTTAATCGTTGCATGCCGTGCCAAACGTATACATTTGCCACGACTGGGAACTCGCGATTTTTCTAGCGGACGAACTCTCCAAAAAAAAGTGCGCATTCGATACCAACATTCACTGAATAACCAGAGTAGCCCTGTATTGATCGTTAAGTAAACCAAACAATGCAGTCATAGTCATTCGCCTTGGATCACATTAGCGTAAGTTTAGTGAAGGGAATCGATTCGTTGACCTCTGAAGTCAAGGATTTCTGGAAGGCGTTGAAGACCGGAAAGTACTTTGGCGGAAACCAGAACACAAAGAAAACTACCACACCTTCGGCACCCACGACTCCCGCCCCAAGTAAATTTTTGTACACCTTTTATGGTTACTATTTCGAGGTAAACTTGTATGGCTTTCGAGGTAAACATGAAAATATGATCGTGAATTTCCCATTCGTTCTAACCTGTTGAAATGTTGCAGTGAGATACCGGTTTCACAATGAGTGCTGTATTGGTTTTACAAAAGAAAAGTATCTGCTGAATTAGATCATGGCGATTTATTGAAAAAAAAAAGATTTCACCAGAAATAACGATCACCTTCTTCCTTTCCGGGTGCATCCAATTTCTCTTGTTTCTAAAAGGCAACAAACACTCGTAAAAGATTCAGATACACCTGCGTACTTTACATATTACTTAAGTTCTATTTACGGAAGTGTTTTTGCTGAAACATGACAATAAGTGCATAAATGTGTTCAGGGACAACATCAAGTGTTCTGAATACGACGACGCCCCGAAATGCGTCTACTGTTGGAAAAAATACAATGGTGGCAACCACGAAGTTGAATTCGAAGCTGCCAGCTGCCAGACTAAACGGACACAACCACTAACTTTGAATATCCATCAAAATCATCACTGTGATAAATTAATGCACCGTTTTTGTGTGTTTGCGAAAAAAATTTCTTATAGTCACTACTTATACTTGATTATACTAATATAGTCATGTTTGTTATTATGCTGAAATACCCGGTCCATTGCAGTCCTTCCTCAATTCATACACGAAGAACGCAAAACAAGCGCACACTCTTTATTCATTTCAACTCGAAGGAAGTAGTTTAACACTGGAGCACAGAATCTATATTGAGGAGTTAAGTTGTAAACAACAATCCAAGAATCTTTAAATACTATTAATTGATCAATCAAAGTAAGACAATAGAATGAATTGAAAGCCAACAAAAGGTAGAATAAAAATAACATCGAGGAGCAAATCAAATCTGATATGAAAACGGATGAAACAGATGTCAATAATTCAGAAACGTTAGACTGTTAAGTCGTGTTCTTGTTAGTATGGCCCCCACAACTGAATGAACAATGCGAATAATCAAATTAGTAATGAATGAATAACCCTTTCACTGCAAATAATAATAACGAACCGGGTTTGAAGAGCTGCATTTTCGAATCACATTGGCAAAACGTTTTTTGTTATTTAAATAAGTGACTAAATACTTCGGGTTGGTTATTCAACAACGCATTACAAGATAATCACCATACAAACCAATAAAGCATAGAGAAACCGCAGATGTTCCGAAAGCTCAAATCCATAAAAATAAAAATAAACGAATAACACATTTGAGCAGCAGCGTTAAATTAAAAAATTGTAATAGCAATCGGTTTCTAATCGAAGCAAATCTTTTTTTTTGTTTTCTGATTTTCGAAGCACAATAACTGACTTTACTGGATGCAACAAGATTTATGCTTTCCATCCACGGCATACTTCAGCTTGCGCAGCTCACCACTTGGCTTGTACTTCTCGAGAAATTTGAGCTGTCTCTGGTTCAGAGCACCACGACGCTCGCTGAAAAGAAGAATTTAAGAAACTAAATCTCTAGCCTTTTTAACGGATTCTGTAGTCACTTATAAATCTAGCAACTGAATGAAAGATTTTAAAACACAAGCTTTACATACGACAATTTGCATACCGACGGATTAGCTCCACGGCATCCTCGTACTTCATCCCAGCTTCAATAAGGGCCAGGGCGACCAGGACTGGGGCGCGTCCCAGACCCGCCACACAGTGGACAGCGATGCAGGTTTGCGGGTTCTCGCGGAACATCTCCTTGGCGAGTTGCAGCCATTGATGAATGATCTGAAAAGGAACTTTTCAAAAAGGTAAAATCCCAAAAAAATGTTTATTTAATTGTAAATGAAAAATATACTCACATCAGAGGGGGGTGGGCTTCCATCGCTGAATTCCCAGTCGAGCACATTAATACCATGTTCCTTCAGGATATCAATCTGAAACATTTAAATCTCGTCAAACGAGTTCTGTTTTTAAATCTCGTGTTTAATGAAAGACATGTTGGGAATTAAAGCTACAAAAGCCTTAGAAAACGCATAATTTGCAGACACTGTACAAGCACAAACCTCGTAAGAAGGCTCGCAGACTCTGACCACGGCAGACGCACCATGCTTCTCCAGTTCCTGGAATAACTCTTATTGCAATGGAAGCGAATTTACATAAAGCCCCCCCCCCCACCATCCTCTCACTTGGTTGTGCAATTTGTTTCTCTCGCTTTATTTCCATGGGTCATCTGACTTTCCTTCCTACGTTCTAGTTCAAAACATTATCATCGTAAGGATCCTTCAGTTGGCAAATAATGAGTGTCACGTTTTGTGCAAAATGAGGAGTTCACTTTCAAAATAAGAACGATAGAAAAGCAGAGAGGGAAATGAGAGAAAAAGACGGAAAACAAACAACAAGCTCAGAAAGGCTCCCAATATTTTTCTTTTACAGAAAATATCTGAATATTGTTTAATATTTTTCAATTCTTGCAACTGGGGTCTTCTTGGGAATGTCAAAGCACACATGTGATCAAAGAAACCAAAGTTGCTTTTGGGGAACAAATGCTGGAACTTAGACCCCTTTGAATAGAAAAGTGGTTTCCTTTGAACGAAAGCTGGGATGGGTTGTCTGAGTATGACATGCCCACTTTATAGCTAGAAAAAAACGAACAAATAGGAAGCAATTTCAGCAGGCAATTTCAAAGAACAAGGAAATGAAAATTTTAGATTTACGCGGAATTTTTAATTGGGGGTTTCCGTTTCCGAATTACTAATTGAAGGTTGAAGGCAGTAAAAAGAAAGCCAAATACAAGCGCCACAGCAAAAAAGGAAAGAATACAAATGACTAATATGAATCTCTGCTCACCTCCACGAAGCTGTTGATAGTCGAATCGGTTGGTCTGTCAGTAATGAGGAAGCGCATCTTTCCAAAGTTAATCTCGGAGGGTGCAGGCTTGAAGTATGTGGGGGAACCCGTGTTACGCTTCGTAGCGGTACCCATCTAAACATAGAAACATGGACTCTGTTTGATATATTCAGTATTTTTCTACCCCATCCATAATTAGCCTTGATTTCTGGATAACAACCAATGGATATCAGAAGCACAACTCACCTTAATTATGTTGATATGGACCGTAATATTCCTTCTTTGGTTGTTTGCTCAGAAAGAGCGAGAGAGAAATAGAGCAAGAAAGATAGAGAGGGTTTGAAAGAAGGCGATCCTTCGCGCTTCTTAGTGTACAAAGAAATGAGTAATATCAGCGATGATGCACAACTCTGATTAAGGAGGTTGCAGGTAGACACAATCGTGGAACCACGATGCGTGCAGTGTTGAAGTTGCTTCGGTTACTTCTTGGGCCTTAGCCGAGAAGGCAGTAGATAGTCAATGGTGCTGCGCCTGGCAGAACTCACCGCAACGCGCTACGACCACGTCCAGGCTGAAAAACAAAAAGTCAGTAAATTTAAACATTCCTTTATTTGATACTTATTTGGATCCCCTTGTGAATTTCTCCTTGGCCTTAAAAATAATTGTATCAATATTTAGATTGTATATAGACGGCAAAGAGTCCTCTTAGTTTGCAAAACCAATTAATTGTTTGCTTTCCTATTGAAAATTCCCTCGTGACCGAAAAACATCAAAAATATGGGGCCCTTTTTGAAAAGGAAGTTGGCCTTCATTCTGGAAAGCAAATAGATTGTTTTGTTGAGGAAGGCAACAAATCCGATGAGCTCTTTGTTTTTTCTCAAGTGGCAAAGAAACAATCGTTCAAAGACTGCTCAATATTAGGAATGAAACATACAGCTGTGAAAATATAAAGCCTATCAATGAAAAAGGTATATTTCCAATATATATTCTTTGTAACTTTGTATTTCTTGTCTTAAGACGAACTGCGGTAAGTAAACACCCATATCTGAGAAACTTTCAATTCTCGAAAACTTGACCTTCGCATAGAATAAAACAAGCGAATGCGAGGGAACACTTTGCGAGAGCTGCTGTATAAAGGAATGATTTGTTTCAACAACAATACTTGTGAATCTCGTCTGCCCCGCCTGTAACGATTACAAATAAAATACAAAGAGATAATGACTCAAATATATTCCAAACAACGCATGATCGTACGACTGCTCGGTGCTTTGGTGTGACGAATTACCAAGGGTCAAAAAACAATAATGTATCCAAAGAAAATAATTATAACTGTGACCAAAAGAATAATTAGTTTATCGAACGATCAGGCGACTTGTGAACTTAAGGAAAAATGTGAATAATCGTGATGTCTCATTATGAATAAACTATTATTATTATTTTTGTAAGAACCGTATACTGTCATGGTAGAGGCACAAACAGCTGGTTTTTCTAGTTCAGTGCCCTTTTAAATGCAGAAACCGAAAAACTGTTTCAACGTACTTAACAACATTTTTGATGTGAAAACAGGGACCTATTAAAAACTAATTCTGAGAAATGCTGTCTGCACGTATAGTTGGAAAAGGTTAATAATTCATTAACAATACTAGGAAAAAGACGCCGGGATACTGGGATATGTTGCCCAACATTTCCAAGGCCAGAATATTTTCCAAACAAAGTAACTCGGCGCCCGACACATTCGGGGGTTTCGGTTTTCTTTACTTGAGCTACTGCTACTGTTTCCTGCATCTTTTTGATGTGGCATATTTAGGGGTTGACCTGGCACGGACTGTGTTTTACATGTGACTTCGGAATATTTACCAAAATCCACTAAAATAATATAAAGTGTAAACAGACGACATATTTAACTTCTTCCAAAAAAAGTTGTATAAGTTCCAATATCTCAATTATCAAGTTTACTTGTTTTATTTTTTCACTGACAGTGTATGAAGTATGAACGTCATCTTGCTGGTTAGCGACTAGTTTAAAGAGATTGTTGGAATAGGAAGCGGGTTTACTGAAACGAGAAGTACAAAGAGTAGATAAAGTAGAATGTTATCCGTTAGAACAGGCGTCACAGTGACCATATGCTCTGGATCGGTGCCACGTGAGGAAAGACGTTCTCTCTCTCTACACAAATTAATGCTCTCTCAACACAATTTCTCGGGAAATTATTTAGAAAAAGCAGCAATACTGAATGAAAACATTGTTCGTACATACTGTGTCGTTACGCCATTTTGCATCACAAGGGTCGCTACCGCTCGTGTTTTTTTTTTTAATTTAGGGGCTGATATTGGTGAATGCGGTAAGGCAAACCACTGCGATCTAACAGGTTGACATTTAATGTGAGATAGCAATTTGATAGGAAAACAAGATGTTCCGATCCCTGAGTAGTTCACATTTAAAATACACACTCGATTACAGGAAAATTCATAGTAAAAAAGTGGAAAACTCACCAGTGTCGATGGGGGGTAGTAAAAAACTACTGTTTTAAGGAGTATTTATACCCGAATTTTGAACTGTGATCATTTTGGGGCGGGGTCGGACACGCTTGTTTTTATTTTGTGAGTAATTATTTTGTAAAATATTCATTATGCAGTGAGGCGCCGAAAAATAAAATGCCCGCAAAAATAGCGCCACTCTCCTTTGCATAAATTGGCATCTGCGGAGGCATAGACATATAATAAAATGGAAAAATAACGACCTTGTAAGAATAATGAACAGTCCCATAAAAGCCACAAACCTGGAAATCCTCTGGAAAACAAAGAAGCCAATGCTCATCACACAGATAGATCGGGTGGGCGGCGCGTCTCCAAGGACCGTTACAGTACACACGGCAGACTGAAATAAATAAATAATCACTCAATTTAATCAATAACATAAATCAATAAATAGAAGCACGAGAGAGCGGAGCTCACCAATTGAACAAGGGGAGTACTTATCATACAGGAAAAAAGGTATATTATAGAGAGGAAATGTAGTACTACCGTTGCACAGAATCCCACTGTAGAAGTTTCCAAAAAGTGCGACGGTGAACAATGCTTTAAGACTTATTGTAGTCATATGTTATTTTTTATTATATATGGAGAATGGAATCTATCACTAAGAGCCCACGGATTTAAACAAAAAGGGTGATCATCCGGAATTTGCACGGATCTGCTGACATTTCATGGAAAGGCCTAAAATAACCAAACTTGAGAACCATATTATCCGATATCAAAGAACGGAATTTGGCACTGCAGTGGACAAAAATCAGCTGTATAAAGATATGCACCGATATATCAGAAGAGCAGGCACAATTCATCGTCTTCAAATCATTCATCGTGGAAAATACCTAGAAAACAACTGCGAGCAGTGTCCTCGTGACAGTAAAGTATTGTCACTTTGAAAATGTTAATTATGCCTGCAACATTTTCTGGAGCATACTGAAATGAACCTCTCCCGCAAGATTAAGGCAGGTTTCTGAACGAAGTCTTTCAAGCAACCCAGCAGTAAAGAAGAGTGAAGATTAATGAAAAAAAAACCAGATATATATGAGAACTACATATAATTACACGCATACTGTATAGAAAAAACATCGTGAGACAAAACAAAAATAATTAGCTTACGCACTGCACTGTAATTCCACTAAATGATACATCTTGTTTCCATGGTTCCAAATTACTTGTGACGCAAGTAAGAGGGGTTTCAGGCTGTCGTGCGTAATGATAAGCTTAATATCCGGGGGAAAAAAACATTCATGGTAATTACTATTTGGGCGAGCAGGATACGGTAGTCCATGTCGTAAAAAAATGAATGAACATCCTTGTTATAATCATTTAAAAAAAAGCAGATGGCAAATATTCTCACTCAAAAGCTGTTGACATAAAATGTCTCGTCTACAGTGGACTTTGCTGTTCAATGAATCAAACAAGTAGTTCTTATCAGAGGATTTTGAAGAAAATACAACCCACACGATACTGTGCTAGTTACGTAGGTTTTCGAAAAAAAGAAAATCACTGAAACGGCGCCAAAAGTGGACAAATACGTTGAAAGCAATTGCTACGGAGACGGAAATTCCAACTAACATAAATTGATGTTTGTCTCTTTGATCTTGATGTAAACACTCATTTTTGAAGCTGTTTTCGTGTTATTTGATGGATGTACTAAAGAAAATATGAGTGTTCTAGGTGCACACAAGCTGGCACTGGTCTGTTCACCACACTAAATATATGTAGGTGAAGGGGAAAGAGACAAGGCCGACAACATATTTCGCAACTTCAGAATTTAGCCCTTAGTGACGTTAGAGTGTAAGGACAAGAGTTGGGCTGTGTTGTGCAATACACAAACCAAGAGTATATGCGTTTACTATTCATGCGCACGCGGTGCTCTGCTTTTACGGGATAAACGCGTTCGTTTGGAAGCTAAATTTGGAACTACAAGGAACTACGGCGATCGTTATTTCTTTGAATTATTCATGAAAATGCTTAAGTAGCAAATTGTTTATGCCCATGAAAGCCATGTGAGAGGATCGCCATTGAGCAAATTACCTTTGTTCTAAGTCACTGCACAACTCTGGAAAACAAGATAATGAATTGAGTCATCTGTAAATGGAGCAAAAGTGGTGCGCCTACTTCCAAGAGAAATAATTAAAGTAGGGGTCAAGGTTTACTGGGAGAAGTCCTCGAAATACCAAGGTTTTAATCGAAAGAAGCAAAAAAAAACTTTGTAATCGACTGCTGGGGATGGATGTGCTGTTTTGCAGAAGAAGCAACACAAACATGTTTTGTCAAGTGAAAAAAGGTTCAGTGCGTAGTGCGCTTGAGAAAACACAACGATGACGTCAAACTTGTTTGCAACAGAATATGCTTATGGTTAGACGTAGAAGGATTCACATTAAGATTTAGAATTTCGTAACAGTTAACTTTCCCAAAAGGAAAATACATCTTAGAAATTGTGGTTTATGATCCAGTCGGATGATATCGTCACCGGAAGGCTCCGCATAAAGAGAATTATATATTATTGCCTACATTATATTTGTTGAAAAAAAATGACGTCAAGAAATTGGACTGACAACAAGTTGACACTACGGACAGTGATCTAAACATTTTTTACTTGGACTACTGTTTACGTTTTGTCTGCAAACAAAAAATTCGAAAATTCTTATCGTTTTCAACGTTGACGCTTCGAGTTTATATATTTTCAATAACAAGATTGATGTCACAAAAATATGTAAATAAACCCTTATTGAAATCGAAATCCTGCACTCCTGAGCGAAAGACTTGGTGAAAAAAAAACTGAATTAAAATGTTTGGCCGCACTCTTATCGACAAATATTCAAATGACTAGTCCTGATAAGGAAAACAGATCGAGAAAAAATGTCTGAACCCTGGTTAAAAAAATCGAAAATCGACAGAATTCCTAAAAAAAAATATCGAAACAGAAAGGAATAATTCACAAACATAAACACACATATATATTGTATTTTTGTCGAATAAGAAGTGTGCATTTATTAGGAATCGGTAAGGGCGCGTTCGGGATTGATTTTCCGAAAGGAAACTCGGCCAAATCCTCGTTCGGGATGGACATTTTGGAAACGTTCCAATGCTTGGAGAAAACAAAAAATACAGTATGAATTAGCTTGCGAAAAACGTTTCCCGCGCAAATTTTTCAAATTTTCGATGCTAATTCATACTGTATTTTTTGTTTTCTCCAAGCATTGGAACGTTTCCAAAATGTCCATCCCGAACGAGGATTTGGCCGAGTTTCCTTTCGGAAAATCAATCCCGAACGCGCCCTAAATATTGGTTTTATTATTGTAATGTGGTCATATAATAGATATACATATAATGGATTGCCGATTGTAAAATAATTAAATGTCCTTTTTTTTAGGCAAATACATCTAAGTGCCAGAAGGAAACTCAACATTGGTCAAAGTTGGTCAAAACTATTAGTTTTTACATTGCCCCGCTCCTTTCTACTTGGGCTGTTGCAGTGTGCCCATACTCAAAAGTTCTCGTCTTCACGAAGCGAGGGTGGACCAAAAGTGCGCATAAAAAATTCAAAGACTCCACTCCTCATGGCAACGCGATGAGCATATTAATTAATATTTCACAGTTTGTAGAGAAAAATAGTTAGGCCAAATTTGAATAATTAACAGGGAAAATCCCCCTACAACTGGTGTATTTGTGGATTGAAATGCTACATTTTTTCGATAATAATAGACTAGAGCAACTACAAAATTTCCAGACTGTATTCAAGAATTTGGCAAAACATGAAATATAACAGAGCCTAGCAGATGGTGTTGTTATGTGCGTGGAAATATAATATTGTCTCAAAATTCAAATCTCAGTCCCAAGCAAGCTACGCAAAAGATCAATAACTGTGTGTGTGTGTGTTTCTGGAGTTCGTTGAATGGGCAAACCACATTTCGCTGCATTAACACTATCGATTGCCTATGGCAACGGTTATTGTTTAGTTGATCTTGCCAAAACATAACACTTTAGGTAATACATATGTGTAAGTAGTGCAAAATTAGTCTACACAATTCTCAGAGAATATTCTCACCGCAAACGGCATAATTTCCCGCTGTTGTATACCACAGTTCCTGACATAAATTGTTACTAAATTTGAATTACGTAGAATGTGAATATTTACAAGCAAAGACAAAGAAGGCAAACAAAAATAGAATATTTGAAATGGAGAAGTTACTGGCTGTGTGTCCGGGTACGTACATCTACTCGGATTTGGAGGAGGTTGGCCTAAGACAGGCGCTAGAGAGTGCACTAAAGAGAGTGCCCGAGGGACAATAGGATGGACGGAGGAAATAGCGAAGCCGAGAGATGCTAGACAGAGAGAATAACGGCGCAAACGAAAAGGGTCCGAGGTAGTGGGAAATAAATGCGGACGAGAGAAGCTGGATGACCGCAGAATTCTGGATCATTCCGCAACCAGACGAGAGAGGACAGGCACTGAATAAGCTGTGAAGAAACGTAGAGAGCAGGATAGGTCAAGAGAGTGCATAGCCGATGCGAGGGTAGGATATGCAGAAGCTGAAGAGAGTATGGTAGACAAGAGAGGCATAGAACGGGTATCAGGCAAATGGATCCGGACGCAAGGACTTGTCGAACCAAGCTGAGAAGAAAGAGAGAGATATCGGGAGACCGAGAGAGTTCCTATAAACGAGATGCAGCGTGTGGCAGAGATCAAATGATCATGTGAGGGATGAGGTAGCAGAAGAGGTGTGGATGACAGACAGAGAATTGGAGCGAATCGTTGGAACCGCCATCGGTGGCACAGTCGGTGGGACTCTGTGCAGGACAAGACACCCAGTGACGTCACCGTCCGTCTTGGAAACCGTCCGTCGAAGAAGTTGTCGCGCAAACGAGAACCGGTACTTCGTCTTGTCTATTCTCTTGTTTGTCCAAGAATTCGAGCATTATTGGCGGGAACACGGTCTAATGTGATGAGAAGCGTTGTATTAGAAACTGAGCAAAATGGGAAGTTTTCTGCTCTGGAATGCCTCATAAGGTGCTAAGAATAGAAAGTGACTAAGTGATTAATGCGATCTGCTGACATTTTGTTATCCTATTTAGACATTAATTCCTATTTATCCACATTAAAGCTTTAACCTTTAATTGGCCGCAGTGCTATTTAGAGGTTCAATATGGGATAACATTTGTGACCTTATAGTACAGCTTATATCTGTGCATTGATCTTCTACTGTAATCTGATGCCGTGCTGAGCCTCTACTGTTTATTCTTTACTGATCTCCTAATTGAACTGGAGTACATAAGGTTTCTAAAAACGACGCAGTTAAACTATGAGCCTCGATAAAGAATTTGTACTCTTTTACTATTACGTATTCGCATCTACTGTAAGACTGCATAGAACAAATAGTGCAACTTATGCAAAATAGTTTTTTTGTTTGCTATTTACGACAAAGTTCAATATGTATGCGCCTAGTCGTGTTTTAAAAGCAGATCGTAATGTACGCAATGATTTTACGTGTGATTCGAAATATGAAAACATTGCTTACCATTCAAGTTCACGTTGCGAAACTTTTATTTGATTGAAACATTGTAATTATCACGTCTCTAGTCCATAGATATACATAAGCGTACGTGAGCTAATGAAAACGTTAAACCATGACCCTACGAAAATGAGTCCGAAAGGCTGAAGTTAATCTCTTGAGCCTGAACCTATTTGGCTACTTGACATCACTAGTGAGAAAATATAGTAATTCAATTATTTACAGAAAGTTGTAACGCGGCGTGGTAAAGAATTCAAACGAAAATCGATTCTCGAAGAAGAGACAACGAAATTTGTTGTGCTAAAGGTGAGCAAGATTTGTACCAGTTGACGAATATATATAAATAATCAATAAAATTAATAAAAACCAATTTGAATAAATAATCGTCGGAAAAAGGACACTCAAATGATCGCGAAAGTGCAACATAAAGACGCAACAACTAGAAATAAATTAAATAAATCATACATGCGCATATTGCTAGAGAAATTCGGCACGGAACACGATAGAATACTCTGGGAATTACTGAGAAAAAAATATATCGAAATAAAAAAATACTACTAAAAGAGACGAGGTAGGCTATTGAAGATTGATGTACATATGGGCATGAGCGGCACTGTGTTTTCTACTGATCCTTTTTTGCACTAATATTTTTCCGTTGGATGTTCTAATTTAACGAAAATGGCTCCTATAAAGCTTGCAGTAAAATACACTTCTTTCCATTTACTTTAAGTGCACTCCCATTTGAGCGGTAAATATCGCTAACTAAGCTAGCCTCGGTACGGATTGCTATTGACGAGGAGGTCTCCATCGGCTTGAATACCCGCTGGTAGTACGACTCTCTAAACATTGAAAGAATAATATAGTTCGACAAAAGAACTGTTCGATAACTTCTCTGATAGCAACACGGTCCTTGGGACACAGAAGCATGCACTTTTTTTTTAGCGAAATACTTATGTTTTAATCGACATGAAACACCAAGCTGTCAGCAAGCATCTAGAACCTCATTGGCGAATATATAAAGGCACACGGTTACTTTTATGTCAAGCTGGCGGCACCAAGCTGCTCGTTAAGAAACTGAAAATAAAATATAAAAATTAGGTTAAAAGCTCACTCTATTTAGTCTGTACGAGATTTGATGATCCTTCAGTGAAGCCGAGAAGCAACCTGAACCACAATTTTCTTTAATTTGTTAAACCAAACTCGACTTGAGCATATAATTTTAGAGCATTAGTCGCATGCGTGGTTTCTCTTTATTTTATTGGTTCAGGCAGAGAATATCAGCCAACATATAATTGTCAATAATGAAGAGTCGCCGTATTTTCACGCATTCGGGTAAACTAAAAGAAAAAAAACCTATTCGCTCTGCTGGATTGAGCCGCTGATTTCGTTAATGTTATCCCGAATTAAACAAAGTATGCAACATGCAGAGAACGACATGGATTCGTTAGTAGTACTAAATCAAAAGACGGTTTGACAGCCAAATATTTAGTTAGTGGTGCGCACGCGAGTAATCTCAAGTGATAAGTCATAAAGGAAGCGTTACACGTCTTTGTAAACGCGAATGAAAATTTATGGTTAGTTCCCGTACGAATTAGTTGGTCGATTACCCTTATTGTTAGAGTAAATTTTACATCTATTATTGTAGAATACCGACCGGTGAGGGTGTAGTCAATTGCAGAGTTAGAGCCGTTCTGGTTGGAAACCTTCTGTGAGGTCGGACGGTTGCTGGAGCTTGTTGCAAAAACGGAAGTGCGGGAACGATCTAAAGAACACAAGTGCAAAGTTATTTACACAAAAGGGGGCAAAATTGCCCGAGCGGAGGTATGTCTTTCTTTGCAGAAAGACACTCGAAAGTGCATGGAAACTTTGGAAGTGCTGATTGAAAATTGAAAAACATGCAAATCAAGTAGTGTACATTCAGTGATCAAGTTTCTTTGAACGAACGATACACCATTTAAAAACTGTTTTGAAAAGGAGCTTTAGCTGAGCCTGGGTAAAAATGTATGACGGTAATTATAAAAAAAAATTGGCATATGGTTTACGATAGTCAGTTTGTTGGTGTATATTTCGAGCAGGTGCGATATGTATGCAAATTGATTGTTAGCTTGTTTTCTCCAAGATCCTTCACCGAATAGTATCCGTTTGGTGTAAATAGTTTTAAATAAGGACATTCAACTTTAAGCAAAATACAAGTTTGTTAGCTCGTAAGGACAAGATTATACTTTGAAGCGCTACATAGGCCGACTACAGCAACCGATAAAGGCGTTTCTACCTGCATCCTGTGTATGTTCTGGTTGTCCACTGATACATGAATTGTTTGATGTGGCCGCATTGCAGCTGTGCCTGTTCGCACAGTCAGTTTTGGAACATTGTTCCTTTGTGTTTGTGATGTTGCACCAGGTTTACGGGCATGCAAATGTGTGCCGATTGGTGATGATGCTACATGCCGTGCGATTGCAGCCAAAGGAGAAGCCCGAGGTGCTGGAGCTGAATGAACCTTCTGAGACGGTATATGCTGTGGTTGGGTCTTCAACACTTCTTCTTTACTCTTCCTAGCAGTTGCAGCTGGCACTTGGGACCGGCGACGGCGGTCGATCTAAAATGCCCGGTTAACTAAAACTACGAACTAGTACATCCTATTCTGAGAGGTTTTACCTAAACAAATCTTTCAAAGCACTCACAGCAATGGCAGACATGCTGGATCTTAATTATTCATCAGCGAACTAACTCCTACCAGTAGCGTTGTAGTTTTGACAGCAAACATCAAATTCTTTGAATTGCAAAGTCAACCCGAAACCAAAGTGATAAGGCGTAGTTCAAAAAAAGTGCTTGCACCCTACATTTCTACCGAAAAAGCAAAGTTGTAAACATGCAATCCACATAACTGTCTATGGCAAGACATGGTTAGAATCAAAGACAATTACCGACAAATGGAAATATTGTTAGTTAATTCTGTTTTGAGAATCGTTGTGAAAAATTACCTCATCTTGCTCGGCTCTTGATGCATCGGTTGGAACCTGAACAGTATTTTGTTTGCATGCATGCGGTTTATTTACAAAACATTATATTAATTTGTCCTATTAGAGAAATACCAACTAATTTTCATTTTGTAAAGTACAATGAGAACACTGCTTAATGTGGTCTCCGGAAGTTGTGATAAAATGTATTACACTAGTTTAATATTACAAACGAAATAAAAAAAACGACTTACATATTGGCGCGAGATTCCTTGAGCTTGGGATGCACTGAAAATTATTCTAAATTACCACAGACCACAAAACATGTTGGATCCTGATGCATATTAATGATAATCCCTCGGAGTGCCCGAAAAGTTTTACATGACCACTTAGATTATGAAGCGTTGTAATCGATCAGATACTCGTAGAGCTCTCACTTACCGAGGACCGTTTTGCGCAGAGCGTTGCTTCACTTCCATGGACTAAAATAACGAAAACAACATAATTATTTGGTTTTATGCATGCCTACGCCAATGCTCCACTTGCCGTAGTATATGCGTATTGATGTCTTACTATTTATTTATTACTCGTTGTTAACCACAGGATGAGAGCCAAGAACATTCAACACGACTCACCGTCAGCTCTCTCCTGGGAACGCTATTGATTGTCCTTGAAATAAGGATATGTGACTTTTCAGCCTACAAATAAATGATCATTTGATACACTAATTTGATATTATATATATTTTTTCCATCATTATTTTTCAGCATTAGAAATATTTTCCAGTATTATTTTTGATGTATACGATAGTGCAGGATTAGTCAAAAACGTACTTCCGTTGGTGTGTGTCCTCTAATTTGGTAGAAAGGTTGTTGCAAACTTCCAGATTCTGCGACTTGTTGTACTCCTCCTGTAGGCTGTTGTACCCGCTGAGAACCCGGGGTTTGACGTGTTCCATGATTTTGCCCTTAAGAATATCTCATGATTAAACTATAGAACAATAAGTGTTTAATTAGTATATTTTTAACGTCATAAGCTATAGTTGGGTAACACGACCCCCAACCTATATTGGACGCAGTGGAGTACACAGTTGCTGGCTGACCACCTGACGGCTTGGCGAGCTGCGGTCCTGAAAAAGAACTGGAATTAAAGAAACATAACGAAATTAGCAGCAAATAAACATGTTGCTCTCAGTGGAGAAGAGAGTCATCGAACCTTGTGCAGTATTCTGGGGGTGTATATCTTGTTTTGCCGCAGGTGTTGTCAACTGTGGCTGTGGAGTGGATTGCTGCGGCTAAAAGTCCAACATTACAAGGGAACTATACGCATGGTTCAATTGATCCTTATGCGATGAAAATTTGATGAACACATTTGCATCGTCTTGACTTTATTAACAAATATGAAGAAGAAAGAAACGATTGCATAGTTTGTTATTGTTTTTTTTTGTTATTACGTAACTTAAAAAAAGTTAATACATATAAAAATTAAGATGAGTTGGATCAAAAATCATGAGTAAAATTATATGATTGAAGTTATGTGATATTTTTATTTCCCTCTACCTGATATACATAGTTGAGGAATGGGCCTCTCTGCTGCTGAGCTGCTTGTTGCTGTGTGGGTTGGAGTCTCTGCTGCAGCCCCCATTGTTGTTGTGGAAACTGAGGCTGCTGTCCGAACTGTTGCTGTTGTTGCAGCTGATTAGGGAAGAGTCCTTGCAGACCGGGTCGTTGCTGGTTATTGTAAACTGGCAGCTGTCCGGGGAACTGTTGCTGCTGTGAACCATATGGATGAGGTTGCTGTTGGAAGAATTGGTTTGTATGATACTGCTGCCAATTCTGTTGTAGTTGTTGTTGTTGTTGTTGTTGTGCGGGTCCTTGCTGTGGCACAGCTTGCTGGTTAAGTGCATGCTGCTGCTGCTGCTGTTGTGGGAATAATTGTTGTTGAGGAGGGTATGGGTAGAACTAAAAGAATGACAAATAAACACAAACAATTAGAAACATTCTTCTTTTCAGACACCAGAAAGAGTAATTAGAAACCAAATTATGTTATTTAGATAATTAGATCTGTTGGTCAACTGAAGAATGTAACGTAAAATCATAGAACCTCAAAAGTCAAGAATTAAATAATGATGTTTAAATAATCAAAGCAAAATTAATGTAAAAAAATCAACATAGTGTGTCCAAACATAGAATAACCGTTTCAAGTTGCATGTATTGTTTGTCATCATAATTCCACTATGTTAGTGGCATCCTCTAAAAATGCACAGTGAAAAAACATACTCGGCCATTATACCACTGGCCCTGAGTGGTTGCTGGATTGGGCTGATGTTGTCTTAGATTCTGGGTTTGTGCGAATGGTTGCTGAAGTAAGCTACGGATTTATAATAAGGATTGATAATAACAAATAAACCAAAAGTCTTCTCGACACATTTTTACTACAGTAAAACATGACTTCTTACAGTAACATCGTAAATCTCTAGCAAGCTTACCGTTCTTGGAGGCGGAACGGTGCTAGCTTGCACTTTAGTACCCGCATCCTTGTCTGTCGTGGGCGCATCTATTTCCCTCTGAAGACGATTTGAGTTGTCGGGAACGTATCTGGGATGGACCACTGCCTGAACGTCATGTATCAAAACATATTTTGTAGCCTCAAATGATATTGCTACTATTAGCAGTTTCTAGTTATTGACTACAGCTGATCATTACTTCAATTCAGACGCACCGGGTTTACAATTTGGCGGTTCAGCTGTCGCGACGCTTGGATGATGCGTTCCCTGCAAGAAATATAGTAGACACGCGGTATGTGAGCTGCAGTTGTTTACTTTCAAACAACAGATAAATCTATATTTTCAACGATAACAAAGGAATTATCTACCTGTTTTCAAATTGTGTCGGAGAAATGTTCCTTACACTCGAGTAGAGATCCATATTGTGGGAAGATTCAGCACCTTTTGTATTTCCATTACCAGCTACCTGAATTTTTATTTGCGAAAAAATCATCTTGATTACTTTCCGGGCTTGATCTTATTCATTACGTAGCTGGGTAATCTGCCGAACTATAATTTGGGCTTAAAATTAACTCTGTAGTTTATAAAGAGGATGTTTAACCTGTGCAACGATTTCGTCAATTGCCTCCTTATTGAGATTACTCTTCTCAAGGGCGGCGATTAAGCGCTCGAGATCTGGAACCATTCGATCCTTTTCAACAACACGAACACGACGACGAGGCGTTGATTCAAGCTGAAGAATTCTTATTTATTGTTTGGAAAGACTTTTCGCATTTTAAAGCCTCTCGTGAAGTAGTGAGAAAGAATATGTCGATGACATGACACATGCTCCCAATTTACATCATAGATCCAGGAAAATTGGAAAGTATTAGTATTGCAATGTTTGAAAGTTTGCAAACATTATTAACATCGTACACAACTTCATTACTTACAAGATTCTCATCGTCATCCTTGTGCACCTTTCCGCCAATTTCCACCCTGTTTTCTCCTTCGGTAATAATTTGTTCATAATCGGGTTCAACAGGAAGCTCGATCCGAATCTGAGAAGATCGTTCCGTAGAGGTAAAATGATTGTGTGCCACATCACAAAACTCACAGACACAATACTACGGATAAAATACACAAATACGTCAATTCATCAAACGGATGAGTTATTTTTAATTTCTTAGCATATAGCTGCGTACTAATAGGCACTCCGTCATTCGTATAACCCAAACTGATCGCTAAAAATTTTTACGCTTGCTTACATTCTTCGTGCGCGCTTTGTCCACTTCCTTTGAAGCGTCAGGCGTTTGGACCGGCGTCTCCGTTTCCTAAGTAAACAAGATTGCAAAAAAAAAAACAATATTCAACTTCATAAATGATAAAATTAAATGATACATGTTCACATGAGCGGTGAACTTGTGACAACGTAACGAAAGGAAACTCACCAGATCTTCTTCATCTGGGAATAGTGTTACATGAGCAGAGGGATTGGGCGTTGTTGCCTTAAAATATAGGATAACTTACAGTTCCGAGCAGAAGAAGATAAGGAAAGAATTTCACATTCCAATATAGTTTATAAATTCGTGCCTCAATCGGTCTAATGCTGTTTTCGATTCGAGGTGACGGAGTCTCTGGCAGCGTGACTTTAACATCCGGAGACCTTCCAGAAGAAGAAGACGCAGAAGAACCACCGGTTTCCGTTATCTGAAGATCATAATCATCACAATGAGTAGACATAGTCAATGAGATCCGTATCCATATTTGTTCTTCGTTTAATGTTTTCCTCTATTTCTTCTGCTGGTCTTTTATTCGATGAATTTAGCCGTTACCAATGCGTAAAAGGTACACTGCAATATGTCTGAAAAGTGTTGCGTTTAATAAACATTATTCTTATTTCTTCTCTAATTAATCAAACTGCTATGAATTAACTTAACTAACCGAATTAGTCTCATCGTAGTCATGTGTGCTGGGAGCTGTGAATTCGGTTCCGAACTCTGGCCCTATCTGTGACTGTCCCTGGCCCATTCCCGTCAATCCTCCTAATCCACCAAGTCCTCCAAGACCGCCTAGACCACCCATCCCAGGGAAACCTTGGGAAAGTCCTGCAAAGGAATAAGTTATATACATCTAGCTCTTCAGTTACATCCAAGTTTAATCAAGTTGGTGAGCTTCGAGCAAAGAATTTTTGATCAGAAAATAACGATGCAAGGGAGGTCATGCGCAATCATGCAGCTGAACATTGGTGAACGAAAACTAAACTCAAAATAAGGATCAGTATGTAGGCGATCGTAAGTAAGGTAAACCGGTCAACATGCTTGTTGCAAAACTACGCTCTTCGTTGTACTGTGTTTAAGACAGCAAAACAAGATAATAAGAAAGCAAACTATGAAAATGTATGTAGTTGCATGCATCATCTCACCACGTCCAGACATACTTTCTTGATTCTGAAATGCTTTTATTTAAACAGAGGATTTGGTCACGCCCGTAAAGCAAAACGTTTTGAAGCCTAGGTTTTCTTCTAACAAAAGGAAACATTGGATAACATGTAATGTTTATAAGATAATAATTATGAATATACTATATAATACAAATGTAATTTACACACACAAAGCGTGAATCGCGAAAAATTAATTCACAGAGAATCATGAAACAATATTCCCACCTTGGCTGTCATTTCCAGTGCAGCTGGGAACCATTGCCCTTCACTAGCCTTGTTGAGTACCCCGACGCCAGTTCCGGTTAGTTGTAATGCACCCTGCGCAAGTTGATATACTAAAGTACAAACATTAGTTAACGGCCATGTGAGGGTGGCTCATTTCAAGATACCGACTTAGCAATTTACATAACAACCTATTATAACATGCTTGGGAAAGAAATAACGAAAGACAGTCATTGATGTTGCCTGTAGCTGAACTATACTTGTTAGCTGAACTACTTGTAAGGAGAAAATCGCGCACAGCAGGCAGGCGAAGTATCTAGGCAAATCGATTAATGCTTACATTGCCCAATTTGTCCGAGTGCACTTGCTGCTTGAGCAGCAGGACCCGCAGCGGATGCTGCCCCGGCTATTCCCGAAAGTGCTGGCGCTCCTCCAGACAGTGCCCCGGTAAGTGCTGGCCCTAAACGCAGTTCCAGTTCGCAGAGGTAATAATATATTAAATGATCGTGACTAAGGTAAATGAATATCTTTTAGATTCCAACATTTCACAAGCAAAAACAGAAAACATGTTTGAATGTTAGCAGCTTTTTTAATATCAAAGCTAATTTTTTTAAATAAAAAAAGGTAAAGAACCTAGAAAAGAAGACGCCAAAGAAGCGATTTCGGCAAACTGTCCTCCTGCGGGATCGAACAGGCATAACAACAGTAAAAGGGGCAACATTTCTTCCCGAGCCCCTTAATTACAAGTTATAAAAAAGGGATAAGCATGATCAACTAACATAATACAATTGCATATCACGTAGATATAAGAAAATGCAATGAAGTTTATGTAAAGGACAGCTAGGTTTCAGAAAAATGCGAAAAATAAATAAGAAGAAATTTATTTTACAGTCAGGACAAATTTCTAACATGATTGACACTATGTGTGTGCCAGTCTATATCGAATGCCTGTACAGGAAACTGCCATTTAGTGAGAACGAAAGACTAGCTTTGGCAGCCTTGAGCGAGGCGCTTTTTACCCAATTCTAACGAAGGCAAACTCTCGCCACTCCAGACATATACACGTAACAACACATTACAATTACACGTGGAGCGACTTTGCCTTAAAGCTAAATACCACCCGGTTTGAGTTCTTTTTCGTCAAAAATAGTTCAAAGACTTTTATTAATGAAAAACAACACAATAAAACAAACAAATAAGTAGAAAATAGAGAAAAAAGCTACTCAAAAAATTAATTTTTAGGTTTTTGTATGGGAAAAGTTGGAGCTCTTAGCATACCTCTGCGCAAAACGAAACAAACATTGCGCAGTGGTAGCGTTCTTGGTTTTGGCGCGGGTAGCCCTGGTTCAATTCCGGGTACCTACAAACTACTCGCAGAGAAAAACCGGCGGTATTTCCATTTTTAATGTGTGCGGATTTCTCATGCTAAGTTTATTAAATACAGCAGCAAAAAAGGACGCACATTGGATAAAAACAACTGATGGTTTGTGCATGCGCTCAAGTTAGCAAAGAGTTGGAATAGTTTCATGGAAATCTTCAAAATAAAATAAAGCAAGATCTAGAAGAAAAACTGCACCGAAGTCTGTCAAAGATAGGATAAATGTTAAACAACAGTTTTCAAACATAATCTTACAACACATGAGAGTTTGATTTTCCTATTGGTAGAGCTAGCAGGGGGATATATATCCAGAGATTAAGCCTTGAGAGAGGTCGACTGGCGTTTCGGGGACTTGCTATTCAACGGCTAAAATGGAGGGGTGGTTCGCCTACCACCCGCTGCTTAACTTGACATTTTATCCTTTGAACGGATTTGAGTACATTAACACCAAAGAGGAATTGTAGATCTGATGATTATATTCATCAACATGAACATCAATGAATGCATGTTTGCCAATTGTTGACAGCCAATGCAGTACACTGTGTTCAATGTGAAACAAAATGTTTGTCTGAAAAGGGGCAATGAACACACATCCAACATATCAATGCAAGGAAATAGAATATCCCATATAAATCGTTTTTTTGGTGTACGCTTATGTGCGCGTGCCGTGTGCAGGCCTGCGATCTACCATTTGAGTCGTCATTCGCAAAACAACATCTCGTAACCGGCATTTTGCCACTAAAAGTGAAAGTCTGTGCATGCCGATCTAACAAGTGGGGAGAGACTGTATAAGCTGGAAACACAGACTATTGCCAAGAAACTCAGGTTCTCGCAAAGAAACTTAAAACAAACTACACATATCATCTTCTATGTACATGATCCAATACTAACACATTTTGAGGATAAAGAAAATCGTGGTGTTATAGCTGTTTGAAATGTTACTCGAACAAGTCTAACCAGTGTAAATAAGCGTGTAGCAATTCGAATCGTCACTGCAGGATTTTAGGCGCGGTTCAAAACCGCTTTATAACTTGTACTTTGTTAATCCTATCAAACGTATGACCTCTACCCATCCGCTACCTATTTGTGAAAGATACGGATTCTGCATGGATAGGTTACATAGATAATTTACATATGGATATGTTAACAGTTCCTCATCTGAGCACACTACGCTAAAACAAAATATTAGGCTTTGGTGAAGGCAAGCAATCACGAGAGAAAAACATGAGACTGTATTTCTTGTAGTGGTAAGTTGAGGTGTAGTAAACTGATGAATATACTGATAAACAAGCAAAGAGATTCCAGGAAAAGTGTGCCTTTGTTATTGGCATTCTTTCTATCGGTGCTTGTGGTGGCAGTAGTGGCACTATGGAAAACCAGTAGTCTCTTTCCCACTATTCAATCCAGTGCATCCACAAAGACTTACAGGTTTACTGTCTCACCTCGTACATCCTATCTTGATATACGCAATGGAAACCGTTTGGGTGCTTCAGATGGATGATAACAATTGATTTGACTCAATGAGCATCAGTGACACAGATTTGCACACAATGGCGCTCGATAACACAGGCTTTATTTCAGTTTTGCAAATAACTTCAATCAGTTTTTTGTTTGTGATTTTGTCCTAGGCTTACAGCATTTTTAAATTTAGGTAAAACACACACCTCACACGTAACAATCGAATTGACAAGTGCCAACTACAGTGCGTCTCATAAGTTAAAGTGTGCCCCCTAATCTGGCTCTACCATTCTTATTTGACGTTTTTGGGAAAAACAAATCATTCTAGCAAATCGAGCATGGTGAAAAAAACCTAGAATAATTAAAATTAGAAAACATACGATTATTTAAGTATTTCACGGGTTTGAAACCGAAAAACAGCCGTCTCATAAGTTTAAATGCATGTATAGAAAATCAATATTTTGTTGGAAAGAAACACTATCCGTGCATTACTAATTAGTTAACGACCTGAGAGACCCATATTAATCATTACCAGGTTCAAAATTCTGCTTGGCCATGATTCGTGGGGGCCCAATTTTGACGCTAAATCATGATTTTTTTGAAAATTTGTACATCTCCGCATGCAATACGTCATGATATTGCAAAAGGGCATGGACAGAATCTTGTAGAACTTTTTGTGGCGAACATTTCTGAAAATTTTTTTTTATCTTTTTTGGTGCACCTTGAAGGAAGTTCTGAAGCCTTGAAATACCCACACATGCGCTGTTTTTCGTCCCTAGCTTGCGCTTCCTTAATCTAAACCAAGCAAATGCGGAATATCAGATGATCATAGTTTATTCATCCTTTATTTATTATTTATTCATAGATTTATAGATATTTAAAAGTAGTTTATTCATTTAATAAAGATAATAATGCAATACAAAGATACAAACATAAACCAGATAAGTAAACATAATGTATAAATAGTAAAACGGATACAACTTCCGACCAAACATTCTGATATACGTCAAGAAAACTGAGAGTTAGTACTGGGAATTGACAGGATTGAATATCTCAGAAAAGAGTTTATCAACCATTTCAAGAAAAAATACCTCTTATAACTTTGTACCCTGGAAAAACAAGAATTAATGCTTCATGTCTAGATATCATCTGAATTAATTTCTATCTGATGAAATACATCATTTAATAATTTCATATTCGTTGTAAATAAAACCATCTAGAATTCCGCATGCAATCATGAAAATTTAATTAAAATACATTACCAGCCTTAACTCACAACTGCAGACGGTATTGTTCACGTAGTTCCCTTGCATAGTGCGGGGTTTGAAATGAAAGAATTAATTAATTACTTTATTGTTTACAAAGCATTATTGAGTTGTAAGCATATTGGATGCAGTGCACATAATATAGACATTATTGCAACAGGCCTTTATCCTAATAAGGTAGTAATTTATCATAAAAACTAAAAGAAAGAACATCGATTTATCGATTAAATAATGAAAGAAATACTGAGCAAGTTGGCGATACATATCAAATCATACATTGCTTGAAGTTTAAAAAGTACATTATGTGTAAAGAAACGAGTAATTCAAGGACTAATTATGTATTCAAAATACCGGGTTACTGTTTACCAGTGGCAAGTTAAACAAATTTGATTAAAATTAAACTAATTAACAGATGCACTGATTTACGTATTTATGCCTTGTTCTCTAAAAAAATGAACTGGTTGGTTGCTGGAACATTATACATAGTATATAAAATGTTAGAGAAATATCAAAACAGTAAAGGCTGATGCTTACGTTAAGTTGCACTTCCTCTTGGGGAAAGCGTTCTGTTTAAAACCACTTCAAGAGGACTGGGATTACTAAGGTTATTAAAGAAACACCAAAGTGAAGGCTTGATGACACACATTCTCCGCCAGGACAAGCCTCGCTGCATACCTGAAATTGTTTTATATTTGAATTTAAGCAGCTTTTATTGTAGGCAAGAGAATCGGTTCCCCGTTTCTAGGTTTTCATGTAGACAACTGTTACTTTGAATAATCAATGCGCTTTCTAGAGTGCTTACAATGAAAGCTGTTTAAATTCCCGCCAAAAAGACGCACAGTTCGGCAGGAAAGCGTGCCAATTATAGAAGCCATATGAATGTATTGACGACGCAAAATAACAATAATTCACCATACCTCCACTATCAAATTGGTCGTTTCCCGTTTGGAACTCGTTTCACGAGTGATTAAATGGCGCACCTAAATATGCAATTAGCTCTTATATTAAACACAGATATTTAAATATATTCGTATGCTTTCCATAATAAGCACATAAAGCACAAGCTTTTTATTTTAACGTGTTCGAAATGAACTGCATTAATCTAGTGCAGCAATGACTAGTTAAATAATTCACGTAAAATGTAAATTTATGTGTTAAGTAAGAAAGCCAATTTTTACCTTTCTGCTGATTTTCGAGTTATAAAGTGTGCATCCGGTTGCGTCTTCAGTTGTTCCGCATCTTCTTTCAGTCACGACTCTTCCTGAAGCGATAGAAGAAATATATTTACTAGTATGTTTTATTCTCATTTGATTGGAAGATCCGTTGTTATTCGAAGCGTTTGATGCGATATTGTTCGAGTACATGATCTTTTTTGTACTTTGTCATTAAGGGGAGCAACCCTCTCTCAGGGACTGCATTTATTTAATAACCGATTGAACATCTCAATTCTTGAATAACGACGTACTCGATTCTCCATTTCTGTACCAGCTCACAATACAGTGTGTATGTGTCCTGTTCCTACAAGGTGTCGGTTGAAACAGTCCTCGTTGACACAATTCCAGATGTTTCGCTTGTTCCTCATCATTATACCATGCTCCATTACGATCACATTGAATGCAGTCAAGTGTTACCACTAAAAATATGTTCTTATGGTATGAGAGCAGCCAACTTGAACCTGACTGGAAATTGGATAACCCAGCCATTCTTAATGCTATCACATTATTGAAGGATTAGAAGACACGACATCTACATAGCTCAAGGTGGGACTCGATATGTTCAATTATGGGGTTTTTAAGCGAGTGTAGTCAACAAAAAACGTGCAAGTCGCAGAAAACCAACCTGGTCCTATCATCGCGGAGAACAAAAGAAACGCCCTCATTGTTTCCGTTCACAATGGTTTAACTGAAATTATACGTATGTAACAACAAGAAAGTATGAACATTAAGGAATATTCCGCAAAAAATTAATCACAAAAAAAGGTTTTCCACGGCAGGAATTCCCTCAATTTTTGGTTTTCTAAAGTTGTTGTGTCTTATTTGTCAAAGAGCGTCCGAAGTGTGAGAGTAAACAGATTAAGTTAGGAGACGAATCACATTGATTTGACGCATTATAAACTACGATAGATTGCAATACGGTAGATCATCAAACATAATGGTATAGAGAAATATTGAATGAACCGAAAGGACATCCAGAAATATACATGTTCGAACTAACGTTTCCTGTATTTTTTTAAGCAAAACACTAAGGAGATGGTTGCTGCTTTTAAATGCCTAGCTCCATATTCAATTGTTGTTTAAGCGCTTGACAACAGTGCCCGCTTTTGTGTAAAGGAACGAATTTGTGTTTCTAATGGAGTTCACTTTATGCATAGTCGTCTCACTATATTATATGGAGAAACGAGAAAAAATGTCTTCATAAAAACTCAAATGTCACTTATTTTTTAACAATTCTTCTTTCAGCATGCACTTTGCAAAAAGTGGCCGAAACATAATGGCTCGTTTTGCTATTTTTGCTGATAAAAAGAAACAAAGTAGCGGTAGTGACGATTATATCATAGGATAATGTAGCGGATTAAAAATATCTTCGAGAACTAAAAAACATAGATCTTTTTAAAAGTGCAAGTTGAACACAACTCAAGGATTATCGGTTACAAAAAAGTAGGCTACAACCAAAGTTGCGTGGGAGCCAGGAACGATTCTTGTGGACTATTGTTCGTTTTCAAATCCGAGGTTCTCAGACCAGCAAACGGAATTGAGGCGACCAATTAACTTCGAAAAATGGTTGTAAAGTCCACGTGTGCTTGGAATTGCTCTACGCATTGTAGTGTTCCTGAACTACCGAGTGATCTTACAAAAAAAAATTCCGAAGTTAAAATATACGCTGGGAAAAAAACTCAACATGACAAAAAAAACGAATAAAATAAGTAAGAGAACAATTTCGAATTCTCTAGAATTTTTATGTTTATGAACAGTTCTAGCAAAAAAACTCATACAAATGACTTGAGGGCATTACAGTGTGTCACAGTAATACATTAGACCGAATCACATTTTGCTGATACCATATAATACGCCGGTGTAAATCCCCGCGCTCGTGTCAACCCCAGTGTCAGTAAAACGTGACATGAAAAGATCCGATTATGTTTTTAGAAAGTCGACAGGGTCATCGGCGGATATTTTCTAATCAGGCTTATAATAACCGGACAGCAAACACAAGGTGGATGGACCAATAATTTGCATAGTGTCAAGTTTCACGGGGAAGAAGCTTCCGTAACCGCTTTGGATGAGGGATTATTGAGAGCAATTAGCAGGTATTTTTGTGAGGACAAATGAATACCCAAAGCAAATTTTACAATCTAGGGTCACAAAACGGGACAGCACCTTCGATTTAAAGGGATAGGTAACATGATTCACTCCCCATCCATCCACTTAATGTTAGTGTTATCGAAGGTAGCCCACTTCAGTCTCTGTTTTGGGATAACCAATGGAGCGTGAAATCAGAATAAACACAGACACATTCAACACACACACTGCGAGAATGGTGGGAGGGAGTTTAACGCATCTAGGCTGATAATCGGTTAGATATGCATATCAAGGTGAGTTGTCTAATTGGCTTATTATATAAATTTAATGCATTGGACAAATTTTGCCTGGATATAGCAAATTAAGGTTGGCGGACTTTGTGTTAAGAAATCCTAAGTAAAACTTCCACGAAGAGGTTTAGCACAATTGTCTGAGAAACAGAAATGAGCACCGCCTTCATAAGCGGCCCACTCGATGACAAGGGCTGGCTGGAAACAATGGTCATGGAGAACGAGTGGTCACAAGCCATTCCAAAACTCCCATAAGTTAATTAAATCGTGAATATTCACGGTGGACTCGCACGCGTTCACTCTCCGAAGGCACGCGTTCTCACATCGTGTATTACTGAGTTTGAAACAAAGATTCTCACGGAACGGGAAAGCCACTAATTAGCATACCAATCAGGGGCGGTAGGGGCCTTATGGTGGTAACCTATGTGGTAACAAGCAAATCTGGGTATCAGTATATTTGCTGGTGAATCGCGGTACTTTACTTAGTGTACATCTAGACCGATAGAGGAGCCCAAAATATTTTGCGTTAAATTATGAACACAGTAAAACATATCATGAAAGTTCCTGGTATTGATTGAAACAAATAATATGTAGGCCATACATAAGTCAGATAATTACTTGTGGAGTAAAAGGTGTTGTGCTAATTCTCTGGGGATCATCAAATCAATTAGCAACAGAAAGGCTAGTGAATGTGGAGCACCACAGAAGGACAGTTGTCTTTCAAACAATATAAATCATTTGCGTTCAAGATTGCTAGAAAGTATCAAGCCAAGTAGAGGGAAGTAAATAGAAGAAATTGGGTGCACTTGGGATGAACAAAGGCGAAACCTTTCACTGGCCGGTACTCAATATGACCAAGCGGTGACATATTGCCTAGCGGTGGCCACCAAATTAGAATAGGCCACTGAATATAAATCGCTTTGCTGAGAGATGACATAACGACAAGTTCGGCGAACTTAATTTAGTTTTACTTGTTAGCGGCTTCTCTTTTACGCACAGCTAAAAGAAGAACACATAGTTTGTTTTACATGCGTCTATTGGCGTCCACGTCAAATTCATTTCGTAATTTTTCTCTAAATAAAAGTGGAAATTACTGCCCAATGATTGAACACGTTTTGTTGGTAGTGTTGTTTCTACAGTTGGGTTAAATAACAGCGCTATTGACTCACCAGTCGGCGAATAGCAAGTTGCTACGTATACTAATATAGTATACTTGACTTTTATGTATATATATACAAAATTGAATCGAATTAGTAAAGCATTGCGAAGCACTGCATAACGATAGATGGGTAATTGGACATATATGAGTTTATAATTATGCCTTGGGAATTGCCATAAGTGATAATTACCGAAATAATATATTATTCTTACATGTAGTAAGATTAAGTATATAAGTATAAGACTGTATAAGTATGTACGTATAAGATTATCCCTACATGTTTTTTTTTTAAAATAATACGGCAGTCAAAATAAAAACTACGGAAAGGTATGATATGTGCCCGGGCGTTTCATGTTCGTGCAGCTCTTGATTCAGTTAGACCACCAGACCGATCCGTAGCACGGTGTGCGCATGAAATTTGCATAATCATTCGGTAAAGTGGTTGTCGTGTTGCTCGCCGTGAGCAGGTCGTAAAACAATTGCAAACGGCGATGCGTGCCACCTCTACCAGGATCCATATGCAAATCATAGCACACATATAATCTGAGACCTTCCGGTAGGTACAAATGATATCAATCGCTCGAAGTTTAACTGATCAGACTTAAGGAAGCCGATTGTGATAGGATGCACAAACAATACGTGAATCAACATTATACTTACACTCACTATGCACTAAATATGAAAAGCGGATGAAAGAAAATACGCATCTCGCATTTTAAAATGCTGAAATAAAAAGCTAAACTTTAAAACTGGGCCTTGGCACCAATCATTGTCGGCCCAGCGGCTGGAAATAAAACTTGCACAAGTGTAAAGAGTAATACAATGATATCTGCGGGGCGTGAAATGATTGAGTCGGTATCCTTGCGCGTGTGGTAGATCATATTCTAATTAGCTTTCATATCTGCTAATTAGCCTGGAAGGGAACAATACGGTTGTGCGTTCGGAGAGTTAATAAAGGCAGGACGGCCCAGGGGACAAAATCGCACGCAAAAAGCCCTACCGCCAAAGGCCATGCGTGCCGTACTCAATTAGTTGCAGGAGAATTGGAGAAAATAAATGGAAATAACTGTGAGCAGTCTACTCTTCATCTACCGCACAAAACATTCATATTGTAGTTTGAGATGACGGAATGTACAATAATAATAAATGTTTTCATGTGACCAGGCAGTGTTCTTTCTTAGGTTTGTTGGATCTAAAGACAAATACACCCAGCCGTGAAGTCAAATCCTTAGGTCCATATACGCAAGGATGGGAACATAGGAAAACTGTGCTACTAAAATATATTCCAAAAGTAGCTAAAACTAACGGAGTAAATAAAATGGATGCTCCCAATGAGCAGTTGTCCAATTTTCTCCCTCCTAAGTTGAAGGAAAAATGGCAGTGAGTATATTGTAAACAAAGAATTGAGTGAGGATTAGCGCGAAAACGGATATTCCAAATTATCCCATCTTGATAGGGAAATTACTTGGGGATTATCATGCGGACCGAAGGGGAAATATAGCATTGCAACTACCACTAATACATCATGTAGTAATGAATATATTGTAGGAGACGTGGATAAACTAAATACGAAAGAACTAAGAGAAAGGTCAACGATTAGTGAAAAGGTCGTCATATGCGGAAATAGTTTTCCGAATATTGTTCCTCATATTCGCTCAACAAAACCAAGTGCTTTTGTCTTTCAAATCCCCTCCAAACACCTTAATTCGGGAAGGAATATTGTGGGAAGTGTTCCCTTTGTTAAAAGCAATTCAGTGAACTCGTCACATCTGTTTAAGAACACCGAAGGGCGCTCCCAGGGCACTTGATCATTACAACACGCCAATATTGTTATTCTTGCTTAAGTGTGCTCCTCTATATAATTAGTTCAAAAATGAGCGCTCCAGATAAGTGTGTCAAGAACAACACATGGTGAAATATACTACTACTGACGGATGATTTTTGCTTTCTTGCCATTTACAATCGACTACTCATATTTTTAGGAAAAATTGGTAGTAATGGTCAAGAGGTAGAAAAAGAATGAGGCACGAGTTCTCCCCATAATAGGTCATCAGCGGTGACACAAAACTTCTGGTATTGGTGTCCACTTCCTTCTCATATCTACCTATATGTATGCACATCACCTAATACTTCTCTCTTCATCCCTCGCACTGTCTTACAACTGGCCGTCTCGTCTCTAACAAACGAATGTTCTTTTTTTCACGATACTGCTTTTGGGTTGGAAGTTTCTAAAAACAATTTGCAGCCCGAGCCACTGAAATGAGACAAAGGAACCAAGTTTTTCACTTTTCAACTATTTTTGGGTAAAATTAAAACCATCTCAAGAAGAGGTTAGAAAACTTGTTTGTTTCTTACATTCTGTCAAACAAATAAGGCGATATATTTAAGAATTACCATCCAAATTACAATAGAAATGCAAAGTGGACTCATTCAGGTTTCTGAAGCACATCTTTGTATTAGCAGCTAATTCCGAAGAGTATGTTTGTGCTGCAAAGAGAATCCCGCATAAATAACTATAGAATTCCAGCTGTATAGGTGGCCATAATACTATGCAAAGGAATGTGAGATGCCATTTGCAGACAAGTTGAAGTGTTAAGTCCAATGACGCATAAAACGCAAAAACAATTCGAAGGCGTATCTCGTATTGGACTGGTTCGACTGTTCTCAGAAGAATACCAACATTTCAGTTACTCAACGGTATCTGAGTCATCGTACATTACGAAATTTATTGTCTGCGCTGTTTAATGTAGGAATAAAATATCTTCATTCGACCTCCATAAAACCAGGTTATGATGATGTTCCGCTGAATGTTAGTACATCGTACATACACAACAAGATACCGTAGGAATAAATTTCGCGCCGGCTGGAATCAAAATGTTCTGTTTTGCGGTAAACCCGATTGTTCTAACATCTGGCAAATGCAAATAATACAACAAAATCTCGTTCATCTTTCGGGTTGCGTAATTTCTGTGGGATAGCAGGTGTGTAAGAAAATGGATTCCAGGGAAATATAAGAAGAACAATAAGACAATATATAATATTGTTTTGTGTCTGTCAAAATAGTTGAACGTTCTCAAACGGGAATGGCTAAAAAACGAGACGAGAAGGACAGAATTGAGTTTCCGATTCGGTTTTCTATTCTCGAACTCTTTTTCTTTCGATGGCACATTTCATTAAATTACGGGACGCAAATGATGCAGGAACCTATATGTATACAATCGACAATGAAATCAAGACAGTGATAACAGATGATTTAATAACGAATTATATTTTTCACCTTTTCATCCGTTTTAGGCTCTGATTAACACAAAAAATTTATCCTATTGTTTCAGTAGTTATTATCTATACAAATGTGACGGACGTGCATTATAAAAAATATGAGCTCGCGAATGAAATGATGCTCAACTTGGAAGCAAATATACATGGAAATGAGGTAAACCATCCGTCTAAGGTCTTCCCCCTTCTTTTGGTGAAAAAAGTAATAAGAGGGTGCGATGTTGTGCTTTATTGCTTGGTTTCCATCAAGTATTTGCGGATTTGAATCTGGCACACCAAAAAAGGAACAATTTCACGTGAAGGGAAGGTTTTTTTATTGAAAAAGACCTAGATTAAAACAGACATTTCACACTAATTGTTGTATAAAATAGGTTCCTAATTTTCTCATTAACTATGGTGAAAGGCAACTCTTCTATACCTTTCAGGCTTTTTACTGACTTAAGAAAACTCGTCAGACTTAAAGAAAGTTTGTCTCTGCATGTGTATGTTTAACACGTACGACCTTACGGTGGACCCAGTGCTGCTGTAAACACCATTATAATAAATAAAGGTTGCTCTCGGCGGTCTCAAAGTGTATTGGATGCGTAATGGAAAAGTTGAATTGGAATAGAGTTGGGGAGGGGACAACTCACGCATAACCGATGCCCCATTCACTATGATGGAATACTGAATTCAACTATAGGACCAGGCACACACGTACAAATGGGATAATATTCATAAAAAAAGGTCTCAAATGATTTTCTAGTATTATGAGTTTAAGGAAGCGGTGAAAAGACTGAACTATGACACAAATTGCAGCAAAAACTTGGCAAAACAGCACAAATCAGGTTTCGAAATTTCCACACAATAAAGAATGATGTTTTTAGTTTCATCCCTCCGCTGTGCCTTACCAGATAATACACTATACAACATAAACATTTAGATTAGTACGTAATGATTTGGTTTTAATAATAATGCCAAGGGTTTCGAAGTTACACAGAATATGTACGCGCATAAGTCCAGGATTGAGCACTTAATTACATGGGCTTCCGTCAGGTAATGGGTAATTTGCATTAAGTTCTAATATTAGGCTGTCATAACGGTAGGAAATTCAACGATACGAGTGATGTGCGTTACGGGTTCCTCAAATAACAAGCAATAAGTATACATTACTCTTATCTTCAACTAATCCAAAAAATGCTCCCCGTGAGGCAGCAAATATCTTCGTAATGTTTAGTTTCGAAACACTACATTCGAATCAGGATGCACGTTTTGAAAATAAAATCGCTTGCACAGAGGTTCAAAATATTTGCTCATGTATACATATTTACGCAAAACTCACTCAATGCTCAGGACTGCGATGCCACCTCCTTCATTAGTACTGTAAACATGCAGAGCGCTGGAAGCTCGAGGTCACCGACCATATCCTTGCATATATGGTTCAATTCAGAGATTTGCATCGAGCTGCCCAATTATTGTTACACAAATAAAATATTTCAGTATATTTTGACAAGCCAGTCGTTAAGCAAAGAAATCATAAAAAGCGTAGCTGAAAAGGTGCAAAAAAACATTAGTAAGAGAGGGTAATGCGCGCTTCGCGGCTAATGTTTCTCTAGATGACTGGCACCTGTAGTTGAGTCTCCAACGCCAGGAGGACGCCAAATCTGGCTGCCCATTACATATTAATGCAATACACGAGGGGATTACCGTTCCGGTAGGGACATGACACCCCTCATTAGACTAGGGCACAGGCCAGCTGACTGTCATAGTTGATGGGAATATAATCGGCCGAATGCGGAGAAACCCATCTTCGGACAACCTGTGAATACTGAATAAAACATACATGCGGGTTAACGTGCATTCGACATGATTTTAATAAAAATTTAAACTTTCAGAAATTGTTTGCGATGTTTTGGTAGGCGTTATTGGTTAGCAGAAATACTGCGTTCCCGAAAATATTCGGCCATTTCACAAAACAAGGGTCGTTCTCAGACGCATAAGCCATTTTTTTAAAAGAAATATTATGTTTACGTTCTGACTTCAATTGCTGTTTATCAAGTTTATGGTCCGAACATGCAGAGTCTGAAATATGCAACGACTGAGTCACATAGTAACCTAAACAACACTTAATTTAATACGGTATCATCTTCCACATTGGTTGTGTATTGCGATTATATCGAAAAAGACTCAACATTAACCACAAATACATACTCTATGGTATTACAAATGTCGCAAAGTTATCGCCGATTCACTTCATTCAAAATTCGCCCAAGTATTTTGTTTTTGTTTTAAGTCGCAAGCGAAAGGTTGCATACATCTACATCACGGAACTACAGAGGCACGCCCGGCACTGCTTATAAGAGTGTGTTGCTCATATTGATAGTATCAAATTACGAGGAAACACTGTTGCATTTCTCTTAAGAACTACCAATAATGATTCGCGTTTAATTCAATTTACTTCTTAACTTTACTATGTAATCTAACTAGCGCAATTTCCTAGCACCGATATTTATTTTACTGCAAACCTGGTTTCATTGCTTCTTTGCGAAGTTAATAAGTATTTTTCTCATTTCCTGCAATTCATTTTTTTTTTCATCCTGTTCATATTTTATCACGTGGGAGTGAGATAGAATATTCATAAAGAATGTACTGACCTCCTTTTTATTGAAGATGTTGGATTATTTGAATGTGGACACGGCTAAGCTGGATAAACGCTTGCAAAACTGACTTCACTTTTGGACAGAAAATCTCACGGATTAGCCAAACCATTGGAAACCTTCACACTGATTAGCATATATTGGAACTGCTTTCAAGAACAGCGAATTCATGGTAATTCATTGAAGTCCAATGATGCGAAAGATAATTTAAACATCATCTTTCAGCCGTGCTCTTGAATGGCCTCGTCCATTTATTCAAGTTCAGGTTGTATCTTATAAGTTATTCTCTTCGCCATTTCAACTGATGGGCTCTCTTCCGGAAATGCCCCTTTTTTCTTAGTAGCTGTATTGCGAATGAGCAATTATGAGTCCACCAAACTTAGCTGTGAACGTTTTACATTTGTGGTGGTCGGACTCTATTGTTTTTTTTTCTTGCAAACGTATTTGTTGGCAAATGAAAAACAGCTTTGTTTTCGAACGCAATTTAGATGCCAGACGTAGATCTTGTTAGTAGCATGCAAAATTGTCTACTTCATATTTTTAGCACCAATTTCGTCTTTTTAAGACCCCGAGAAAACATCAGCGTTGTGGCGTGATTATCAAGTTTTTTTTTTGTTTTGAATAAAAATGACTGCAAAAAAAATTTGCTGACGGGAGTCGTTTCGTTTTCTGTTCAGCCCACTAAAGACCTTTGTAATTAGCAGCCAAAGAAGCAATCATTCTCGTTCTATTTTAATTTATTCCTTTGCGTTTGTGCATTTTTTTTTGAACTTTTCATAATTTGAACAAGCAAGCTGTTGTTTCTCCAAGAGTCCGGCCTGCGTTTATTTAGATGACACGGTAATAGTTTACTGAAGTAATTGGATGTTTTATACTAAGCCTTAGGCGTCGCAGCATCGATTGTATAGATTAAAGTGAAATAAATATCTTATTCTACTATAAATTGGCGTATTCGCGTATAAACTTCCCCACTTTTTATCCCGTACGATCGGCGCAGTCATGAGTACTTAATCAAATAGTTTTCTCATAGAAGAATTTGGAATCACTTTTTACTTTGGCTGCAGCCTCGTGTAAAAGCTCTTTCTACGTATATTGATAAAGTATATGAACATGATTACATTATATCTCCAAAGAAAAAATGCGTTTCGGTGCTTTGTTTAAGTTCATTACATTCTGTATCTTAAAGCATCACATATTTGCAGCTTCTCGTTTAGATTGAAAAGAAAATTGGATGTTTGTTAGTTAGTGGCTCTAGTTGTCCCTTTTTCAAAAAAAAAAAGTTCCGCCTATTTGTATGTCAAGTCACGCAAATGTTATGGAGGGCAGCAAGCTGATCTCTACAAATATTTTTTTTTTGTATTCAAAGTAATTTGTTAAAAGAAACTATATAAAGCGAATGCTCTGACGTAGGCTGTACATACGGTAGATGTCACTTTTCTGCATACAATTTTGGGCAATATATAGAATTTTTAAAGGAAAATTTGGAGTTCGAAGGCAATGTTCCGTTGAATTTCAAAGCTGTTCTTGGTGGAACTGATTCTAGGAACTATTCAATCGAAATTTTTTATCTTGGTGTTTTATTGCAACTATTCCTGGTTCCGGGTTTATTTCGGCTCACTGATTTATGTGTGTGCGTGGTGTCCGATTTGTATTATTCATTCACTCATTACCAAGAAATGACTTTTTTTCATCGCCGCATTTGCATCAGTACATGCATAATTTCGTTCAAGTTGCAACACGATGATCACTACATTATTCTTTTACTGTTACCAACGTTCGTCTACTCGTAAACGATTAGACAGAACAATTTGATAGTTTTTTTTCCAGATATCTAATGTTGGAGGCTCATCGCAAGTACAGCTACAATGGCTATGATAGGAAAAAGCCGGGGTGGGTTTCTCCTAAAATTTTTCTTTCTAGTCATATGGTTATCCTTGTACGGTTTGAAAACAATGAAACGGTTTGTTTTGAAAGCAGCAAACATTTCAGAAGAAATTATTTCTGCAATTCTTAGGAAAACCGGACGCTTTGTTTCTGAACATATCAGCCTATATATGTATGTACTCCAAAACAAACAAAAAAACCCTTGGTGCAGACATTATTATCTTTGGTCTCAATCACACGTCGGATATAAATGTGACATTAACTGACATGTTGTTGCAACCAGGAGCTTCCTATGGAACTCACATTATTAGCACCAGAGCTCGTATTATTCATGTCCATGTGGGTCCACCCGGTGTCGCTGCTACGTTTTCATTTCATTAAGTAAAACAATATTTTTTCACTCTCCCGTGTCAGCAAAGTCTTCGAATAAAGAACTTATCAAGAACTAACGCCACGTCTCAGATAAAAATCGGATTTAGAACATTCTGCACTTATTTGTTTAACACGCTTTGGAGTAAATAAGATGGGACATTCAGCTTTGATTATGGTAGTGTTCTTTTGCTTCAATTCTAACGACTGAAAGCAAGTTTATGATCAGTTAGTATTCTGTTGGCGGTTGTGTCGGAAAGACTAGATGGGTATTCCGAAAATAAAAAGGGAAACAATTGCTGATGTATAAAAGCTTAATAATGGTAAGTCCTAGCCTGTTCTAATGATCTCAATACCCCAAATGCATGTTATTGTAATGGATGCTGGTGTACATACCTTCTTTATTTCGGAGAATCTAACCTGAAGAATAAATTGCTTGTATTTCTATAAGCATTCAAAGTAAATCGAGTGAAGGTAACGTAGGACCTTCAGTGCCCTCCTCCCTGTCAAAGACTAAGAATGATTAAATAGATTTCACGGTACGAGGAACCTCCTAATTCACATGTTGAAATGATTTGTGATCTTGGTAGAGTTTAATTGAACTCATCAAAAAACTAGCCCATGTATACATTTCAAGGCTGATTCCATTAAACACTGTAACGTTTCTTTCAATTGACCATTAGTAATTAAGATATCTTGACGTGGTCTCGTTTCGTAATTTAAGTGGCTCTTGTCTGAAATCCGATCGGTATTTGTTGCCATAAAATGAGCCTTGCCATGTCTGGCTCTGTAAAATACAATCTAAACACAGTAAAATGAAAATTTGAATTTTCTCTCGAAATTGGCATGTAGCAACTTCTGGTTGAGGTTGTACAAGATAATTGCCATACTTTTTGTTTCTGGATAAAGTTAGGGTATATTGGATCCCTGCATTTCTCAATCACTCTTTCTTCCATTACATATAACATCTTCAGAAAAAAGTGGGAAGGCTCCCACATCCTTGTGATTGCCATTTGCCTAATCCCAATATCCGTCCGTCGGATTATATATCTTATGATATAAAGGTGGGGCCGTATATTAGGGATAATCAAATCACAAAATATACTAATATACTCTGGCTCAGTAGGGAAATTGATTGCCAAACGAGGCACAAATAAGTCCCTTTCCGCCCTTATTGTTCGCCAAATGACGATTTTGTTAGAATTTAAATTGTAATCTTCATAGAAATACACGATCATGTCCTTTTGTCTTTTTGGGAAACGTTTGGACTAATCTGTTGGATCACAGGATCATCTAAAATAAGCGTTTTAAATATTCGGTAACCTTTGAAATTTTCTAGTTGAAATATTAGCCGAGTTTATTGAATTAAGTCACAATCTTAACGGAAAACCCATGTTTTTTCTGGAAAGAAATATATTCACTTCAAACGTCCTTTAATTTAAATCTTTGGTGGTAGAGCTTGAACCGTGTTGTCTTTAGAATCGATTTTGTCAAAAGTAAAGAAATTAAAGCAGCAACTTTGCAAAAAAAAACTAGAAACAATTTCCCGTTTCTCAGCCACAGGAAATACGCTGAAGATGGGCCACAAGTTTAATTTACATTCTTTCGTCGTTCAGCTAACACAACAAATGATTGTAAATCGCAAGGAGATTAAAAAACGAAGCGTTTAATGATTAAAATTGACCAAGTTATGCAACAAAAAAATAAGAACTTTTAATTTTAAGCCCAAACACGATTTTTAGTGTTATATTTTTACTGTTGGACTAGTGAGTTAAAAGATTTATGTGTAAAGTTTCCTTTTTGCGTAATGAAGCATAACGTCAGTTCGCTTAGAACGAGACATTTCCCAGGTTTTCACATGAAATGCAATTAATTGCGTATTCATCGAGGTTGCTGATTAGCGGTCTTCATGCGAATATAATTATTCCTTGGTGACTTAATTTTGCATTAGAAACAACCAGTCTGCCCCAATGCAACTTGCAATATTTCCTGAGGATGAGGATTTGATGATTTCTCTGATCAATTAGCATACTACTGATAATTCCACATTGCACGACTGTTTCACTTAGCACCTGATACTTCAATTACTTTCCTTTAGTCGACTGCTATTCATGCTCATCGCAGTGTTGTTTCCAAATATATTTATAAAACCTTCGCATTATTGCACGTATGCCCAATATGTACAGTTATGTGTGTGTTTTATTTATGTGCTTTCATATCAGTATTACAAAACAACTAATAACACACTTATCGAGAATGTTTTCTTCTATCTTGCTATATTACTTTTGAGTGCATAGTACTTGGCGAGACTTATACTAAAGTTTCTGGGCTTGGAAAGCTCGTTGGGTCAGTGGATAACTGCCAGTTTCATAATGAACCTTAGCTTTATAGATCAGCTCTGTACTCATTTTTATCGACACGTATTACTGGCAGTGCAATGGATTGCTGTGGATCTAGTTCGAAAAAACAAAAAGTTATTAAAAATATTACTAACAATTGAGCAGGAACGCAATTTTTCCAACAAAAGAAAATCTTATATTCCCACCAATTTGTAGCACACGGGATATAGCAGTCTATTCATATACATAGTAGTCGTACTGACGGGATCACTACTCCATATAGACACACGTCTATCATGGACGGAAATCAGGACGTCCGGTAGGCTTTTACTTAATTTTTTGCTATACAAATCCCTGATTCTGATTCTGAACATTGCACGTGTTTCTTTATTGACCAGAAATACTTAATATAAGAAAATTTGGAACGTACAGGAGCGGATGATAAAGTAGTCAACGAGGCATCGTGGAGGCGGATTCATAAATTTTGTTTTGAAGGTTCACTTATTGTTCAGTGAGAGGGTGGTCACCAAGCAATCCATTGTACATCTTTGTGCTTCCATCACTTCGAATTCCCTTTTTCTTTAGCAGACACTGGTCTCTGCTTTCAGGATTGCTTTTTCTTAGACAAAATGACGATGTTTGCCCCCAGAAACTAATAGCGCTAGTCATTTGGGAGGCTACACACTTATTTTGCTGAGTCACTCAGAACTTTCACAAGATAAATAAATCTTACTGTTTACGTAAAACCATGTTACAGAGGCGTGATCGTTCTTCTATTAAGTTCATTTTCTTTCTTTGGTATCAGAGAGAACAATGCCTGGAACTTTTGTTTTCGGTTTTGTTTTCAAGTGTTTGATGGCAAAAGAATGCATTTAGAATAAGCCAGCACCGGAAAAGGATCATTTCGTCGGCTAATTTTGTTATTGTAATTCGACAGTGCAAGTAGTTTATAGGTCCTTGTTAAATTACCTTATTCACAATCGACGCAAGAAAACAGAAGTCCGTGTTAGTGCAAGGACATGCATACCCAGTGTCAAACATAGGAATATTCAGTATAAGAGCCAAAAGCGGCTTATTTTTCCCACTTTCGCAACGTTACTGAATGTGGTTTCACCCTCGACGGCCGCTCTAACAATTAAACCTTTGTTTTGTCCGCTGTGATTATGCAGAATTAATTAAAAAATCTGGCCCAGAGCACAAAAAAGCGTAATTTTTCAATTTTCCGAATCAGTTCCTTTGAAAATTTCCTAATTCCATTGACTTGCCCCCGTTTTGTCGTGAATATTTCATGCGGATTCCACGAGTCTCCTTCAATAATAGGTACACATAATAGAATGAGTATTATGTTGACCATCCCGAAGAATTCCTGCAAGTTCGTGGTCAAAGAATACGTTTGAAGTAATTTTTCCATGCATTTACTGTATTTTACTGCAATATCAGCGGTGCTATCAGTTTTCTTTATTCAAGTTTGACTGTTCGTATATTTATTCATTGATTTGTATGTTATGGATCCAGTTGCCAAACAGTTATATTTCTTCAAATCGGGCTCATAAGGAGAATCCTTATGTTGGCCAATAATCGATATGTAGAATAAAAAGAACAGAAGATTCCCTCCCTTGGCTTCTCAGTTCTTGTAATTATTAATGCCGGATATGGATTAAGTTTTAATTAAGTTTGTGAGTATAAATCCGGTTTATCGGTAGATCTTGCACTGACGTTATTTATAATGAATAGCTTTATCAGAGGGATCAAGCTGCCATGTACTCTTAAATTGTGCAATTCTTAATGTAACTCACATATTTCAAGAATTTCAGAATGGGAGAAGAGAGATATCGCTTGGTCGTACTCGGATCAGCTCGCGTTGGAAAAACATCGCTTATCAGACAGTACCTGTATAAGGAATTCTCCGGAAAATATAAGGAAACCATCGAAGACCTTCATTCCAGGCAATTCAGAATTCAAGTTAGTACATAATCAGTTCAGTTGATCTATACTAGTAGAGGAAAAAGAGTACGTAACAGAAGAGGAGTTTCATGACAAAAACTTGCCCAACAAAATAACGCTGATAAATAATTCGAAATTAACCCAGGGAGTTGCTCTACCATTGGACATTCTGGACACAAATGTAAACTTCCCCGATATGAGGCGTCTCGCAATTGCATCTGCCTCAGCTTTTATGCTTGTTTTTGCAGTAGATGACGTCCAGAGCTTCAAAGAGGTGATTGTTTTTCGAATTCGAGCCATATCTACTCCGTGTTCCTTCTTTTATTCAAGCAGTTTACGGCAGTTTTTTTTAAATAGCCAGCAAGGATCATTCAAAAATAGTAAAACTAGCTTTTAATTGAGGAGACAGAGGAACATGACTAAAAGGCTGGTTTGTTAAATAAACCAGTACTAATATATGATATTTGTTTGTTTAATAAAAAATATTATTATTAAACGTTAAAATATATATTAAGAATAATTTGACAAAAAATTATATCGTCCGGCACATTTTTTCAAGCACTAAATCACCTTCGAGTAATAAATGTTTGTAAAACAATGAGCTTTCATTTTTGCATTTAATAAACAAAACAAGAAATAAACCCCTTAAATAAATAAAACATATGTTTAAATATTGACAAAAGATAGTGTGTGTGCACAAACACACACACACTACCTCCGGACTCAATGTGATCGTAGGATCAGAGTCGCCTCAAACACAGCTGCGGGAGGTCGCCGGCATCGAACCCAAGGCGGGTTCACCGTGCGACGCCCCTAACTGTCGCTTTACCGGCTGCGCCACTTCGTCCTGTTGGGCTGAAGTGAAAAGCGGCCGACAACCCCCCCCCCCCCCCCTGCCTGAGGCACATGCATGACAAAACCGGTCGTGGCCATTGTACTAGGAGCATGTTCACGTAAACAATTTTTATTTTAAAAGACTCCAGGATTACTTAACGCCGTTATGAAAACGCAACAAATGTTCCCCAGAAATGCGCAGCAGTTTGAGCTTGAAAATAGGTTTCTGAAAGCTTGAAAATAGGTTTCCCCTAAAATGCAACACTTTGTATCCTAAATTGCCTCTTGATGATAATTGGTAACCATGAATCTTCCATCCATATAAGTTAAATAGAACTTATATGGATATTGTTCAACTTGAATCAAAAAATTCTATTTCAGATGTCTGATTTGTGGCAGGAAATTTGCGAGCGTCGTCCTGATATCCAGTTATTACCAACGGTGTTCGTGGGCAACAAATCAGACCTTTCAACAAAGAAGGTATAATCCTAAGCAAAATATCGTCCTTGAAACTTTTATCTGACAAACCGGATTTGTATTCAGATTCAAATTAATGGATTGTCACACATTTTACATAGCTGATTGTAAGAGAAAGAGCAGTTACAGGGTGGTCCAATAGTTTTAAACCCTGGAATTATTTATTTCGAAATTGAATAATTTCGTGCGTTTTCATTGAAACGATGTGATTTTTTCGCGTGAAGGTTCGTCATACTATTCTCTAAGGCGTTGCGAAGAATCATATCTTTGCTGCTCGCTGAATATTGCTGTCGAAAAGCGAGCATGCCAGCTTGATCAAATTTGTTGTGGGGAACGCGCCTCGGGTATTCTCTTTCAGAGGAGTTTTATTCACGAACCGGCAGGTCTACAGCCACCAAAATCGGCATGAGTTTTGCAAATTGGTTCAGGAAGTCAACGAAGCAAAAGAATCGTAGCATCAGCCGCTATTGTGAGCTGGGCGGCTGTGACGTCGACGGAAACGACCTCACGGGTTTTTGTGACTAAACGCGTAGAAATGCCCGGTCAAAATTATCTACAATGATGTTCACTTTACTCCCGCAGTGCCGTAATTATTGCAATAGAAAACACTTGACCCTCAATCAAGACTCAGCACCATCACATGAGTCGACGATCGTGTAGGGCTGTTCTCTTGCCCGTGTTTTCTGGATTTGCAGCTATACGGAATAGCCGCAGCATTCGTCCGAACCGAATTCCTCCGACTTTTGCATCTAGTCACACTTGGAGGGGAAGGCCTGCACCAAGCCACCAAGTCTCACGCAAATTTGGTCTCACGCCGTACTGTCCTCAAGTTATGGGGCTGAAGTGTCGCCAACTACCTGCGTTCCACGGAGGGCTCGTTTAAGGAGCATCTGGAGGACTGTGTGAGGGAATAGGAGGGATATTTTGAATACTGTATTTGCTTTATGCTGCAAAACATTATAACCCGTTGATTAAAACCAATCGCGTGTTCATTGCATTAAGACCATTGTTTTGGCGTTTAAAATGTCAGGGTTTAAAACAATTGGATCACTCTGTTTCTATTCAAGAATTTTGTGCTCTATTCAAGAATATCCGTCCCATGGAAACAGCCGTCCCAAGATGTCAATCAACCGTCCCATGGCGGCCTCAACAGTCCCATGGGAGGGCCAACCGTCCCATAGAAGTATAACCGTCCCATTGAAGTATAACCGTCTCCCAAAGAAATGGAACTGAGAACACGGTTTTCTTCCGCCCCCATTTTTCAGATGATGACAGTTTTTTGACGGCTCATTGCGCCTGCAAACAATTAATTAATAATGTGTCGAGTGTATAGGAAAACTCATGTTGGGTCACAATAAATGAGCCAACGTCTTGTACTTATACACACTTCTTAAAGGGAGAAAAAAGTTTTCCACTATTTAGTTGTACAGAATGTTTTGAAAACCTCATTGCTTGGAGCCTAGAACTCATAGAGTTATTCCCCGGCAAACATTTCCTCCAGATACATTAGTCAGAATCAATTTTTGCGCTTTTATGGCATTACTGTATTTTAACCACCTCTTTATAATCGTAGGAATGATCTTTATTCGTTTGACCATTATCATGGTAGAGAAAGAATGTAAATGAACGGATACAAACCGTGAAAACGTACTTTGACGTTGCTGACTACGGTACCTGACCGAACTCCTTGCCGGAGAATAACTCTGCGAGTACTAGGTGTAAAGCAATTCGGTGTTCGTAGCAATATTTCTGGAATTCCGTGCAAGTAATTTGAGGAATACTTTTTTCTCGTGAGCCTGTCCCTTTAAGGTATAATTGTAGGAGTCAGTTGGGAGGCACCGGTAGCGTACATGTGTTTCATAGAACGTTTCAAAGCATCTCATGGGGTTTCATGCTTTGTATGCAACTCTCGAATCAAGCGAAATGCGTTTTATTCCACAAAAGTGAAGGTGGTTGTATTACTGCTTCACTGATTGCACTTATTGATATTAGTAGTATGCGCAGGTTATATAAGTATGCTTAAAACGATCAACAGGACGGTTGGCCCTCTCATAGGATGGTTGGGCTATACTTTAATGGGGGCTGTTGGCCCTTGGGGCGTTTGAGCCCGCCATGGTACGGGTATACTTCAATGCGACTGTTGGCCCTTCCATGGGACGGTTAATTCCCCATGGGACGGCTATAGTTCCATGGGACTGCTAATCTTGAATAGAGCCAAATTTGTTTGGTTATTTACGTCTTTTCAGATTTTCGAAGCAACAGCCACTGCTTTTACCAGTCGTTTGAATGGGGATGTGCGGTACATTGAATCATCGGCCAAATTAAACCTCCGGGTCACGGAAATCTTCCGAACACTGCTAGACGTTTCCGGATTTCCGAGATGCAAGGTGAATTTCTGTTTCATTATAGTGCTAAAATATTGTGCGTTCTGTTCAAAAGTAGTCATATCAAGTGAATTATCGAGCTCGCTAATACTGACATACGTAGAATAAAACTGTTTAGGCAACAGGAGGTCGTCTGGAAGACTTAAGCGAGTCACAGGACGATTCCCCAGCACTTCGACGACATAATACAGCCCGAGAAAGGCCTATGAACAGACAAATTTTTACACAAAAGGTGCGGTAAATTAGGCAATAGTTTTGATCTCACAGTTTAATGCTTGCCTAAGAGATTAGCTTATGAGCCCCGTCTGTCTGGACAAGCTATTTCAGTACAATTTTTATTTTCCTTTTTTTTGCCTAAATCACTAACCACTGCTTCTCATCTAACGTCATCTACACAGCATAAAATACTGACTGAAAAAAACACTTCGCCATTTGTTGATCTTCTTGTCCATTTTTGCCAATTTACAAATTAGTCTTTCTGTTTTAGCAACAAGAAGTCAAGAATCCGCAGAAAGAGAATCCTCGTGACAACTTTAGTCATCAAGTCTCACATCCAACCTTCTTCCTCACTGAGAAGATTGGCGAACTGAAGAGAAATCGATCGCTGAGGGTACTGTCGATGCCTCTTTGTACCATTTATCTTATAGTTTCCTGTTTCCTGATGTGTTAGTTTAATAAGGAAAAATAGAAATAATATACGGCTTTTAATATACCATATATTCGGGTAAATCTGACATTAGTGAGTAAAGGCTCAGGCCCACGTCTTTAAAGTAATTTTGACTTGTTTCTATAACTTCAGATTTTCACAAGTATGATAGCGTTTCTTACGGTATTGAACTGTGGAAGTTATTGACGAACTTCGATCGTAATGATTTTTATTTTTACGTGGGCCTGTGCCTTTAATAATCACACACAGTTTTTCCCAACAATCGGCTGATTGCAAGCCATAACATTGCATAGATTTCAGCAAATTAACTTTTCTAAAGGAAGAAATTGAAAAAAAAACACGTTTACAAAAATATCGCGTTTCCATTTAACAGTATATGCTTAGCGAATTATGTATATATATTCATGTTAGTTTGTTGAATTTATTCACCTATATCTTCCCAATTTGTTTCCTCTTTTATTTGAAGACACTGAAGCAAAAAACATGTCTAAATCAGTGCGAAACTATCGTGTATATTTCAACAGTATATTGGATCCACACTTCCTTCCTGTAAACTAATGAAACGTTTACTTTCTTTGCTTTAGATGAAGTCTCCGCGTCGCGACAAAGAACCAGAACCGAAAGCCGTGGATGATATGGATTGCAAGGTAAGGAATTGTTCCTGTGTTGCACAGTTATGTACATCCAATACACCGGGCGTTCTCAGTGGATCCGATTTTATTTACCCCAATGACTTACGTGTACAATAGCTATAATACAAGTGATTGTTTTAGTTGTCACGCTCTGGAAGCCTTATCCGTCGGACAAAACATCTCTCACTAAAGATGCGCCGTCATGGAGAGAAACAAGAAGAACAGTTTGTTGACGAATCGGACTGCAAAATACAGTAGAGTGAAGGTAAATAGAAGTGCTGCATTCCGATGATTCGTGTGGACTAAGAGTAAATGACCTTGTTTTTAGTAGTTGGTTTAGAAATTTTTTTGAAGATGTTCGAAATCACACAATTTATGTAGTAGGCCTGGTGTATTTTAAGTGGTTTCTTCTTACCCACATTTTGCTCGAACTACAGAAAGACGGATCGTTTTCAGTGTAAATACAATATAGGCAACATTTAATAAGACTTCGTTGAAAAGTAATCGGCAATCCTCAAAAACCCATATCCTTTTCACCCGGTTATGTAGTCCAAAGGAAAATACTACAACTTTGTGCAATGTTTTTAACCTGCAAGGTCTCTACTTCAATGTAATTTGCGTTAGTGATTTATGATCTCAATAACTTTACTTTCGTAATGTGGATAGATTTACTACGCTAAAGAACATTATATTTCCCAAAACTTTGGTTCTGTATACAGCACAAACATGCTTGAAACAATAATTTATACCACACATATATTTATGAACAAGCATTTATTTTCATATGTATACGACATTAAGCATATCCACTGTGTTATCATGTTTTCTTCGAATAAACGTTTCAGTAAGTAGGCATTCAAAAATCAGACAGCGCACTATACGATTTTACAAGAATCAGAGGATTGCTCTGCTTAATGTTCTTAAGTAATAGCGTACCAGACACCCGTTCTTTTGGTACATATATTGGAAAGATTTTCAACAAAATGCCAATTATCCTGGATCTGTATTCCCAAATCTCTGATAGTAGAAAGCACGACCAATTGAATTCCATTCACTTATACTTAGTTCTTATTTCCCATATAGTAGCCGACTCAAGTTGAGGATCGACAGTACTCAGTCAATACCTCTAGCGACTTTTCTAGCAAAGCTTATTATTGGTGAAGCTTAGATTACTACCACTGTTTGCGATTTGTCAGCCTGTCGTCACGCAGTTTAACTTATAAGATAAGTGATACTGATGATATTAGCCATCATTGTTGCGCGAATTGAATGGGTTCCCGGATAGGGGCACGCTACTTTTCGAATTTACTCTTTAGTTCCAAAGCACCATCCACTGACTCTTGTGCGGAATTGAAAAGAAGTTTTGACTTGTGCGAATGGTCGAAACGCCGATTCGGGGCCTATTCGGATATCAGGCTCGGATAACCATCACTGAACAGCTCGAACTCATCAGAATACGCAACATCAGCAAACATATCAGCATAGGTTCAGTGATAGTACCGTAGACAGAATCAATTTTTGCTATTTTAGGGTATTAACGTAATTGGAAATGCTCTGTTATATTGGTAGCAATGTTCTTCATCCGTTTAACAATTATTATGTGGAGAAAAAATGCTAATGGATGCACATAAACCGTAAAAACGATTGTCGACAGATCCGAACAGCGAAAATATAGTCGCTGCCTACAATACGCAAGAATATATGGCTCACTGTCTCAAGAATAGCTTGTAAGTTGCCTTCGGTATGCGGTATGCTTAGTAAGAATCCGAAGTACGAAGGGCCTATTCAGGTACTAAACCATCCTAAATGTTGTCAATGCCGAGGTCCATTCGGTAGCGCAGGTTAATGTAATGCAATTTGACTGAAATTGGGGTGAGGTATACAAATATAATAAAATATAAGCAAGATCAAGTTCAACTGGTCTTTGTAGATATACCACATGATATGTCATTTGTTATCGACGCTTAAAGCAGGAATACTTTTTGTGTAAAAATAAAATTGACTGTGTTTCGGACAGAAAACTTAGTGTTCGAAACGAGCGAGCCCTTCACTATAAGTTTTGTTCCTAGCCCTGCCGCAAGGCATGCTAAGCCGACAACTGACTGAGAACAACCAACATGAGACAAAACAGCAGAGGACCGTTTTTCAAGAGGACTCAAGATATCACAGTTCAATCGAGAAGAAGAACAAGAAGACTTTGCCGCAACCAGTTGAAATATTTGTCAGGAGACAGAAATACCTATAGAGTCTATGATTAAAAAAATACTCCAACCCATTATCTACGATGTCCCCCTTTATTCCACTGCAACAAAATGCTTCGAAATAGAGCGCGCCATAACAGTTACCCCCATTTTGTTACCCACTGAAGAAAACGCGTTTGAGATTACCAAAAAAAAAAATAAAACGAGCATGATTCCATGCTTCATCGCACGCATTCGCAGCTTCTCTGCGGAAGCTTCGCAGAATATAAATCGGGATTTGCCTCTGTCGATGCAAAAAGAAGGTTTAGGTACACAACAACAACAAAAGCAACAATTTTTATTACAACAGAAAAGCAAAAAAGCCAAAAAAGGCGACGCGGCTCCCGGCCAAGAGAACCTGAAAGAAAACTGAATAAGAACTGCGAACATGACATAGATAATAAAGCTGTTGCTAGCTCAAAATAAGAATAAGTACTGCGTAATACTGCAATTTGTTGCCTAAAAGGTGTGATTGAACAAATGTTTGATGTGCGTTTGAAATGCTTAACACAGCACTTGCGAATGACTAATATTGACGAAGACTAAGTTCAAAACCTTACCTCGAAACGAACATGATGGGATAAAATTCACGGCAGAAGAAAGAGACCGAGAGATCAAAGGCAAACGGCGGCGAGATCCTGAAAATAAAGGCAGTTTAAATAGATATGCCCGCCACCTCCACACCGATTTTGCCCAATGCTTTCGAATGGGAACTAAGAAAAAAACTCACAGAAGAAAACAATTATGAAGATTCTAGAGTAGAGAGAGAGACCTATCATTCGGAAACAACCAGCAACGAAACCAGTTACATGTAATCCAAGCGTAGTGCATACCTTATATAGAACCGCCTACGGAATCGAAGGACAACAAAACGAACCCTGACCTTAAAACCAAACAAAAGGAGTAAGAAAGAACGGAGTCCAGAAGATACCAGGAGAGGAGGTTAGGCAAGATCTGAAAACAACTTCAACATATATAAAGTTCTGCAGTCTGAGGGACGACTTTCGAAACATCATACCGTAACACAAGACATTTTAACATCAAACACAGATTTCGCGTTTACTTTGAACTGTATACTATATGACAGAACCCACTGAGTAAGAAATACAATACAACACGAGTATTGAATTATGAACGAATTAAGAACGATTATCTACACTAAGCAGTGCGGCACCCAAAAATGTTACAGTGTTACTTCAACACGTAAATGAGCAACATAAGAACCAACCGTCGAAAATGGTGTATGTATATACGGGTCACTCATCCCAATGGACTCGAATGGGTATGCGATTGGAGAGCAAAATAGGACAGGAAGCGGCAAATGTACCACTCTGAAAAAAAACATACACAGCTGGAATAAAATAGACCATTTTGTCTGCAAAAAGAACGCATTTCAGTTAGCGCGCATTTTCATTTGAAACAGAAGAAGGAATTCGGGTTGGTTCTTATGATGGAATGGTTGTTTGGTTAGGTTTGTTGCAATAACACTCCTCAAAGACTTTGCGGCATGTTATTAATACAAGTTTAATGATGTGAAAAGAAACCAACCTATTGAACTACTGAAAACTCCAACGATGGTTCATTCGAATACGCTGGAGATGGAAACCTGAAAAAATCATCCAGTACTACCTTTGCGGTTTGATGAACGAAATCGAATTGCAACACAAAAGAGAACATACCAACACAGTCACTGAAGCAACCAAGCGTATGTGCATACCTTATATAAAACCGCCTACGGAACCGAAGGTTAACAAAACGAACACTGACCTTAAAACCAAACAAAATGAGTAAGAAGAACGGAGATCCAGTAGAAACCAGGAAAGGAGGTGCATTAAGGAACATCTGAAAACAACTCCAACATATATAAAGTTCTGCAGTCTACGTGACAACTTTCGAAACATCATACCGTAACACAAGACATTTTAGCATCAAACACATATTTCACGTTTACTTTGAACTGTGTACTATATGACAGAACCCACTGAGTAAAAAAAAATACAATACAACACGATAATTGAATTATGAACGATTATCTACACTAAGCAGTGCGGCACCCAAAAATGTTACAGTGTTACTTCAACACGTAAATGAGCAACATAAGAACCAACCGTCGAAAATGGTATATGTATATACGGGTCACTCATCACAATGGAATCGAATGGGTAAGCGATTGGAGAGCCAAATAGGGCAGGAAGCGGCAAATGTACCACTCTGAAAAAAACATAGAGCAGTTTCCCTACAGGATCGATTCAACAAACCACAGCTGGAATAAAATAGACCATTTAGTCTGCAAAAAGGACGAATTTCAGCTAGCACGCATTTTCATTTGAAGCGAAGAAGGAATTCGGGTTGGTTCTTATGTTGGAATGGTTGTTTGGTTAGGTTTGTTGAAATAACACTCCTCAAAGTCTTTGCGGCATGTTATTAATACAATATTAATGATGTGAAAAGAAACCAACCTATTGAACTAATGGAGACTCCAACGATGGTTCATTCGAAAACGCTGGAGATGGAAACCTGAAAAAATCATCCAGTTACTACCTTTGCAGTTCGATGAACGAAATCCAATTGCAACACGAAAGTGAATATTCCAACACAGTCACTGAAGCAAAACACGTGCGGCCAAGAAGGAACGCATTGACATCGTGTTCTTAAAAAATGGCGAACATGTTGAATGATACCAAAGAAACCAACCTATTTAAATACTGAAGCCTCCAACGATGTTTGCTTCAAAAACGCTGGAGATGGAAACCTGAAAAAATCACCCAGTTACTACATCCACACCGATTTTGCCCAATGCTTTCGAATGAATGAGAACTAATGAAAAACCTCACCGAAGAAAACAATAATGAAGATACTAGAGTAGAGAGAGAGATCTATCATTCGGAAGCAACCAGCAACGAAACCAGTTACATATAATCCAAGCGTAGTGCATACCTTATATAGAACCGCCTACGGAACCGAAGGACAACACAAAGAACACTGACCTTAAAACCAAACAAAAGGAGTAAGAAGAACGGAGATCCAGTAGAAACCAGGAAAGGAGGTGCATTAAGGAACATCTGAAAACAACAACATATATTAAGTTCTGCAGTCTGCGGGACGACTTTCGAAACATCATACCGTAACACAAGACATTTTAACATCAAACACATATTTCGCGTTTACTTTGAACTGTATACTATATGACAGAACCCACTGAGTAAGAAATACAATACAACACGAGTATTGAATTATGAACGAATTAAGAACGATTATCTACACTAAGCAGTGCGGCACCCAAAAATGTCACAGTGTTACTTCAACACGTAAATGAGCAACAGAAGAACCAACCGTCGAAAATGGTATGTGTATATACGGGTCACTCATCGCAATGGACTCGAATGGGTATGCGATTGGAGAGCCAAATAGGACAGGAAGCGGCAAATGTACCACTCTGAAAAAAACATACAGCAGTTTCCCTACAGGATCGATTCAGCAAACAACATCTGGAATAAAATAGACCATTTTGTCTGCAAAAAAAACGCATTTCAGTTAGCGCGCATTTTCATTTGAAACAGAAGAAGGAATTCGGGTTGGTTCTTATGTTGGAATGGTTGTTTGAAATAACACTCCTCAAAGTCTTTGCGGCATGTTATTAATACAAGTTTAATGATGTGAAAACCAACCTATTGAACTACTGAGACTCCAACGATGGTTGAGTCAAAAACACTGGAGATGAAATCTGAAAAAATCATCAAGTTACTACCTTTGCAGTTCGATGAACGAAATCCACTTGCAACGCGAAAGTGAATATACCAACACAGTCACTGAAGCAAAACACGTGCGGCCAAGAACGAACGCCTTGACATCATGTTCTTAATAAAATGGCGAACATGTTGAATGATAACAAAGAAACCAACCTATTTTAAAATTGACGCACGGAAGGGAAGTAATTGTGTTACAGTAAAACATTGCTGTAGAAAGAATTCTGAAAAAATGTCATATACTTACTACGTGTGTAATTCAATGGTTCGAAAACTAATTGGAATCAGAAAGTGAATGTGCCCAAACCGTCAGCAAAGTTAACCTAAAGACAACCAACACGCCACTGGACTGACTGAATGAGAGATGCCGCGGTGAGTGGATATTCTTAATTTATTTCCCATAGCATAAACGAAGACGCAAAAGCAAAGTGGTCTTACCTGATAAAATTAATTGAGATGGCCGGGAGCGCAATCATTCAGCGACTATTCTGCAATGTGGAGAATAAACATAAAGGATCACCCACAAAATAAGGTGACAAATAATTACTATTCCAGACAACCAAACAGTCAGATTCAATTATAATTTAAGTAGAAACGTACGTTGTGTTTGACAAATAAATAAAGTACGGACGCCTGATAAGTACTCACCAAATTCGTCGGCCTTAGCCTTGCCAGCCAAGTTCTCCGACTTGCGCGCTCTATAACCACCACGAGGGCCACAATACTTCACATTCTGGTTGTAATGCTGGTCAGCTGAAATGCCGCAACGTTGAGAACGTCCAAAACTCCGTGTTATTTCCAATAAACATAGATATGAAAACGTCCAACCCCCCCCCCTGTTATTTCCAATAACTTCACATATACACCAAAAGGAGTGACATAGTCAATACTGAAATACATACTTGTGATGTTCGCGTGAATGACAATCGCATACTGGTCGATGTCGGCGCACCATTGCTGCGGTCCGCAAGACGGCTCGGTCTTCAGACGCGCATCGACGATTACCCCATCGTCCTCTGAAATGTGTTTATCATTCTTGGTCGATACGAACACGCACAACCAAATAGAATATCTTAGTGAGCAATATGACTGAAACTCTATAAAGAAATAAAGCAAAACCAACGGATAGTGAATCCCCTGATCTCAATATTGGGATCCTCCGTGTCCGAGTCGACGGGCACCGAAAATTCTCCTTTCACCAGGAACTTGATGTCAACCGTAGAGTCGCGCTAAACAGGCATAATTAAAACATAAATGCTGAGTAAAATATGAAATAAAATAGAAAAATCGAAACAAATTATTACCTTAATGGATCCCAAGTTCACCCTCATCTCATCACGAGCGGAAGAGCGAGCGGTCACAATATGGAGAGCCATTTCTAAAATATAAATTATACAAATGAAAACAAAAGAAACACAAAGCAAACGAGCGGCGAAAGAAAAACGGAAAACAACGTAATTTTAGCTGAAAAATGAGGAGAGCCAAAGACTACGCAAAAAACCAAAAGAACAATCATTGCCCGTCATTTGTTCGCGCGCGTACTTTATTCGACATTTCTCATCATAATCAGCCAAGTAACAAGGGATATAACTTTTTTTATTTGAATTGCTTCATAAAAACATAATATAACAAATAAAAAAAGGAAAAAAACGTAGTTCTAATTTGAACAACCATTTTCAAGTGTATGTTTCTTCTAACGGTAAGTGTAAATGAAATGAAAAGGACAGAAATATATATTTGTTTCCTCACTACGTCGCAATGTCTTTCCTACGTATCAGCAAATTGAAAACATTTAAACGGATGGGCTCTCTTTGAACCCCTTACTAGACAACAGCCAAATTTTGCGAGCATTCGGCTATTTTTTATGTGAATGTGACAGTTAAGTTTAATATAAAGGAATACTTAATTAAAGAATCCACAGAAAGGGTTCTCCTTCATAGCATCTTTAGGTTTTCTGAAAACAGTTCCCCAATGTTTGGCTTACCACTAGTAATTAAATTGTGTTATTGTTAGTGGCAATGTCTGAAATATAACGTATACAAAGAAAAATAAAAGAAAAAGAAAGCAAATGAGCGGCGAAAGAAAAACTGTCTTGTAACGAAAAAAGGAAATTCTCGTTGAAAAATGAGGAGAGCCAGACTACGCAAAAAACTGCAAGTATAACCTTTCACAGTGGCGCCGTCATTTGTCAGCGCGCGTACTTTATTGAAATTTCCTCATAATGATCAGAAAAGAAACAAGGGATAGCATTTTTTATTTAGAAATTTCTTCATAACAACATACTATAACAACTCAAAAGTTTTGAGTTGTCTTATCTTTAGTCTAAATAATAATAATAATAATAATAATAATTTATGAACACATTATATATATGATAATATAACATACGTGTTCATCACGTAAACATAAATGCTGATAAGAATTAAGCCACATATATCGATAAGCGTGAGGTTCCCTTGTAAAAAAAAAGAGTATAACTTCAAGTCATAAGCCAAAGTCACCAATAAGCTTGAGTGTTTCGCCATAGTTAAGCTTTTGAATTATTTGTGTATTAACATTTATGAAATAAATCAATATCATAACACCCACGAGCGTAAGTGTTACAACATAAATTCTTACTACGGCACGCCTTAGAATCAGTTTCTACCAAGTCACTTTGCGCAAATTCTAGCAGCCGTAACATACCTCCACCCGCAGTAATTCAAATGCGCTATGCACGAAAATTCATGTACCTCAAATGGTAGTTGTTCACCGAGGTAGCATACACACATGTTTTATACTGATAAAATTCTTTTAGAAGCACCTATAAACAAAACAAACACACTACGAGGTACGAGGTAGATAACAGTTTGGAAGTAAAAGGTAAGAAACGAAATAACTAAGATGCAAATAAATGTAATATTTACGCTTCTTTCTATAGAGGCCTTTTCCATCAAGTAGAACTAATGGCCGTTTTTAGATGATTTCTAAATGAATGTATTGATTAATTCGCTATTGGCACACTGGTTTATTCCGTAAACCCGACGGTGACATATTGTTTAGAATTGAGTACTATCTTACGACTCAATAGTCTTTTAGAGGTTCCAGAATCATCCGCATTTAGCAATTGTTCTGTCAATCTGTTTGTCAATCTAGCAGTACTCAGAAAGTAACTGTGGAAAAGGGTTACGCTTTGCCAAAGTGGCGGTACGATTGCCGGACGGTGCACCAATTGTGGGACGTAGGTGTGGTAGACAGATGTGCGCTACTTGGAGACGATAGTTTCAGGGTGAACCTTATTTGTTGAGAATAACACGTTCTTATCTAAACTTTGTGGACATCAAAGAATTAGAGATATTGCTAAAGATTATACGAGAACCATAGTATATTGATGGTTTTAGCGAGTATTGCCGGTTGTAACTCTCATCTGGGACGGGCTCGCATCGGGGTTCCTTTTGCTATGGCCTAGGATGCGCGATGATTAGGGCGATTATTAAGATCTGTCAGGGTTACCAACCAACGCCAAAGGTGTACAAGTTGGTAGTTGGGTAAAACCGGCGGAGATAAACCGGCTGCCCGAGAAGACTGGCCACCGGGAGCCTTAAAGTCGGCAATGCAGACTTGCTCTGCAACATCCCTTCGCCGTTTCTGCGGATTTCGGTCGATAAGCGAGGTGCACTTTATCCTTAATCTGTTTTATTTACTTCTGATTGATTCATTATTTCTAAATACGTATGTTACATGTACCATTTGGTTTTAGTACAAACACGTGGTCCGCCGTCCGGCAAACGAACACGGGAGTGCCGCAGAACGCATAAGGAGTTTTCACTGCCTCAGAAAGATAAAGGTAACAACGAAAAATAACTTAATCTTTATTTTTCGCGGGTAAAAATAAAATAAAATGAAATCATAATAATGTTTTGATTAGAAACAAGACGAGAAGATTTCACCGGATCACGAGCTTCAAATTCAAAGTTAACTAACGAGACATTATGTCACGGATAGTTGAAAACAAAAAAAAAGCTTGCTCAGGAATTGTTGCAAAACATCCATAAGCGACAAATGCTGGACGTATGAATGATCAATAAATACTTATAGATTAGCAAGGAATGTCTATTAATAAAATCATCACAATCAAGTTAGACAATAATTGATATGATTAACTTGTGTCAGGCAGTATGCACAGAGCATACGTATTCATTGCATCAGTTAAGCAGTTTTGGCACAAATATATTCTCATGTAAATACGTGCTATAGTGAATCATTACTTACTGTTGCTTCAACAATATAGAAAGCCAATTTATGAGGGGTATATGTACTATGTTAGAAAAGGCAGGAATAGACGGTTTCTTCACCAAGTAACATATTAACGAATCATAAGAGTAATAAATATTTTGGAAAACCAGAGATTTATTTAAACCAATAACAACATCCATTTAAAATAATTGTTTTCCATGTTACGTAGGTCACCAATGCACTGCGCAATGTGCAAGTTACTTTGGAAGGTCACAACCAAAGTTCCAATTTTGAAAACTATGAGAGTAGGTGTTAGTTTTGACACATTTGGAGTTTACGTTTCTTACAGAATTCTTCATAATTGGAATGTAACGAAGAAAAATTAGTCAAAGAAAAGCGCTAAGTTCTTCTCGATTTTATGGCTCCGCACACCACGCAGGAGAGTATCATTGCAGCTAGCTGAAAAATTGTGTCATTTTCAAAAGGGCCATGATCCTAGACCATCGACTAAACAAAGGATACATGACTTACGAACCATTGTCAAAGTAACTTGTTTTGAATATGAGGGACGCTGCCCTTTGTGTGTTTTTGTGGTAGCTTCTTTTACTTATAATCGAAGCATCAATAAGCCCACCTCAACAACGAGCACTACAGCAGCAACGACAATCACAATGATCAAGTTTGATTGAATCGTATCAAAGATTAGGTTGGCACATCCAGGCTGAAACAAAGACAGATCGAAGTGACTTAACAAATAAATGCTATAAATTATAGAGCAGCGATTGACGAACACTGTTGTTAGAACGATAGCGATGGCATATGTTGTGACCAAGGATATCATTATTTTGCCGATGCTCACAAAATTTGTTACTTAATATTTCTTTCTAAGTTTAGTAGCTTACCACGTAAGCAGCTTGTTGACTTCCAATGGATTGGCACGCCATTGGACAGCTCTGAGGCGGACTAGGATAGTCCGTACAACCATAGGCACCACAGCATTGAAGCTGCAAAAGAATTCAAATAAAGTGAATGAACTGAAAACGGGAGGAGGCCAGACAGCAGCATTCTGTCGGCGTCGATGGTTACTTACTGATCTTATTAGTGACTCTATCCGTGTATTTTATACGAAGACACAAAATTGAGTAACATACCTGTCTCTGAATATTGTCGAGACTATTCCTCACAAACTCATTGTCATTGTAATGATTGACCAAATCATTTCTCCACACAGTGTTGAACTGGTTGTGCACCTAAATGCGTGGATTAGAGGGCGAATTATAATTGACTACTTGGGGGCCGTCATTCAGTTCATAGAAATTGCCATCTGATAGGTATTTTGATGATTCATGCTAAATGACAAGTATTATTTATGTTTGGTTCTCGTAACATTTGTGTAAACATCCAGTTACTCTAGAGGAACCGACCTTTTTGCAGTGTACGTTTTGAGACCGTCCGCCCAAATGACTATCGAAACATTTGAGCGAATGTACTGATATATAGTTTCTATTTCTATATTGGGCAGACACAGTATGAATACTTCATACTGTGTCTGCCCAATATATCTGATGCCCATAATCATCTTCTTGTTTTTATAGTTGACAAAAATGTTAACGTGTGTTACCGCGTTTGATGGGTTGCTTATAAAGTTTGTATGTACAGTGCGTTTCATAAGTATAAGAACACCCAAATTTTTTTGTTTTTGAGCCAAAAATGACAGAAACGCTTTAAACGAGTCACGACATTGGATTTAGCGTGAAAAACTGGCCCTGTACTGGAAAATTCAGAAAAAAATATTCAGAATCACGCCCGAAGGAATTCTTGAACCAAAAGTGTAGTTTTTGCAACTCTTTCAAGTAAAGGAACACCCGTAAAAATTATTATTTATTATAAAATTAAAGTGATAAAGAGGTTGATTGCATAAGTTAATTATCGGTAGGTCCATCCTAACCTGCGTCAAGGTCAAATTCTCGGTGGCGCTTCGAAGAAGCGCGATTCTGAAGAATTCTGACGTCGCCTGTTCTTCGAAGCGTGAAGCTGAAGTTCGACCGTCGAAAAAGTGTGATTTTGTGCGGAGTTTGCACAAAAATACCGTCAAATGAGTTTCGAATGGATTCGCATCTGGAGAACATGCTGGAACGCTCCACGCGTCCTCCAGATGCTTTGTATTCTAAACTTCTCAGGATAACTGACGTTAATTGACTGATTTACATTCTGAAGCAAATTCCTGGCAGCGGAAAACCCAGCACAAACACTGTCGAGAACATTCTGGGTGTTACAGTGTCCATCCGTGCGCCTGGAAACTCCAGATGAGCGTGGTGTTAGCGTGAAAGGTCCCCAAGCCATTTTCGATCCTCCCCATCATCTGAGCCTGTCGAAGAACTGCAGTACCTGCGGAGATCGCACCAGAACGTTTATTATTATCCGACACGTTCAATTCGAAGTTGCTTTCATCAGAGAACATCTCTGGAGCACCAGTTTGAGGATTCTGGCATTATTGCCAAGAAGACTTGCGCCACTAGGGGGAAAGCTAACATTACGCTCATCTGGAGTTTCCAGGCGCACGGATGGACACTGTCAACACCCAGAATGTTCTCGACAGTGTTTGTGCTGGGTTTTCCGCTGCCAGGAGTTGTGCTTCAGAATGTAAATCAGTCAATTAACGTCAGTTATCCTGAGAAGTTTAGAAGTCAAAGCATCTGGAGGACGCTGGATCGTTTCCAGCCGTTCTTCAGATGCGAATCCATTCGAAACTCATTTGGTTATTTTTGTGGAAACTCGCACAAAATCACACTTTTTCGACGGTCGAACATCAGCTTCACGCCTCGAAGAACATGCGACGTCAGAATTCTTCAGAATCGCGCTTCTTCGAAGCGCCACCGAGAATTTGACCTTGACGCAGGTTAGGATGGACCTACCGATAATTAACTTATGCAATCACCTCTTTAGCACTTTAATTTTATAATAAATAATAATTTTTACGGGTGTTCCTTTACTTATGAAACAGTTGCAAAAACTACACTTTTGGTTCAAGAATTCCTTCGGGCGTGATTCTGAATATTTTTTTCTGAATTTTCCAGTACAGGGCCAGTTTTTCACGCTGAATCCAATGACGTGACTCATTTAAAGCGTTTCTGTCAATTTTGGCTCAAAAACGAAAATTGTTGGGTGTTCTTATACTTATGAAACGCACTGTATGTACAAGTACCGGTATTGGGCCCACTGCCCTCATTGAATGAACCAGGCACCCAGAAGACGACGATGTATTTTCTGATATCATATTTGAAGGGGGAACTTACATTATCCTTGTTGATCAGAATAATGACAATTCCAGCCACTTCGAGCACGAAGAGAATGAGAACGAAAGCAAAGTACTGAAAAACAGAGGTTGAATGCAAAAAAAATTCGGAATACTTGGAAATATATTACTTGTACACTTTCTACACTTGTGGTATCATGTTTTTTCTCCCTCTAAAAAGTGTGTAGCTTATTGCAAGTCGAAGGCCAATTAGCCGAATAAAGTCCGCCCGTAGGAAATTGGTCATGAGACAACGTTACTACTTATTCCATGTGAAATAAATCGCAGAAATAGATTAGCTACAATTTCCAGTACAAAAAGTATTCTTTGCGATAGAAAGAAATACAATCAACAATTTGGATATGCATGGCGTTTTCTCTAAAATTGTAGTAGTTTTGCCTATAGTCTGCCCATGTGAATTTTTTGCCTAACTTTAAGACAATTTCACTGGTTTTAGAGAAAGTTTGTACAACTTTTCCAACAAAGGAGCTAAAATTTGAATATTAGAAAAATCTGTAGATAAAAAATCATAGTAAACAAAAAGTTCAACCACATAGACACGATCTATCCACCATATAGACAAGACAGTCATTATTTCCAGAGGAATCTAACTACAGCCTCTCAACGTTTGGTTTGCATTGCCTCGAAAATGCAATGTCTTACAGCTAAAGCTTAAATAATGCGCCAGAACATGAAAAGGAATAACTCACAATTCCAATGACACAGACGCTTTCGCAGCAGCTTCCGCAACATCCGAAGAAACCGAGGATCAGTAGAAGGAGTCCGAAACCAGCGATCACATACAGCAATGAATACACCTAGAGTTCAAAGTGGACTTAGATAAAGAATTATCTATTGTCTAATACTCCAGCTTTCAATACCGCAGCTTTTGTTTCTCTTGCTGCGCTTAATTAGCAATACATCATATTTGGAGTTTTCAAATTGAGAAACGGCAAATTGCGGAGTATTATGGCGTACTCACCGTGTCAATTGGGAAGTTGCTCAAATTGACATTAAGTGTTCCCTCAACTTTGTCTTTGAACGAGTTGTCGAATCGGATCCACAATGATAAACCGCATATGACACCGCCAAGCACCTGGATACAAATACATTTTAGCTAATGACATGCTAGCATGGGTTTCAATTATTTTCAATTCACAAGGGACTGCACACATGTGTCATGTAAGTATATACTAACATTCGTGTTTTGTTACGTTGCCTATCAACACCTACAAAACCTGCAATTTGAAAACGGAAAACATATTTCATAATAATATTTTGAGAATTTTGTCAGTTCTTCACGCTAAACATGAGTATTTATATATTGTTGCACAATGTAAGGCAACAACTTACAAAGAAAAGAAAGTTGATGATCCAAAATATGTATTTGACGGTTTTGTTTCCGCAACCAGCGACCATCTGAAAGATAAATATAAATAAAACATTATGTTATAATCATAAACTCTAGAGATTGACTAAAAATTCCTCTCGAATTACTTGCTAACACCGACTTTAAAGGAGAAGTGCTCAGGAAAAGAGATAGAAAATAGTTATCTGGAACACGTCGCCTACTGCTCAGGAGCTCTGCGGAACATCGCATAAGCAGACATTGAAACTGTATTTCACGCTTGAATAAAGGTACACGCTCTTGAAGCGTAAAACATTAAAGGAAGAAAAAGGGCACAAATTACAGTTTAGCAAAGAAATTATAACTACCGGAGAAATCAGTGGAACTAATGCCGCAAATATAAAACAGCTTATGAGATCACAAACCGATTCAAAATGTTAACTGTCGCGTACTTTATCTAAACTAATTTTATACATTCAGCTTGTTATTATGATCAAACAACAAGCTCGATAAGAAAGAGGCGACAAACACATAAACACGTTTTACTATATTTATGCAAGTTGACGACAGTAATATCTTATCATACTGATACCATTAGGTTTGTTTTGGTGAATAAGCTGGGTATATTCCGTTGCTACTTGACATTTTCTTTTATAACATACTAGTGATTCAAATCACCAATTCATGGAAAGCCGCAAAGATAAATACTCGGACATAAGTTCACTCACAAGGTGCCCATCGTCGGCCATGTATGTAGAGCAAAGGACTATGCTTCTCCACGTGCTTATTTCCTAATGAGGATGGGGGCGACACGGCCTAACTAATAAGCAATTTGTGGAACTCACCATCTAACACCTGCACAAATTTCGAAACTAGACCCTTATTATCATATTTCTTCTAGTAAACATCGTGGTTCACCTGTCTTTTTTAAAGTAGTGATTTAAATGCAGTCTCGTGGTTGAAACATTTCGGGAAGTATTTATGGATGTACAAGATCACCTGGTTTTTATTACAGTGAGATAGATTAAGCGATTTTTAATTAAAGTGAGCAAAGTAAGAAATTTCAAAATCAAGTTGGTTAAGACAAATATTACAATTTAATTTAGCGACTGTTGTCGGGCGTGAACAATAATGCACACATTACGGCGTGGGAAGTCAATTACCTTTTTGTGCAAGTAAATAATTGCTATGTGCATAAAAACTAGTAAAATAGGAGGGCCACACAGAATTGTACTAAAATTCTATAGTATGCTGTGGGATAAATACGAACTTTTTTCTTGCATCGAGACGCATTTATTTGAAGACGTTGTTCAATATAACCTGGGTGTGTTCACTCTAGCTCTCACTGAAGGGAAGCTAACTCTATTGCGGCCTTCGTGTTAATAATCAGCTTTGTTGGGCTTCATCGGCGCACATTCTAAGGGAAAAAATGCGGATGCGACCAAATAATGTCACGTTGAACATATTGATTTGAGAGGACTCAGCAAAATTTAGAAAAATGTAGGTGAGGTAACACAATCAAATGATGTACTTAATAAAATGCCATCAAAAGTCGAATTTAAATTTCGAATTAGGAACTGTATACTTGTAGCTGACAAAAAAACTGAAACAATTATGTGCTCTGTGCACACTTTTATACAGATGTAAGCGTGTTAAAGGGATAGGTTCACCTCGAATTGCACCTTTTTTTTATAATTTATGTTGATAGTATGACCTATGACGGTCAAAATGCGAAAATTGCAGCAAATTTCCTTTGCTCCCCGTAGTAGGAGAGCTTGCTCAAAAAAAGCTAAACTACCTCGAATCTATAAAACAATTGGAGTACCGCAGCCATGGTATGTGGGAAATAGCGCAGCCGGGCTGGAGACGCTAGAAAATACAGGGCCCTTATCATCCTCTGTCTATCACAACAATATCTGCACCTCCAGTCCTCCTGCGCTATTTCCCACATACCATGGCTGCGGTACCCCAATTGTTTTATAGATTCGAGGTAGTTTAGCTTTTTTTGAGCAAGCTCTCCTACTACGGGGAGCAAAGGAAATTTACTGCAATTTTCGCATTTTGACCGTCATAGGTCATACTATCAACATAAATTATAAAAAAAGGTGCAATTCGAGGTGAAACTATCCCTTTAAATGCAATGTCAGTGAAGTGATATATGGTGAGCTTTAAGCTGTACATATATGTTGGTTTGTTAAGTAATTTGTGGCAACAGTACTACAATTTAATATTTGTACTCTACACCCACGAGAAGCCTATCTTCTAACATGCGGCTTATATCAAGACACATTGTAAAGCAATCGAAGACTCATGCAAGAAGCTACAAAAGAGGTTCCCTTATAATAAGGACTAGGGCATGGGGGTTTATAGGGGTTTATACGAACCAGGAGTGTGAGTAAGTGAGCCAGGAAGCTAGTCGCCGTAGTCTACTAAGGAAAGAAACTGCTACTCTGGTAGTGAACTATATTTTAACTGTGTGTCTCGTCATGTATCGACGTGCATTGTTATAGGTGAAGTCAAATCAAAAACATAAAGAAAAGCAAATGAGCAGTCACAATACTGACGCACCCGGAATGTTAGTTGAGCATAATTCGCCGAAAATACACAAAATTACAAAAACAAAATTATTCAAAACAATGAATAAAGCAAAATAATTTTGCTAAGTATGAACAATGACCTCGCACGGAAATTTTCAAAGTAAAATTTTCTTAGTAGGTGATCATCTATCAGGCTAGCAGCTACCGAATGTTTTAAAAGACAGACTGGCTAGCAGCTACCGTAGGTTTTGAAAGAAGCAATTCTGCAACAAAACAAGGATAAACACTTGTGGTTAGTTAAAAAATGCTTCTGATGTTACATGTTATTGATGCCATCTTCGCAACTGAACCATGCCATCAGAACCGATGTTTGATTGAAATAATTCACTTATGTTGCATTTTGTTTGCAATGCACAGAGTTTCAGTTCACCCAAGAAAAGGTGAAACCAGCCCAAGTCCGCCTGAAGAGAAGTAAAGTATGAGTGAACAAAGTGAATTAACATATTTGACGCAATTTAGACGTGTATTTGGGTTACTTGGCAACACGGTAAGCTGTAGTAATGAATTAACTCTCTTGGGAGAATATTTCGCAATGTAAAACAAGCACGCCTAATTTGAGCTGAAAAAGGTATACTTGGAATGATGTTTGATTCAAAAAATGGATAACTTTGGACTTGTGGAAACTGAATAAGCAGCTGTAGGTGAATACATGAAAAGCTTCACATTATTCATAATATGCCAAACATTCTGTGAACGTGTGACTACTGTATTTCGTGATCGGGTTTCCCTTGGGAGACGAACAAGTATTTTGAAAGTTCTGGAATCATTTTTACAATAATATTACGGAAACTTTCCTTGCTGCGCCAGCAAATTCAATGTGAACTCTTTTATTGAACAATGCAGGGTTTTTCGACAATGCAAGAAATAGTTACTGTGTTTTTTCTTGTACTTCTGATTTTTAGCAACTCTCTGCATGCCGACAGTGAATTCCATTAGTCCCGCTGCCCAAGACAATTCATTCGTGAAATCATCCGCAAAGTTTCATTCTCCTGTTCCTGGAGTTTCGAAAGATCAGTAAGCTTAAGACTTGGACAAAAGTATTGCCTCGACCTGATCCGTATACACAAGGAGCTATGATTTTTCCTAGGATCGCAGTCACTACAAATTCGTACTTTTTATTCGCTTTTCATTAATTGTTCAAGTATGTGAAGAAAACGACGATTCCAGCGCCAAAGTACGGCAAAACGAACTCAGGGAGAGAAATCCCTGTTTATGACTTTTACTTATATACCGTAGTTTATAATTGCCCGTATAGAGTTTCATAATAAATACCCTGCAGTGATAAACCACCGGCCAGTTGTAACACTGCAGGCTGTTCACTCTCCAAGTACCCCTGGCAATTGCATATATGCACCGGCGTCGGTCATTTATCAAAACTCATTCTCATTGATTTCTCTCCCTGAGTTCCATTTTATGTGGATTTTTATGGGCTGCATATTGTTTTATAAATCTGCTTGCATCTAATAAAAATCGAATAAAAAAGTTGATTTTGAAGTGACTGCCTTCCTTTAACAATGAACTTACAAAGTGCACTTGTTTGCTATCAGCGAGACAAAACAATCCGGAGATAAGAACAACCGGGGACTGTTCTCTTTTCGTAGTATTCAAGTTGCTACACACATCAAATTAGTAGTTTATTTTGATTTGTTGCTTCCAAATTTGTTGAATTTACATATATTTGAGCGAAAAATCCTCTATATACATTGATTAATTAATTTATGCCTCCCTGTAAATGACAAATTGTTGTTGAATTTTTAATGAATTTTCTGGATAAAGTATTGTTTTTTTTTATGTTATCAAACTTAAAATAACATTTGCAGCAGTCCTGTATAATGACTGTGAGCTTAGAGACCAGTGAGGAAAGACAACCTCTAATCACAGGTCGTTCGTCTGAACCCCGTACCTGTGCATGTAAATGCAGACGGAAACAAAAACAAAAGGAGAAACGTGTCGCCAAGTATTACGAGTAGGTTCTTCTATTATCATAATAAAATCCTCATTGTCGGAGCGAAACGAACTTCAACCTAAGGCGTGGATCTTACTGATGCTCGACCCGTTGCTTTCCAGACAGCAGGCTGAGTTGACTGAATTATACCTGGTTGATGATGAACGTATGGATGGAAGACTCGAGAAGTCCGACGATGTTGATAAGGTCCGTTTTCATTGATCATTACATTCCTTGACAGGGCACTGTCTAAAATACTTTTTGATCTCTCAAATCTAATCTGAATGTTCCTTTCAGGCAAGCGTCGACCGATCTTTGTCCAAAATTGTTCTCTTTGTCAATGTGATTTTGTTGATAGGAAAAATTACCGCGACTATCCTCACATTAGGATCTTCACTCGCAATTATCAGCACACTAATGGACAGCATTGTTGATATAACTAGGTTGTTTATTTGGTTATTATTTGTTCTGGACAATTAACTTTTTCACCGCGGAAGCTAAATGATTAATCGGGATGTGGCCTTCATGCTGAGAAACAGCCTTCAATGATAAACAACATAAATGTCGCTTTTGACAGAGCCTGAAAATGTTCTGAATCTAATTGCTGATTTAATCAAGTGGCCTCGCTGTGTGGTATGCATCCAATGCCGTGTTGCACACGGATCGACACGTGTATCCGCGAGGAAGGTCGAATCTTGAAGGGATAAGCATAATATTCATCGGGATTGTGATGGGAATGGCGAACTTTTTCGTCTTTTTCGAATCCGTTCGAGCCATCATCGAAACAAGGGTAAGTTAATCAGACTATCGAATTCGCATTGAAGTTTTCATTTTTATCTCCTCGGGGCACAATGGAAACTTATTTCGAAAGTCCTTGTTTTATTCCAACTAGATGTCACTATGTGTTCTGTCGCTTAGTTCTCGTTGTTCTTTTTTACACAAGCAATGTAATCATCGCCTCAGACTCTCATCTGATAAGAAGTGATTCTTTTTATAACGAGATTAAGAACAGAGAGTACAAGTGCATTGAACACAAAATTTGTGCGAAGCCGACTGATAAACCAGACGGAAGTAAATAAGAAGTAAGAAGCATATATACACAAAACAATTAGTTAAGAACACTTTCCAGACTGTTGATCATACAGAAAAACACACATCCAAAGGGCACTCACATTTAATTTTGATTCAGGCTCCTCCAGTTCTTGACATTATATCTTTGGCAATTCTCCTAGGAACTATTTTCATAAAGGCTATTTTGTTTGTAATGTGTCGGAGAGCAGGTGAGAAGTTTACGAAGTCGGTATTAAGCCAATACTAAAATGCGAGCATTGCGAATCACTTTGGCTTCCATTGTGCTCATCATCAGGTCCAGTAAAAACTCTTGATGCTGTGTTGGCCCTTTTGAGCCAACTTTTGAAAATTTTGTTTCAGCCCTTATATTGCAGGAACTCAAAGTTGTCGGGTCCTGGCTACCGATCAAATAAACGATGTTCTCACTAATATCTTTGCAATCGCAGGAGCTGTCGGAGCTCAGTGGTGGCGTTACGCCGATCCCATGGCCGCCTCATTAATTTCGTAAGTTGTGTTCGAAGAGTTAGGTCAGAGTCCGCTCATTTGTTACGTCTTCTACGCACATCCATTTTTTGGTCCTTCGTCCTACCGTATGGAACGTCGAAATACTAACAGAAAATGCTGACTATCGACAAAGATAAACACAAATTTCAGCGGATATATCACGATTAGCTGGTCATATATCATCTTCCTTCAGATGCCAGAGCTATCTGGAGTCAAGTGTACACGTATGTTCTAAAGATTTTATTTCGATTAATTTATGGATTTTTCCGGTTGAACCATTATCTCAGTGCCTAGTTGTGGAGGAAGATGTTCGTTCATCGTAGTCGCAGAGTTTGTTCCACAGACTACTATGCTAGTTAATTATACTATGCTATACATAGCACTTAATAAGTTTTAAGTGTCTGACATGAGTGTACCTACACAAATCTCACTGTGTCCATTTATTATTGTACACAACTGTTTCACAGTGATAACTAGGAAGTATCTCGCAACTCGAACGATTTTATTTAGGGGAAGAGTATTCTCGTATTCTCCGTGTCGCAATTCAGCACTCAGAGAGGATAAAATATGTTGATACTTTACTGGCGTATCATACAGGACCTCAGGTAAGCAGCGAATTAAACCAAATGATGCATCCGGAGGAACAATAACCAGCTTGTGTTATACTGTATGACACTGAAATTTATAAGTATACCATGCATTTAAAATAACTTTGGTATCATATTTTGGCGAAAACTAATATAAAGTCGTTAATTCAGCTGCGAGTCGAGGTACATGTTGTCGTTGATCCCGAGACTACCACACGAATTGTTCACGACGAAGTGGTGGCGTCTTTAGAACATAAGCTCGGAAAACTCGACTTTATTGAGAGAGCCTTTGTGCATGCGGACTACGAACTTGATGGATATGAACCTTAATTTATACATGTGCATTAGGATTTTCGCTTGATATAATACGAATAAATAGATAAAAAAAAATCCATTCTGTACATTTACTCTTTACTAAAATTGTTGAGAAATGAAATCGTGCTTATTTCAACCAACTAACTAAAATGGCCTTTGAAAAGCACAGATTTATACAAAGTCAACAAAAAAAAACTTCAAAAATATCCGTTCACGTATTCAACAGTATAACAGTACTACTCATTCAACCATCTCCTCAAAATCGATACATTTCGAGTTTCTCAAGCCGAAAGTGCATTTTATGGCAATAAATCAAAAATCTCTAATCGAGAAAAAAGGTGACCGAAATTCAGCCTTCTTTTGCCCCCTTGTTGCCACATTGTTTTCGCACCTTTTCGCACAGTATGACACATTTTTCACAACAATTGTTTACGGTTTACTGATATATGAATATAGCAGGAATATATCCTAGTATCATAAGACTATCCTCACATATTGCGCATCAATACTGAAAAAACACCTTTTCCTAAAATGCCAATTGCCAAACTTATGATAATATGTCTTATGTACACTGGTGTCGTCATTTGTGTATGGTTGAAAGTCAATATATAGTTATATATGTTATTTCAAATATGAAAATCGCTTCGCAATAATTTCTCCTTTCGACTTGTGCACTAATTTCAAATAGGCTTTTGTGAATGGCATTCAGTGTTGTGCTTGGTTTCTCTTTGTGTGAGTGTGAGCGGCCCCCGACTAAGGGACAGCGGTTCTGACCGCGGTCCGAAAGAAATATGGGGTCCATCCCCCACGGACAATTCCCACAACAAGGCACAAGACACTACCACACACACAAAAACCAATTTAGCATAGAATGCACTATCACACAGGCCGTACTGGAATTCGTCTCTTTGAGGCTTTGCATGCAACATTCAATAGTTTAAGTTGTCTGATGTCGTAGCTTTATAATAGGCTTCACGTTTAACAGTTCACGATTGTTTTGGTGATCGTCTCCAATGCACCAAGTGTACATAGAATTGAGAATGTTGCAAAGCATCGAACGTGGTTCCATTCAGCTTTAATACATGGTTACCTGCTCTGTAGATAAGAACGTGGATCTTAATAATCTTCTTTTTTACAACATAGCCGAGAATTCCCTGGTTCGGAGATTAAACGAGAGTAGTTAGTTGTTTCGTCGGTGCGGTTCATTCGCTGCTTTCATTTGAGTCAATATGTCACCATTTAAGTGACTCGCATCTGCCTCTCCCCTCCACTCCTCTTTTTTCACACATATTTGTTATCTATCTTCTGTATGGCAATATTTCACAGTGCCGCCAGGCCCTTTGATCTGGCCGCACCGCTTAGGCGCACATCGACATGTCCGTCCTCAGCCTCAGAGCACAACAAAACATTACACGATTTTAGTACGCGTGCCCATGCTTTTTCTTAAAGTAACCTCGTCCAGACTATGCCAAGCACTTTTAATCACATTTAGTTTTCTTCACCATTCATATCTCAATATTTACTTTTCTTTACCTTCACCTTTCGTCTTGTATATGAATATGTGGTTTTACTTGGTTCATAGCCGATATTCAATGTGCTTTAGATAATGCTTGTTGAGGCGGCGGTTTGTCTGCCATGTCCTTGAAGCCAGTTTTCGAATATTTAGCAAACATTTGCACGTCGTTGTTCCTAAGACATATGAAAGCAACCTATGTTGCTTGTTAGTGTGAACGATGTGACAGTGGTTGGCGGTGTCTTTGATAATTTAGTTGTTCTCATAAACTTTACGGCCTCTGATGGTTTACGAGCGGACCACACACACACACGGGAAGGGTGGACCACCGGCCCAATTCTCGCTCCACCAATATTTTCACGCATTTCACTTTTATGTGTTTTCGCGACTGCGTGCTCCAATAAACACACATTCGTCAAATGACGACCGCGTTTACGACGGCATTACGAGATCTCGTAACTCGTGTTCTTTTACACAGCGATTAGATTACTAATATTGCGTACCGCAATCCAACATTATTACTTTTAGACGCATGTTCACAATTTGTACAATACAACGTTTAACACATGTCTATATCTTCAAAGTCAAAATGATATCCTGGAAAGTCTGCCCATTATTCAGTTTGTTAATTTTGTCTAGTAAGTAGCTCACTGTTTCTGATGATCATTTGCAACCAAAATATGAATTATGCAGAGATCAACGAACACTGCGGGTAATAAGGTTTCAGTGCTATCGGAATCGCTTCAGTGTTTTCTGCTAACCATTGTTCGTTACTGTTTTCTGCTTATTGTTTCTCGTATGCGTAAATCATGGCTAGCATCTGGCCACTCTATTCCGCCAATGACCTTCCGCACTTCGGCCCTTATTAATATCCTCCACATTGCTGATACATATATGCGAAACATTCATGCAACCCACTTTTTTTCCAAAACATTTATTTGCAACGGGTATCGTGTTTTATAATTTCGAACAATCCTGAAATATTCCTCATAGTAATTGCGACAAGCTTTTACTTAAAATATAAACTACAAGAGTATTTGGTGTGACTCACCGCTTGAACTGTTAGTGAATATAAGTGTATTTCTCCGTCTCGCTCTCGGCCAAATTTTCTGCCACATCGTTGCATATGTTTGCTATTAGAGAAAAACGTCCAGGGAAGGATTTTCACAATTTTCGGGCAATTATAAAATTATGGTAATTTGACAATAACATAGTGCCGTTTTTAAAATATATTGGTGCAGTAGAGAGAAAATATGTTACTTTCATGTCGGTTATATTAATTTTGTACTAACTCGTAAGAACGAAATGCTTTTCCACTTTGATTTTGTATGTGTGGCTTTGAAGCTAGTGATTCTCAAATAAACGAAGTTAAAGTAAAAATGCGGGGAAAATGTAAGCGTTTGTTTGTCGAAAGCTGCAATTTGGTATCGGTCACATTAAAGGTTTTTCGCCTATGTTTTGATTGGGGGCGCTCTGTATGAAACGACCGAGTTAACGACATTTTTAGTACTTACATTCATAATGGCCCGTATTGATATGAGCATAGTGGCAAATCCGATGTATTCGTTGCGAAAAAACAGCTTTGACAAAGCAACTTTTGCTTTCTTTTACATTCATTCTGCCGGGTAAACATTTTTTCGGTTAAAAATGTTCAGGATGTAAATTATTGCACTTTTTCTCCATTGAATATCTCTCTATGTAATGTTATATTGTTTCTAAAAAAAAAAGACTTGTTCTAATATTGTCATCAAATAATAATGAGTCACTTAGTGCTTAAATAAATAAATGCTGCTTACATGCTTTACAACCACCAATTGATCGAACAGCTCGTTCCCCTCACGTTTTTGCCAGTCATCATTAATGTCATGTCCTAATTGTCACTTCATACGGTAGTGCTGACAAATTATCAAAATGTCGCGTGGGAAGTTGGGCAAAAACATTCACTTTATTCCGCGATCTAAGTTCTTGCAGGAATGCAACCCCGCTGAGAACCTGAGGTCATGCAATGGGAACTTTTTTTTAAAGTTCTTTTTTAAACATTTTCCGTAGGTTTGTTCATTTGTTTCTAATATGTCACCATTATATCTTGCAGCGAGTAATTTATGGTGCTAAAACTTTGCACAAACCTCGCGTTACTCCCAGTTTACGTACCACAGTAGTGCTCGGGTAACGTTTTCATGCTTCTTCTAAACAAGTCTTGGAGATTTTTAGGTTCGATGTATGTTTAGCGCAATCAATTAATGTCGTACTGTAATTCGCTGTGGTCCTGGTATAGAGTCGTTGAACATTAGAGTAATGTGTAAAGCTTACTGCTCTCGTCTGATAGCTTATCTGAATGTTGTTTTGCTCGTGTTTTCCAAAGTTATCCAATGCATAAAATTTCATATTCAACGATTCGAATATTTATAGGTGCGTTTTTCTTCAAAAATGTGAATATTCTACTGTTGAAAATGTTCGATCTCTGTGCGCTTTTTAGAATTTTGCTGCCAACGTTTTTATTCATTATTCATGCAGGTAAGCCGATTCTAGCACACGAGTGCTTTGAAACATTGTGATCACATAACAAAATAACACTGAAAAGATTCCTTTATTTTTTAGTGTTTGTGAGAACAGAAGTGTGAAGGGGGTACACCGTTTCGTAACACATAAACGTAATTTTGATATCTGTACATCCAGGTTGCGAGGATTTGAATCTACTGGTCAGGCTTCCACGATCTCTCTCATTACTGTCCATAAATCTCACAAAGAAAACTATTCTAAATGAAACAACGGTCATTGATGACTTATCCGAGGAGATGCTCGTCTTCTTGGCATCAGATGCTGTACGGGTAAGTACTATCTATAGTCCAGCAACATTATCATCTAAAGTATGTAAATTTGTTTCATTTTTGCTGTTTCTGCGGTGTCGATCGCTAGCCAAGCACTTCACATAATTTTAGGTGATACTATGCCTATATCTTATGTTCTTTGGGTCCATATATGTAACACTGACAAGACAATATTATAGTTTAGTGCAATACTGCCACAACTACGGTAACTTGTCTAACAGAAATCCTGACATATGACATGGCCTCCATCATTGTTTAGAATTAAAGTGTTGATTTCTAAGGTACATAGGCCTCAATTGAAATTGAACATTTCTTATGCTATTTTTGTTCAGAACCTGGCGTACTTCTCCTATAGGAACATGTTACGATCGGCCACACTGGACGCACCATCGATGAATGAAGAACTTTTCAATATTGGGGGCATTCTCGATGAATCAATAACAACAATTGCATACGATTGGGTCAATGAATTGGTGCGTACACATTTATTCAGATCCTTTCGGCGCGGAGTGCTTCAGAATTTCCACTTTCCTTTTTTTTCTCCACAATTGCTCCGGCTTCAAACACATTTAGGATCATTTTCAGGTTACTATCATTTTCAGGTTGCTTATCTATCAAGTCAGCCATTCCAATTTACTAAATTCTACTTTAGATGTACATTGGTTTTGCGAACTCTGGTCCAGATACATCGGCCCGAATAGAGGTTTGTAGGGTGAACAAGCCATTTAAAAAGTGCGCTGTTGTTCTCCACAGTAACCTCGACTACGTACATCATCTCGTGCTTGACCCCAAGGATGGGTAAGTTCGAGTTTGACGCTGGATACTGAGACATTCAAATACTCGTTTGCCGTTTGTAAACATTAAGCAACATTAGAGGCAAGCAAGAAGCCGAAAACGAAGCGCATTCAGTATGCTCCTATCTTATTTTCCGCAATTATGTTTCAGGTATATGTACTGGTTGAACGGCATCAGTCACAAAATCGAGAGGTCATTTATGAATGGAGACCATCACGACAGACATCCGTTTCAGGTCTGGCTTTTTTGATTCACTGATTATTTGGATGATACTAATTCCATCGAAAGAAACCTGAAGAATAAATATAAAGACAATTCTCTAGGATTCTACGTCGTTCGCGCCTCATGTGTCGCCTGTTTCTTCCCTAACTTTACACGAAGAAACCAGGAGTTTGTACTACGTGCGGTCCCCCAACGAAATGTCTGAGGTTTGAAATAAATAAGGAGAAGAAAACACAACGACTAACAATTGTTATATTACAGATAAACGCAACATTTTGCAGGCAGTCGGAGTAGCACATTTTTCAATGGATGCATAGAAAAAACACCTACATTTTCCTTTTCATGTTGCTTCTTTACAGATCTGGCAGTGTGAGTTGTACAAGAGAGATTCGTGTTCGATTGTAGCCCGGAGTCCCCGAATTATGTACTTTACAGTTTCACAGGTGAATAAATTTTCTTTGGCAGGTATTGAACCTGATTACACCGCTTGATTTGCAAACACTAGCTTATTCAACTGACGAATTGGGTTCCCCTTGTATTAGTTGTACCGTTGATTTTCGTTGGATTAATGATAGACGGAACTCTACTATGCACGCTTATGTTTGCTGCTTTTATATTATAAATAACCTATGAAAAGAACTTTCACCTTAGGAGTTCTTTATCTGGTCGACAACATCAGCTGTTCTGATGGCCTGCAAGTCAATTGATTGTGAGAGATCTCAAGGAGCAATAACTGGGATCTCACAGGTCGAGCTGCTCATTCCTATCGGACAACACTACCAGACAGAACGTGCGTTTAGTAGAACTATTAATTTTGACTAATAAGGCAATGATCCATCATTCAAATTCAACCAATTAGCAGCGACTAAGTGAAGGAGGTGGTATGGTAAACCTGTCTAATAAACCTCATATTAGTAAGCGATTGAACTCCGATTGTGTCCCGTGCCTGAAATATGCTTTAGGTTTAGGTATCGATTCGAATCCGTGCCAAGAAAATAACGGAGGTTGTTCGGATTACTGTCTCTTGGTCCATTTCGAACCATGGTCCAAGTGTGCTTGTGAAAAGGGAGTGAAAATTCTGGAAGATCACAAAACATGTAACCCCCAAGGAATTGATCAGGTCAGTGTTTTCAACATCACAGGTTTTGAGACGTCATCACTTCTGGGACTTTATCTTTTGCCGTTATTTAAGGAGTGTTCAAGTCATATTTGACTTCTAATTAAATATGAAGGCTGAATTTGTATTCGTCTAAAACAGTAAACTTGGAAATGGAGTGTGATGCTTGAATAATCTGAGGCATTCTTCAATATCGGTATTTTGTATTTTACCTTATATTCGTTTTTCTCTCAATTGCTTCCCTCGCAGGTTCTCTTAATTTCATCAATGAGCGGTTTGTTCTTCGTTTCAATGGACACACCCGACCGGACCCCACAACCAATTGCATACAGTGGCTACGAAACTGAATCTCCTACACATAAACTATACGATGTCGACTGGGATCCAGTGGAAAGAAAAGTTAGTTAAATTACCACCAATCACTTATAGTTAGTCTAGTGAAGCGCTAAGATTTCGACTTATTTAAAATTCAGCCTATATTGAAGAATTTACTGTTTTATTCTATTTCTTTGCAGTACTCCTAGCTATGGTATGTATCTATGTGTTACCATTTCTGTCTTATATTTCAGGTCTACTGGATTGACGCCACCTCCAAGGCAATCCGACGAGCCGATTTCAGTGGAGAAAACGTGGAAGTGAGTTTTCTCTACTTCATATTGATTTTGACAAGGGTTTATCAAAAAGTGCTAATACATGCAAATTTAAGGATCTGATCACTGTTGACGTGAGCGCATCGGCCAATGTAATCAGAGTGGATTCATATTCAAGGAATATCTTCTGGATCGATCAACAGCTAGATCGTCTTCAGGTAAACATGTGAAGGCACAGTAGTAATATCTGTCTGAAAGTAATAAACATACGCTACAAACCAAATTTGAAGGTTACGACAATTTTCATTGGCCCCAATTAAATTTGGTGCATTGTACAAATGTAGTATTGATACATTGGGCAGTATTGGCACGATGCAGCATTGATTGTCTTCAGAAAATATCATTGCTGAGGTGAGGTGCCTCTATGTATGAAATCAGATTAAGTCAATAGTGCTGTAGCCAGCTACCAACTAATTGCTTCAGATTGCTTCGATCGCCGGAGGCTATCGTCGTACCCTATTTTCTGGAGGATTTCGGAAGACACACGGCCTCGCAATTGATCCATTTGGCGGCTATCTCTATTTCTCAGAAATCAATGATGGCTTCTCGCTAATTGTACGCGTAAGGATGGACGGAACTGAGCGCAAACCAATTGTGAGTGTTTTTTCTCGATTAGTGCATACAGACAGAATAATAAATGAGAACCTTTCTTTGTAGATTCGGCTCGATGAGAGCACATGGCCAAATGGACTCCACATTGATCTCACGGAGGAGAGACTTTACTGGACCGAGTCGACTCATTCAATAATACGGGTTTGTGATTTGAGGTTGTTTCTTATTGTTGGATAGACAAGCCACGAACAAGAATTGTGTGTGTGCTGTGCGTGTGTGCGTGTGTGTGTGCGCGTGCGTGGGTGCGTGTGTGTGCGTGTGTGTGCGTGTGTGTGCGTGTGTACGGGTGTGCGTGTGTGCGTGTGTGCGTGTGTGTGTGTGTGTGTGTGTGTGAGCTCCAGCACTGTCATCAGTGGCGTTACTTGCACAGGCGCGCCAAATGCTCGGTATTCTTACATTTTTTCAGACTTCTTTTGTGAATGGAACCAATGTGCAAACATTCTCGGACTCGTCTGGAAAATTCCTGCATCCGAGCTCAATATCTAAAATTGGACCTCACCTATTCTGTAATTCAATGGCTGGTCGCTCGTTAATGGAGTTCGACCTATCAACGGATACGCTAGGTTTGTGCTATCTATGCATTTCATGTACATTTTTCGCCAAACCGTAGGCTTATACTATCTTAGCTTATCACCACGACCACTTTTCAGAGAACAACCTACCAGCAATGTTCGACATTGGAATTTACGGAGCACTGGGTATCAGAGCAATATCTTTGCAACAGAAACCACTGACCGCGTCCGCATGCGCTCAAAATAACGGAGGATGTTCGCATATTTGCATTGCTCTGTGAGTTCAACTTATTACTTGGCACGTCCCTTATGACTGTGTTTTGCATTCATCTTATCATACTTTTGCAGCAGCATTCTAGTCAACACTCATAAGCATAATAGATAATATAAGCAGCCAGTTGTTAAAACACGCTTCTTGACCATTCCTTACTTTCAGACCTGAAGGAACACGATGTCTCTGCCAAACAGGATTTGAACTTCAACCGAATAACAGAACCTGCACTAGGCCACCAGCCTATCTTCTGCTCAGTGGAAAAGGTAGAACACTTGTTTCAGCGGTTTTTAATGCTTATTTTAATGCTTAAGGTGCACTGTCTCTTTAGAATCTATCGAACGATTCTCGATGAGTCAGTCTTCATTGTCTGAAAGGTTGGATCTACCATCTCTCGAATTTCCAGTAACAGCCGTCTACATTCACAAGGCAAGTTTTCCATAGGTTTGTTCATGCCGAATCTTTTTTTCTCCTTTTCGTTACTTAAAGCGGCTTACCATGGCTAGTTATATTAGGGCAGTTGAGTGTTTTCGTCTTTTATTTTTCAAAATGATAGTAATTTCTGTCACCCGTAGGAAGATTATAATTCCCACGTGTTCAGAGAGAAAAAATGGCATATTGTAGGAAACTATGATTTACGTCGCCGCTGGTAGTTCTGAGCGTGGTATTATTGCACGTGCTCCCCTGAATGGATCCCAATGGGAAGTGGTGATCAATAGTTCGAGTTTGGCTGGTATTTCGGGAGTGACTGTGGATCATTGGACCAATAACATTTACTGGTAAGAGAATATAACTGCTTTCACGCTCACTATGAATATGAGTGAAAACAACTGGTAACGCATGATAAGTGGGAAATCGGATCTCATTAACACACTGCTGTATTCTCATTTTATTTGGTTGTTACACGCCGATTCTTGGTCAAGTGGCAAGGTCCTTGCTCACGCCACCGGTCACTGGTTCGATTCCGGCCCGGAACTCCTTCACCCCACCAAAGGTGTAAAAGTTGGTAGCTGGGTAAAACCAGCGGAGACAAATCGACTTCCCGAGCAGATTGGCCACCTGGAAGTTTAAATGGCCAGTATGTCCAGCCTCTGAGCGGGACCCCGGTGCACCGTTTCCGCGGATTCGGTTGATATAACCCGGTTCACTTTATCTTTATCTTTTACGCCGATTCTAGGTGTTCTCGGCTTCTGAGGCGAATCGAATTGTCCGATCCCACAGGACGCTACAGGAGGGTGATTGCGTGGGGAGACATCAGACCCTCCTATATAATTGTTCATGCCTCTTCTCGAACACTGTTCTTCTACGACCACCAATCATACAATTCTTCTATAAGGGTAAGACTGTAATGTCATTTTTATTGATCCATTGTTAATAGATACATGTTTACTTGTACGTACAGATTGTAGACATGCCATATGTGTTGTGTACTCTACGTCGAAAAGGTGCATTTCCAGAGGATGAACATGTCTGGCGATGTTTCTGGCGGTGAAATCATCCTCACCAATTTCCGGGGACTAGTCAAGGGTCTCGCACTTGACTCGAAGAACTTACAGCTTTTCTGGACTGAAATAACAACAGATGGATCACAGATTTTGTCCTCAAAGCTTAACGGTATGCAAATTTTGATTGTCGTTATAATTTGAAATGATGTAATGTATAATGAACATGTGTTTTGTGCAAAACATCCCCCTTAAAGCCTCATATTCTAGGATCGCAACCAGAAGTTCTGTTCGCAAGCAATTTAAGACGAATTGCGCGTATATTCTACCACCACTACAAATTATGGTGGATTGATGAGAAACACAAAGATGTCGGGTTTTATGAGAAGAGAAAAGTTACTGTACTGCATAAAAATGTACCCGGAACAGTCGACATACAAGTAGTCAGCACTACAGGACAGGAAGGTAAAACCATTTGATTTATTTGTTTAATTATATACCAACAATCGCGATACATATCGTACAGATATGATTCTTGGTTGGCCTAGCTGAACTATTCATGAAAATGGTCCTTGATTCTCAACTTTGTTGCTTCAGATTCCTCCAATCCATCTGGGTGTATACGAAACAATGGAGGATGTTCTCAAATCTGCTTATCCAATACAACAGGATTCGTAACTTGCACGTGTTCAGATCAAATGGTCTCCGAGAGGGGAACTTGTATGTGTAAGTATAACTACTCTTCTCACATTATTTTTATTGAATACTCTCAGTTTACTTCACCAAATCTTTTAGCACATGATCGGGTTCTCTACATTGCCGTGCTCGAGGGACTATTGCGTATTAAACTGGAGGACGGAACATCAGCCTGGACAAGTGTAAGTTATGAGTTCCTCTTGGAAATTTCTTTTCTGTGGATCCCAGTCGATAGTTTGTGTGTGGGAGATTCAGTTTTGTAGCCACTGTATGCACTTGGGTGTGGGTTCCGGTCGGGTGTGAATTGAAACGAAGAATCATCAATCATTGATGAAATTAAGAGAACCCGCAAGAAAAACAAATGAGAGAAAACGATGGATGTAAAGTACAATACGTAGTCGATGTCGAAAAATACCTTAGATTATTCATTCAAGCACCACATTTCATTTGTGTAAACTTTATTGAAAAATACAAAATTTTCTTTGATTGTTTACAGGAAGTTAAATATGACATAAATATATTTAATACTCGGCAAAAGATAGCAGAGTGCACAAATACACACACACTACCTCCACACAAATTTTGCGCCTGCGTTTAATCAGACTGCCCAGCTGCGTGCAGCTTGTTGGGCTTGAACCCAAGAGCGGGTTCACCATGCAAGCTCACTAACTGGCGCTTAACCGACTGAGCCACACAGGCACATCCGGTTCATCCGAAAAGAGAACTACAATCCCAGAACCGGTGACGTGTCTTGCCTCTTTTAGAACCCGCCTGTGTTTGTCCCCGTAAACAATATTGGACATCCTCGAAGCTTGGTATTTGATCCATTATCACCACAGAGGTATCTGTACTGGGTCGACAAGAAACAACCCCGATTTCTGAAGATCGCTCCAGATGCCGTGGGATCAAAGGTACTCTCATTATGTTTAATACAACCTGTTATTTTTGTCGTATTTTACAAGTTTAATTAGCAGAAGAGGGAAATAGTAGTAGAGGTAAGGATACTAAAGGATAAAGATCGATCAATAAGGAGTACACTTTAGACCACACACATTTCACTCGAAAAGTACAACTGCACGAATATCTATTCGATTGCTCTCGATGATCTAGGACGCCAGTTGTTTGTCTCATGTTCAGACAGAACGGCGACCAGCTCCATAATGGCATTCAAGATAAGGGTACGTTGGTCAATTTGCCTACATCATTGGCACTATACATGCAATGTAAATGCAGAAAAAATGCCTTAATTTGCAGGATGCAGATCCTCCATGGCACGAGGCATTTCTCACTTTCATTGGAACTGTTGTCAGTGGAGATCCGATCAGTCCTTTAACACATCAGCCTGCACATCCGACAAGCATTGCCATATTTCCTATCTCTGGGTAAGGTCTTCTTTTGCATTCGCGAGTTTTTGATGGCATGAAAACGGTCAATTTTTGAACAATATTCAATCCTCTTTTTGTGTAGTTGCTCGCCTTGCAGCAAACTGTGTGGTCTTAAGTGCTGCCTATCGTAGTTATTTGTTTCCCGAGACTGCGTCTTTTTGTCAATGTTTATTCTCTGAACTTGAAGGCTCTTGTTCTATGTGGATGCTGGATCTGGAGAAAAGTGCCACATAATTCAGTGTGATATCGATGGAACAAACTGTGCAACATGGTTAAAGGTTAGTACTGTTACTGAATGCGCTTTAGCGCTTTCGCAATTTCCAACATGTACCGGAACATAAAACTTTGAGCGATTCCTGAACTCGCCTAATTCTTATTCTTTCTAAATGTATTAGGAAGCAACTCCGGAAACAACAATCAATGCTGATCCATCGTATCTTCGAATTATCTACACACTTCCATCCGGAGTATGGTCAAAGTAAGTAAAGTACGAATATTCCTTTAAAACCGCGCTTACCTGGGATGTACATACATGAAGAAGTCTCTATAAGACGGTGTTTTATCTTTTTTTTGCATCTTTGGCATTAATATTCTTATGTGTGCAGCTAGATTCTTGCTCTAAATTTGTTTTGCTTCTTGCAGGGACATTGCTGATCCAACATCGGATGCTCAACTACACTTCCAAACCAAGTCATCGCTTCATCCTTTGATTGCCGTTCCTCTACCGGACGGAAGTATTCTTGCAGCAGAAGGCAACCAATTAATCGACACAACGACAGGGACTGCAATATCTCTACCACTTCACTCACAGATCGCTGTGTTGCACGTAAGTTTATGTACTCGGCCTTACACATTATTGCTAGTTCGTACTGTCTTGTCGTATTAATTGCAGCTTTTTTTCCAACGATTACAAATGCACCGGTTATTTTACCTTCTTGCAGACCGTATCTCGAGGTGCTGAGCGTGTATCACTCAGTGTGTGCTCCAGAAGTGACTGCTCGCATTTGTGCAAATATGATAGAGAAGCTCCGAAAAATTACAAATGTCTCTGCCCGCTTGGCTTTCGTGAAAGCAATCACAGGTTAGATTTTTCGCACAGGCCATTTTACAGTAGTTTCGAAAAAATTGTCTTTTTTGTTAAGGAATTTGACATATGGCACAATCACTTGCGATCATGCAGACATGCACAAACTCTGAAAAGAAAAGAAGATAATGGAACATATGGCATGGTACATCTGTAATTAAGGTCCTAAAATAAGTGATAAATGTATATCAGGTACATATTATGTTAATCTTTTCCAATTATAGATCCAATGTCTGCGAGCAGCCCATCTCATGTGCCGCCTGGCAGTTTGCGTGTGCAGATGGCAGAACTTGCGTTCACAAGGCAAGCCGATGTGACCAAGTGAACGACTGCCCGTAAGTTGTTAACCTTCCATTCCTATTCGTATATAATTGTGTTCCAACAGAACAATCTGACAGCAGTTTATTATAATATGCTAATTTATCAGGGACGAAAGCGACGAATCACCAGCGATTTGCCGAGATACGGAACAGAACTTTTGGCTGTGCGACAATGGGAAGGAATCGGTGCCCACACAAACAGTAATAATTGATTCCAGCAGCACGCCTGAAAATGTTATAGAAACCGGAAAGCATTATGTTTTACGGGGTCATTGGTCATTCAAATCCAAAATTTTGCAGCTGTGCGATGGTTCCGTAAACTGCTCTGATGGGTCTGATGAAGAAAATTGTCGTTGTTCTGACCGTGAACTGGATTGTGGTGCTTGGCCGAGATCTGGTTATGACAATCGATGTGTGCCGAGGACACGAATATGTGACGGAATTGATGATTGCCCTAGCAAGCTGGACGAAAACCCAGCGGTGGGTGTATTTTTGAATTCCAAAATCCGAAACTGTAAACGTAGTGAGAGAAAATCGAATTTTTGTACCGCACTCATGTTGGCTGGAAGGAACAACTTGATTCCTGCAGTGTAGTAGATAACATAGGGGTTATGTGGCTCAATGCATCGCAATACATGTGGAAGATCAACTGTGTGTTTTAGTTGTGTTCGCTGGTTGTCAATCCTCTTGAGTTCCCTCCCAACAACCCCGTTGGAATCTATATTGCACTCTTCTGTATCATTGTATTCTGTCTATTCGCGTTTTTATGTTGGAAATGCTTGAAGACTCCTTCTCGGAGACGTCCAATGGCGCAGCAACTGTTAGTTTTGTGCACAGTTTTGTTCTAATATAATTAAATTATAAAAGATAACGTCAGGAACCAAATTAATATGTTGGAAGGAGTCATCCAGAGAGTTGTTGAAAAAAATTTATCAGAAACAACTTATATTTGTGCCATTCTTGATGTCAGTTCAGTGATATAGCGTGCATTTTAGATATCAATGTAATAACGGAGCCGAAGCGACTATTCTTTTACCAGCCAATGTCGACTCGGGCATGCATGTGGAGGTGATATATTTTAAGTGTATATGGACTCAACTAAGTTTTTATGAAACAGTTTTTATTGACTCTCGTTATATTATGCCGAGTATACTAAACTTTTATTCCCCACCTTCTTTCTTATAACAATTCATGATTTAGGTGGCTCTTCGAACGTTTAGTGTGGCAAATTCATCATCAACATATCCAGCTCTTCCGCCGCCTCACTCTTCACATTACTCATCGGATAAGTGAGTTAATGGAAGATTTTATTAAATGACTTGTTCTTTTCATTTTTCAAGTTTCGCACTTCTACGCCACAGAAGGACGTCTTTCGTGAGAGAAACAGTTTTGGATCTTCTTTTACTTTTGCTATTTTTCAGCACATCTTCGATCATTCACCGTGTGGGAGTCAATGAAATTCCGATCAACAAATTTTACGCTCCACCACCCAGCGCAGCGAGGTTTGCACCATTCTTTCTACAAACGAGTTATGCATTATCCGAACTATTCATGTTTAAACAATGTTCGTTCAGTATGTCCACATATGGAGTGGTCAAACAAATCAACAATCGGCCAGTGCAATTCACGACAACATCCAGAAGACGGAGACGACATAAAGGGAATAGGGGAGAAAACGATAGAACACCACCACCACAGTATTCACAGGTAAATGATCTGATGGTGCGGAGCATGGTATAAAGTAAAGGGCTATATCTACAAATGTAGCGAACTCGTTTTGTACTCGACATACACGTGAAATGGAATCAATTGTTTCCAAGTGTTGTTGTATGTGCCCAACTGAAAGTGTGTGTTTAAAATCGTGTCCATGACAAATTGTGTAGGTTGACGACCACTCGAATACTTATGGGGAAGCTGTGTCTATCGACGAACCACAACACTCGAGGATGGGCAGCTCTTCGCACAGGTAAAGCAAATATCGAAATAAAGATGTACATTCTTGAGGAAATATTACTTGAGATTACTATAGCATTAGTTGATCAGAAAATTTGACATATCTCGAAAACCCACGAGGTTAATTGATCGTCACATATAATTTATCCAATTATTGTAGATCCTACCGCTCGTTTTCGGGTCTTCCGCCGGGATCTCCGATGATTGGTGGAATAGCATCTACCACAGTTGCACCCTCAAATAGTCGTATAATGAGTAGTGATTCTGGATCGAAATCACAAGTTTGGCCACGTGGTCGGCCGCGTTCTCCCTCTACTTCATCGTCTTCGTCAGTTGAAGAAAATTATAAGTTTTAGAAACAGAAACCCGGTACGAACCTCATAATTGAGCATTATGATCATCATTAAGCGGGTTTTAGGATAATAGACTAATTTCAATATTTGTTTAGCTAAATATATACATTATTAGTAATACAAATATTTATTATATACTATTGATGTTCATCAGTGGATTATGCATTAGTTTGTTTATGATCGTTTCTCTTTAACTTACAGGGGTACTATTACGGCTTTATCAGTTTTCCTGCAAATGCAGTTTCGTTTTTTTATCATATGTGTCTTTCAGTATAAATCAGTCAAGACGTTGTACTTCTGTTGTATCATTAAAGTCGTATTGTACACAGAATCGGTGCAATTCGTAACATATTTTTAAATATCCTTTATTTACTGCATGACGAAAAGTAGCATAAAACAGACGAATGTTAGTGAGAGTCTTCCTAATAATTAGACAATTGCAATGGTATTGACATAAAAAAAATTGTTGTTTATGACACGACCTGAATTCTGTTCTTGGAACTTATGATCGGGGATTGCAGGGATCAGTTAATGTTTCCCAGTGCTCCCATTCCCAGTGAACCATTCTCAGCGCAATGTCCCGGGAACTTGCCAACTGGGAGGATTACCGGCACATGGCAGTCTGGGTCATTGAGTTTTAGATATGCTATTTTTCATTTCCTAGAACTGTTCCGCCATCAGTATGAATGATTAATATGCTTGGCGAAAGATTCACTACCGTACAAAAGAAGATGCAAATCTTTTTCGGAATTTCTGAGCAGTGAACATATGGAGCCAACCTGGAGCTTCGTCGGTACGACTGTCCTCTCTACAATTCAATAAAACAAAATAATCAAGCTCCAGGCTGCATTATAGTATAGTTTGGCACATATTGAATGACCATAACAAAGCAAAGGAATAATAGAACTCACAAGTTGAGACTCACACAAAATTGTGGTAGATCTATACATAAAAATAGAAAGAAAATAGTTGGAACGGTGCGAAAAAACGTACACACAATTCATAAGCTCTGGTTCGGTGAAACACAAATTGTTGTAGGAATAGTCTCGCTCTACAAAAACATGTGGGGGTAATGAAGAATAAATATAGTTGACAGTTTCTTGAAAAATTGAATTACTTACTATAATAAGCTAAAACCAAAATCAAATTCGTATAATATATAGAGCTTTCGAAAGCAAGTGGAATCACATCAACCATGGAATATTTCTTGAAGAACTTTTACCTTAAATATAATGTAACTGGTTGTGACTTTAACGTAAACTATGGAGACACGTACTGACTGAAGCGTGTGAATGAGAACGAATAAGAAGATCATTAATAGGGCAAGCTGACTAGTTAACATATGCATACAAAAAAGACGATTAGATTTGTAAATATGGCGTACATATTGAGAAAAGCAAAAACAATAAAACGCAAGCAACGAACAGAAATATTGATACTGCTCACCGGAGTTTATGGCAAACGGCAGCGATATTGATTAATCGAACTAACAAAAATAACATAAAACAAAACAAGTCAAAATCAAAAGAATATATGAAAAGATGAAGCTATGCTTATGTTGCTTAGGTTGCTGCATCAGTTTTTAGAACAGCAGCATTTTTACAATCACACCTTTAATATAATAATAATAATCTAAGCCTAAAAGATATAAGAAAATTAGATTTTCTTGGCAGGGCTATCTTATGAGAAAGACTGGAAAGAGGACCAAAGTGTGGAGGAATCGATCGATAGCTTATCGATTGGACTAATCGATAGCTGACTGTCCGTGTTCGGCGTCCCAAAACTGTGTGGGCGATCTGTCAACATTATTGAAGTCCTGCCACAAGGCCAAGATCAACTCGCTACTCATCAATTCTCCAGCATGGGTCGAGATCATACGGAGCATAAACACTCCGTCCTTTCGCAAGAAATTGTTACTGAACTTCCGAAGTGTGACATCGTCGGCAACTGGAAATAAAAGCGATTGGTCAGATGCAGCCTTTTGGAGCTTACGCATAAAATAATTATTCAAAGAAAAAAGGAACAACCTGGCTTCGCTGGGTGATCGGCAAGAACTCGGAGATATTTTCGGATGAAAGACATGCCCTGAAAAATATTTTTTGTGCTTTTGTGTTATGCAACTAACTTTTGCGCAACTCACAATCAGTCAATGATTGCAGATGCCCATATCGAAATTTGATAATTTGATATGTGGATTTCTTTTGTAATTGAACTCTTATGTGATGACCATTCAAGGGATAATTCAAATAATTATTCGGCTCACCTGACTAGGAATGAACATAATCAATATCCAATAGAACGTGTTGAATACGGTGATGACTCCCACAGTGAGGAACCAAAACCAGAGAAAGAGGAATATCTTCTCATTGAACATGTTTATCATTAACACACACTGTACGGTGTGTCGATGAATGTTGCCGAGAACGCGAACCTACAATAACGGGAGTTAATCCACGGAAAATCGCTCTATAAACGGCGTTTCGGATAGAGTTTCATGCAGTCTGATAAAGTTTCCACAAAGACATGTGTTTGTTTGTTACGTCTATCCGCAAGAATACGAGAAATACAAATAAAGTTTACCTCGAAATCGCAAAGCGTGACTCGTGGAAACATTCCGGTCTGTTCCCACTCGACTTCATGCATTAAATCCTAAAGTAGGCGATTGTTTGCAATTAACATTACATTCGACGACAATACGCTACTTCAGTAAAGAAGCCATTGGCTATATGAATTTTGCTTTTGAAAATGTTTGATGAATTTTTCATAAAACTAACCTTTAATAGACTAAATCCATAGGCTAGGTCGTTGGATCCTAACAAGTGATTTAACAAGAAGAATTGCAATAGTACATTTGCTGAGTACAATACCTGAAATGATCATAGATTTTTATGTTTCCTCGTTAATTTTCTTAAACTGAACGCGTAAAGGTAGAAGGGTTAATATCATAAAGAAGAACTACCTTAATTCCAATGTATAACATAGTAACGTAGAAACCGCAGTGTCGACCGCAACTTGCTCCAATTTGCATACTTGCAAAACACGTCCTCGAATGGGCCGACCGTTCAACTTGCGTAAGCTGCAACAAACAAAAAGTACACAACAAAGTAGATATAAAGGAAAAAGCATGCATGAGAAGTTAAATAGACAGTGCACGTCAACTAAGCTAATGGAGTAAAACATAGCAAGCGATCTAGCATGCATGTGAAGTTAGCGAATTCTGAAAGTGATTTTTTTTTGTTTGAATGACTTCTTTCATTTGAAGAACGTTTGGAGCATAGTTAAGGATTTAACAATAAGCAGGAACAAACACATGTAGTCAAAAAGGGTGTTAATGGGGTTTGTCATGCACCTGCACCTCGTCTTCCATGTGTCGAGCCATCGTGTACACAGTGCGGGACTTGACTTCTGTGTCCATCAAACGAGCATCGCATGCCATCTGCACTAACCCTTGGAGGTTGATACCTGAAAGAAATGACATCTTGATCGTAAATAGATAACATACAATTAAATGTTGTTAGGTATAATAGAGTATTAGGGAGCCAGCAAAGTTGAACCTCTTCTATATGAAACAATGTTTAGCAAAAGTGATAGACTTACCAGAGTGCCAGTAGAGAAGTCCTCTCCACAATATACACGGCACATAGAACAGGAGTGCCTCAATTGCCAGAATAAAGGGCACCCATTGGTAGTACCCGATCTGGCGATTTCTTCTCGAGTAGATCTCCCGAGGAATGTCCTCCTGAAATGTATTATTATTATTCTACAAGTATTAACTTTGTTGAGCGGCTTGTGGCACATGTGTCCGAGACTAGTAAACAATGCAAGATGTATTACCTGGCATAATCTATAAGAACGTTCTCTTACCTGCATGGGGACCCAGTACGTGTTCTGCACCCAGCAGTAATTTTCCGTGTACTGTTCCATGGCATCTGTGAAAGTAGCTGGCACCCAGCATTGAATAGGGAAACCTTGAAAATTCAATTTTATTAAATCTGTGAGTATGATAATGATATTATTATTATCCCATTTAATGCCGTACAAAGAAACATACCGACATATTGTTTGGCGGATACCAACAAAGCAAACGATGCCACTGAAAATAAGAACATAAACATTCACTTTTGCAAATGAAAGAGCTCTTTCCGATGCACAATTGCAAAACAAAAACCCACATATTGTAGTCGTGTAGTAGTAGTTAAGTTTGTCGACGAAATCATCGTCGAGTCGCGGATAAAGAGCGCGAAACGCGGATGCCAAATAGTAGAGGATCATTGCCGGACCGAACTCTTTCTTATGTCCGTGACCACCGCCTGAAATAACAAAGAGATTCAGTTAACTATTTAGATGGGACCTTTTTGAACGGATCCCTCCTGACATAAAAGAGAATATAACATAATTTACCGGCGCCGTGGCCCGGTGCGCCCACGTGGTGTGCGTCGATGCGCAGCTGATGGGAGCCGTCCAATAACTTTTGAGCCTGTAAATCAATTCAAATAAAAATTCCGCTAACCCTACCAAAAATGTCTGAAAAAGGAGCAAACAAATCCGTGAATGGGTTTGGTCCGCTAGTCTAATGACATATGATAAGTATGACCACAGACGATAAGTATGAACCCAGTAAGGGGACATGTCAAGAATACAGATGAAAAGAAAAACTTACGCTTGGACTGTGTGCCTTGAACATATGTGCTGCACTGTCTGCGTGCTCATTATTTTCAATTGTCAGGAAAGATCTCTAGCTGTCTGGCATTTGATCGTACTGTGGTGTACGGTCAATAAACAGACTACTGTATGAGCAACGTGCTTGACTAAGAGTTCGCCTGGAGTTACAGAGAATTGGTATAACAAAAATTATGAATGATTAAATGAGGACAAAATTATTCCACAGGAGTATACAATTGATGGGAGCGTTTTCAGAAAACAGCAAAAGTTTGATGAATCAAAAAGAGAAATAGTCTGTGGTGAAATTAATTCACATAAAGAGACAATATTATTTTTCATTTTTTTTTTGTGTTACTCTTTTCTGTAGTATATATAATGCGTACATATATGGGAGTGTGAATTGGTTGAAAGTGGGGAGAGAGTCCCAAGTCCCAGTTTCTCGGTGACCGGAAATAGGTCCCAGAGATAGGAGTGGGTTACTTGGAATGGAAAATAGTGGAAATAGAAATTGATTCAGAATGTTTGGGAAGACGGTATATCACCAAAACTCTAAGAGGGTCTCGGTCCCTTGGGAGGGCAACCTGTAAGGAGAAGGGATGTGAGGAATTGGATTTGAAATGCAATCGGAGGGATGCCAACACTACTTACGGGGACCAGCACCATATCCTATCTTCTACGTACCTCTCTCCTCCTCGCCACATCAAAATCTACTTATCCGAAAGCGAGCGGTTGCAAGGCGGGTGTGTATATGTACAAGTTCAAAAAACTGACTGAGCTGGGCGATAGTTCTAAATAAGGGTACCAATAGCTTAAAGTTGCTGATCCATGATATGTACCTATGATGAGTATGCAATTTGTTGGGGTTGATATTATCTTGTTTGCGCCGAGACTAAAATATATTCGATATCGTTGGTCTAAACGAGTACAGCCCCGTAATATTTTAGGTAATCAGTTACTAGAGATGTATAATGATAGAAGTGGCGGAGACGAGAACATAGGAAGCATGAGGGCAATAGAAGAAACTATAATTCCACAGCCGTGACTAACGCTGGTTTATATCGCTTGCAAGCAAAACTGTCGAATTGAAGCCGTTTAAACAAGAGGTTAGCGCTGTGCCAACGTGCTCTCTAATAGTGCCGAGTAACTCGCGTTTCCTGAATGAGTAAAGGAGTGATGTTAGTAGAGGAAGGAACGGAGCATTGCATTTCGGCCATGAACAAAGATGTCCATAATGGACACTACGGACACGGCGAGATTTGGACGCTCAATTTCCATTGGAAACATTTGCAGCACTACTACAACGGCAACAAAATTATTCCATAACGGAGCTAAAATAAAACTATTAAAAAATATCTAGTAAGACAGGAAGGAGTTCATTGTTGTAACAGTAATTCCATAATTAGAACTTAAGTGCCCCAGATCAGAACACAGAGTCTACAAGGCATGAAGAGAGATAGTTATAAAGCAAATCTGTTAATTTACCTAGAGATTCTTATTCATAATGTCCGGCAGCTGTCAATACCACATGCTAATTAACCAGTTAACCAATGAACTTGAGTACAAAAGAAAGACGACAAAAAGGCAGCCCCTAACTAACTAGGAACCGACGAGCTGTTCATACGCCATGAGTTTGGTAATGTTGCCAAATAACAGATGTTTACGAGTGCCAGAGTCACACATTAACAATTAGGCATACAAACACAGCTATCGCGCTGGTTGGGTACATTATACATGAGGCATCCGGAAGGCAATGCCCGAAGTTACCGACAGTTCCAAAATGTCCTCCTCAATTGTTTTAACACTTATTCAGAGACAGAAATACGCCTTATTTTACAGTTTTAGATATCGAGCCCATGTGGTTCTACATTATCACATCTTCATAATAAAGTGACGTTACTCGGAAAAGCTATGTATAGTGGGCTATAATAAGAGAGGGTGGCGATCGGCAACGCTTCATTTTCCACTGGAGCCAACTATATGTAGACCTACCCAGCTAAATCAGTTTAACGCGCGCCCGAATACACAACCGAGTGTAGATTGGGGAAGCGCGAGATAATTGCATCCCCTTATATGCTAATCGACAACTATGTCCCTGTTAAATTAAACACCCTCTCATTCCTTACAAATTCAAACACAAACACCAGTCAATTTTTCGCTGAACTTTAGTAAATGAAAAAAAAACAGCTAGCTGTAAAAGGGTGAATCGTGTATGTATAGGCTAAATAAACACATAACTTTGTTATGCTCGCTTTGACATATAATAAACAAACGAAAGCTGCTGGGCCAACATTTTGACTAATATTTTGGCTAATATTTTTCCACTCACTCCAGTGTTCTCAAGGAAAAAACCATTGTATTCTGAAGATTCTTGGCAGAACGAACTTCTTACTTTTTGGCGAAGAAATTTATCACTGCAGCGTGACTCGAACACGATTTATGTCCCACAGCCCGTTAGTCGCTTTCTATAAAAGTCCAAGAACGAAACAAAAACGCCGGAATTTACTTGAGCGTTAGAAGGCAAGCGTTTTAGATGAACTAGTTTTTTTTTTTATAAATTCTTGGGTTCATGGTGACCAATACCAGGAGTGTATTCAATTAGAAATGTATTGTTAAATAAACCACGTTGAGTTTCGCTCTCAATTAGAAGTTAATCACTTATAACAGCTGCAAAGTATCTAATGCCTCAGCTTAGAAAAAAATGTACCAAAGTATAAATTGCTTTGGTCGTTCACTATGCTTGGCAATAGTTTTGCCAACTTGATCAGTCTCAAACTCAACTTAGAAACAAAACACTTTGCGAATTAATCCAATGCGAATTAATCCAATGCATTAGTGTGAGTGTGTGTGTCTCAGTGTTTTAAGCACTTTGCATTAAAACAATTCGGGTCCCAACAAACAATGTTCCCAGTGCTTTCAACATTCTAAAAAGGATGAACATCGCACGGGGCTCCACGGACAACCCTTCGTTTCCACAACGTCTTCCCATGAGAAGAAGTAGAAAAAGGGAGAAAATCTCAAGCTTTTGCCTCAAAGAAAGGTTGCCAAATTAAATGTGGCCGTGCTTCACACTTTCCTTAGTGACTTCCGGTTTTTCATAAAAAAATCGTTTGCAGATTGAATAAGACAGAGTTAGCTAAACCTGGAATTTATTAGTCATGATTAAAACGGTCTATGTAAAAATCCTTTTGGTGAACCTCGATTAATATTCACATCAGTATCCAAAACATAGCAAGCATTGCTATCTATCGTATCTGGGACTAGTAAACTATACGAATATGTCACAACTGTGACCCGCGTTTTGCGCATATAAGAGGGTGTGTGGGGGCATTCGATTGAGGGTGGTAACCCTATTACTTTGGTGGCATTAGAATGGTATGCATGTATGTATATATGTATGTTCGATGGTGCGAGTGTCACATCAAATTAGGGGTTTACACTTGACCGGACAACGCAACAAACCAGAAATAGATTCTGAGAAGTAGAGGGCGAGACACTTCGCAAGAAAGCGACTTATTAAGTGCCAGTTTTTTTTGTCGGGGCCTCATATAGATGGGGGTTTTTTATGGCAGTGTAAGAATTATTGTCCGTCTACATTGACCAGTAATCCACATAACTTGCTTTTGTCTTAATACCGTCATTTCTTGAAGATGCTAGCAAACGTGAAAACAATTGTCTGGTCTTAATTAACGTTGAGCACGTCGGCCCGCTTCGTTAATTGAAAAGATTCACAATGAGATACCGAAGATAATAGAAGCATACTTTCAAAGTACGCAAGTAAAAGAGGAGACTATGTCTTGCAAGTCACAACTATTTTTTCTAGGGTATTGTGAGAAACATACAATCCAGATACAAACACATATGTCCAGGCATAACATCGGATTGAAATAGTTTCAACGACACCTTAAAATTGAAAACCATACCTGATACGAAGGAAGGTTATCGAGGTGACGAGCTTTCTCTAGTGGAGATCTCTGAAAATGAACAATTTTAGAAAAAAACTTCCTTAAATGGATTAATATTTGTCTAACAATACAAGTAATCTATGTTGGGCTAAAAGGAGCATATGAAACACTAAATATTCCTAATCTTCGTTTTTTGTCGCTCTAAACCAATGTTCACTTGCAAGGTTCCACGCACTTTTAGCTATATTGAAGTGGTAATGATCACACAATAAAACCTTAATAAATCCTTTAGAATCGGTTTCCGTTTCCCTTCTCTTAGGTGGAGGAAGAGGTCTTCTAGTGACAAGAACAGTTGTCGGAGCTCGTGGAGGAGGTGGTGGTACTCCGACAATCCGACTCAGCAAGGGTGGCTCTTCGGGTTCAGGCCGCGGGATGAGCATGCGGCATTTGTCTGAGGAAGTATGCGATGAGGCCAATCGGGCAGGTCTCGATACGAGAGCTTGAGGCCCTGATCCGGCTGATGCCACCGAGCATGACCCGCTTCCGCTTCCGCTGATGCTAGAGTCGATGTGCCGAAGACGGAGCGCTTCCACGTCGAGAACCCGCGGCGCCGGATTCGGATCGGTTGAGAGAAGAGGTGTGCGCGCGGGTTCTGACGGGGGCGACTCGGAGTCGCCCCGAGACACTGTGCGATGCAACTTTTAAGCCCCAGTATAGTTAGGAACAGAACGGGTCAAGGGGAGGTCCATGAACGCTGGCTATGAAATGGTTTACATTTATCAAGAAGATTCATCTGATCTAACAAGTAAGATAGCTGTATGAATCAGGATATCAATAAGTGCAGTACAAGTAAGTAGTTGATAGAACACTTTTCAACAAGAATAGTCGCGGACTCGAAACGAACTCTCGCTCGAGCCGATGAGAAACGTAGGTTCGGACTTCTAAAACTAGTGATCCAGCGTCGAGACGCAGTCAAGCGAGTGGGAAAGGTTTGTGAAACAGTGAAGAATAAGAGAGATCCAGAGAAGGAAAGGCGGAGCAATAGAGTTAAGGAGTAGCAGGAGAAAGACAATTAGAGAGGGGCCTAAGTAACGGGCGTAGACTCGGACATAAAAGACCGCTGACTGAGAGAAATATGGAAAAGAGAGGGAGAGAAATAAAGAAAAGGACAAATGCGAACTACGCAATTCACGTAGGGCCACAAAGGAAGGGTGAAATTAGTTTCCTAAAGTGAACTCGTAGCAAAATTGTCTGCTTAGGACACTAACCACCTCATACTTCACGGTACTGTCATGAAACAGATTTTTTTTTGGCTTTTCTTTAATGCTTTTGTGTCCACCTAATTGTAAAAATTAGGAACAATGTCGGAATTTCAACGCTCAATTCTTGCTTAATGATTATAATGTACATGTACTTGTTCTTTACTGCGCTTAATTTTTCTTCGCTTTTTCCGTAATGGAATTTTCAGAACAGATCATTATAATGACTCTTTTGAGAAATTTGCAACTGAAATGCGTATTTACTTCACAAATTTTTGGGAGCCTGCCTTGATACAGCAAAAAATTGGATTTGAAAATGCCATCTAAGAAACAATATATTCCATAATCAGAAATGCTCAGTATCATTTCTTGGAATGAATGCATGTTTTTTTTCAAAAATCATGCTCACTTAAGGCTTCCCACCATAAATCAAGCATCATTACAAGGCTTCACAATAGGAACCATTTCTGGGTATACTCCCTGTGTCTGATACTTCCGAAATGACAAGTTTGCTTCCGCCCGGTATAACTACTACCAGCCGCGTGCAATTTTCACTATAGGTAGCTGAAGCACTCGTCTACCCTTGGAGCAATTCAATACTTTTTTATTTTTTTATTTTCAATCTTACACATGACGTTCGTTGTTCTTGAGGTTTCACTCATCAAATCCCGACCAATTTCCCTCGCAGACAATGGAATTTTTGGATTATAGCTCCCTTTTGGTTATATGTATCAATCATAGCGAGGGTGGTGTAATACGATACCTATGTACATACGCTTGTCATTCAAGAAAACAAAGTAGCCGAGTGTGCATCATGCTGCGGTTGTTTAGTTCACTACGGAGAATAACTGGTGGTATTTTTAACCGAATAGTTCTCGGCAGTGCAAATACCTGCTAATGGTAAGCAAAGATAGTAATGTGTGATGCAACTAAAGCCGGTTGCGTTCATCTGCAAGATAATGTCGTTCGAGCATTTTTCAGTGCGTAATATTCCGAAAAATCTATCAAATAAACATTAAGGTTAGGCGGGGTTACTAGATATATTTTATCTTTGCTGATGGTCATTCTCTATTTCCGAATATCCTTGTTATATATAGGATGCTCTTGCAGAATTATTTGCTCAAGACAAGGCAACATCGAGTTCTATGACACAGTTCGCTCTATTCTCCACTATTCTTTGGAAGCAAGCGCTTGTTCATTATTTATAAGGTCAAAAGACTAAAGGCTTCGCAAATGAAGCTTTCTTTGTTCTTGGACTTTTGAAAATAGCATTCGCACGGAAATTCTATGCCATTGAATTTACTACACAGATATCGCAAATAAGCGGGTCCTTATGCACTAATTGTCAATTGCTATTTTTTTTGCATTACCTTACAATTGTTCTAGGGAGCAGCTTGAATGTTAACCCCCGTCCCTTTCCCATGTTCCAATTTTTGCCTCAAGTTATTCACTATTTGGGTTGCTAAAGTTAATCGAAGTAAGGGGTTCTCTTTCAAGTGCCTCGACTTCGACCCACTTCTAAGCACTAGGAACGCATCACACATAGCACTCAATGTTGGTTATGGAATCGGGTGCATTAATAGCTTGGCACTTAAACACACCAATTTACAGAACAACAATATGGTAGAGACTTTGACACCAAAGGTACTTTTGTAGGTTTTTCATCAAAATAAACACTTTGACCGCAAAATTATTGTTTTGGAGTATTCACCCGATTCCATAACCAACATTGAGTTGTATTTCCACCTATTCTAGAAAGAAGGATGCTGCTTTGTTTTCTACACCACGTTGTTTTCAAGATACTATCACCTAAACCCAAATGAGTGCCTGAAGCAACAAAGCTTAGAATATGGTTTATAATATGGTTTATTCCTTACGATTATTGTGGTTTGACCTCAATAATCGTAAGCCGGGTGAGAAGGGGTCCTTTAACCTGAGGACCCCTACTCATTTCTATACTTTGCTTGGATTGAAAATAATGTAAACCATTTGATCAACTTGTGCTCCTTGGCAAGGTTTGAGTCACGACCAATACAATCTCAACAACATATTGGCGCAATGTGGTCTCTCATAAGTATGGTCCTAAATAGTACGGATTCCATTTAGCTTAGCAAGTCAATGAGTTAATTTCGGTCCCATAAATGTTAATATTTAGAAATAAACAGCCATGCTTACATCATTTTAGGCATATTTCGTCTTGCCTCTTGCAAAAAGGCCACTCGTGATCATAAAATATTAACGGCCTTAATTTTCGCGTACGCATGCGTCAGTTCATGTTCCCTTATAATTTATGGTTGGCCGTGTTTTGAAGAGGTAAACGGAACATCAGATTGAATGTTTACTGCCTCGAACCCTACCTTAATATTATCTCTCCCCTGTTAAGTGATCTTCACAATGAAGGACAATTGCTTGGAAATGATTATGACATCTTGAATGCAAACCCCAGGCACGTATCATGAAATTTTTTATATATAACAATAAGCGATTTCGAGAATGCAAGAAAAAGAGTACGATCATTTTTTTGCCGAAGTGCTCTTGGTGTTGACAGTAAAGGATCTAAAGGTTCAAGCCCCCGGTACTTTATCAATAACTCAAGTTTCAGTAAAAAATATTTTGGGTAGATTCCGTTTTTTTCTTATTCGAATTTTCCACGATGGATGCGCGTTCTAGTCTTTCCTAAGGTGAGTGATTTCTTTGTGTGTTTTTGGCAGGGGGAAGCGCCGATTAGGTTAGCCGCGAGTTACGAAGGTGCGCAAAACGGAAGGGCAATTTGCATGCCAAAGTGCAGAAAAAGGAGAGCATATGGGGAATCCCGACCTCTGCCTTACAAACTGAATACCTTACAATCAGCTGGATGTAGAAGAATTTCGCAATTGCAACCTTGAACAAGAGATTCACGGGTGCTAGCTTCCTTTTTCAATAATTCAGGAAAGCAGCATAACCAACGCTATTAACTGGTGCTCACAGCAGCAGTGCTAGAAAAGCTTCGCAAATAAAATACTTAAACTTATTTTTCAGAGTAAGATCAAACGAAATATTCCATTCCGGGCCACATTCCAAAATTTCGTTTAACTTTACAAATTGTTACATCTTGGTTCAACAAGAAAATCTGGGCACTATATGTCACCCCCTCGCGGCCTCTGAAGGAATCCCTAATTATGGGTGTCCAAGAAACAGAGACCAAACTATAGAATTACAAACGGGAGGACAAGACGAGAAAAACTGGCGGCAAAATTAGTAAGGTGCTTGGACGCTATGCATAAGTAATGTTGGTAAGAACTGAAGACCTTGTCCTAGAGAACCAGTTAAGTGAAAGAAGCATAAGGCACACACAATGGCGCACATTACGTTTTTAAAGTTTGACTCACCAAGAATAAGCGCTGCAGTCGCAGTCTGATCCCCACAATTGTTTCTGATTAAAATCACGGGGTTATCACAACAGATATTTCTGGTAATAATGCGATCACGAAAAGTCAGGACGGCCAACATAAAGAGTGAAGGAGTTTAGTTTCTAGAAGTGTTTGAATAAGGACCATTTTATTCGACACGTGTGAGTACAAACCGTGAGAATTTGTGTTGATACTGAAACAAGAATATTCGATGAAAATAAGGCAGAAAGTGCCAGCTCATTTAAATAGGGAGAAAACATATATTTCCACGCTAATCGCTTGCAGACAATGATTAAAGGGGATAAGTATGCATATAAAGTAAACAAAAACGTATTTGTCAGAAATAGGGATTAATAAGGATATGAAAGCCCAGATTATTGATTGTCGCAGTGCATTCTGTACCGATGTGGTTTTAGAAGTAGATTAACAACATCTAAGCGGCACAGAGACTCAGAGAAGCACCAAACGAAAAAAATAGATATGGTTTGCAAACAAGCTACTTCTTTTAACCAAAAAAATCCATAATGTACGGGGGTGTCTAGAATTACCAAATTGAGTGACAAATTTGCAGCCGCCGGCTTGTGTTCGGGAGAGATAAAAAGAAAAAGAAGTTAATCTCTTTATGCGCCGTGAATACTTCACCTTAACAAAAAAAACGGTGATGATTGGACTAATAAGCAGGGAGCCATTCAATATGCTCGGCACAACTGATATGCTTGTCATATTATATTCAAACATATTTTTCATTACATTGAGGAAGCAATCCAAAGAAAACAAGGAAAGGCATCCGCAGACAGCGAGCCATTCTCTGAGAAGTCTTCGAGAATTACTGTAAGTTACTATACCTTATATCTTGCGATCTTGGACACAGGGCGTTGCCAGGCGGCATGTGAGTGCATGGGCGCAGTAGGACTAAGACATGGGCGCACAGAGTCGCTTCGGGGCACCAAACCGGCAGAATTGCGCTGAGTTGCGCGCCATACAGGTTCACAGATAGTCTCAGGTTGACCGGCTCCAATAATCTCACCCGTCTTCGGGCACAGCTTGCGGTACAATAAAGTGAATCGCACAAGCCAATCAATATCAGATGGTCGACTGTTGATATAGTGCAAAACACCAGTTTCTGCTCGAGGGATTAGGTTGGTGCTCTTTGCAATGTGCGGGCCGTCAGCTCTGTGACGAGTTCCGAAGCGTCCTTAGGGCGGGGCCCTCCTGGGGCTCTGATCGTAAACACGAATAAGTCGCCGCGGGCCTCTTTTTAATGCGACCGCCGAACGGTTACAGGTGCTTGAGGTAATGGCGAGATGAAGTTAAAAAGGAAGTGCCACAAAAAAAGTCGAAGAAAATTGATTAAAGGAGCCTTACGCAGTTGAATGTGCTCGAGGGAAGGGGCAATTTCTCTTATAAAATAAAATTGTCGAAAGAATTTTCCTGCAGAAAAATGCATATTTTTTGATGACTTGCTGGGGCAATTATGCACAAAGTGTGCTAAATCTTCTTTATTTTTTTATTTGATTTTGGCAATCAATATGCAGGTATTCAGTATAGTCAGCGATAATCCCCTCCCAAACTTTTTAAAATGGGTCTCTTTATTTAACTGATGTTTTTGCTGACAACGAGAAAAATGGCAAGACAAAATGGTAAGACATAGAATGGCAGTTTATTATTATGTGAAAAGTGAGGCATAAAACAGAAAATATTATTGTTCTCGACGTTTGATAGAGGAATATAGTTTGCAGAAATAGAAGCAGAAAAAAAGAAAACATTTCTTTAAAACTATGAATCTCTATTAGGTGCTCTCTGTATTGACATATCCTTTTCCACCCGAGTGATTCTTTAGACATTTAATTTAGTAGTTGCTGGTGATAGCATCACATGACATAGTTATCTTTTATTAAGATAAATTCAGTATTCTATAAGTTCACTAACTTTCAGGCTCTTTTCAGCATTTGGGACATGTTAAATATTAATGGGAATAGTACATTGCTGGCCGTGAACAATAAATTACTAATTGACTTTCAGCTAAACACTACTCGTGTACGCTATACGTATGCACACATATGCGCACGTGCTGCAACCAAAACATAATTCTCGTTACGTCTAATGCTTAAGGGACCTAGAACAATTTTTAAGTTATTTCCTTTGTATAACCATACTTCTTTTGCAGACTAATGACTAATGTGTAGGCCTCAAAAAATAGTAACAAACGACCTCACTAAATCCACTAATAAGTAATATATGGGGATATTTTTGCAGACCCACACAAAACTCATTTACTATGAAATCAGACAGCTACTTTGCATGACATCACCAAATTAGGGTAGTCGGATTATAGAACTCACATAGACAAATGAAAATATGGGTGTTCGCCTGAGAAGCCCTGCAACGATACATGGAAAACGCTAATCCTGATTTTTTTCACAAAGTAAATTAACAAATGGTTGGGATATATTTAACTCGGTATATTGGATGCTAAATATTGCAAGTGAAAACGAGCAACTGAATGATTTGCTTCATATAGCTTCAAAAGGTCACTCCTACCCGTGTCTAGTTTAAAAACCCAGTTGCATTGCACAGTGTCTCTGAAAGTTGGTTATTAGTGCTTCGTCTCGAAACATCGACAAATAAATAGTGGGTCATGCTCGGCGTGTTTAAATATTTTTAAGTAAAACACCTGAGGTGACAACATTCACAATCTTATTGTTTGAATTTTGCCAGAAACTAACTCAAAACGGTAATTTGAAGCTGAACGCTTTAAGTGACAAAACACAGCACAACATTCATTAACAACACAAAAAGTGGTGGAACCTTGCAAGATGGACACTTGATTTAATCATTTTTTTCTTCCTTCATGTGTTAATCATCTGTTTTCACATTTACCCATAATGTTTATTCATGTTTCCATATCATTTGTATTTTTATTGGAAACTGACCATATTACCATAAATGTTAGCCTCCACACCACATAAGTAGTATTATTTACCAGTTTGTTCTAATGAAAAGGAAGTAGTGATAGGGGACGTTCGTCCTATTTATTTTCCTTTGAATTTTAGTTGAATAGTCGGGCCAATTTGTCATGCTAAGTGCCCCAGTGTATGTCACTCTAAAACCCGAATCTTCTCGGCTAAAAAGCCGGCGTCCAGGAAATATGGAGAACGCATTTTCTGATATGCAATACTTTCGCTCGGGGCCCTAAGTTCTTTTGTCGGCTTTGAAGAGTTTTAGAAAACCAGCTATTTAAGCGCTTAGAAGTATTAACTGTTGCTGACTGCTCGACACCTAGCTAGTGTCGTTTGCTAGAGAGTTAGCTGATCGCATGTAACACTGCACAATGTAATCAACTGGTGTACTGAATGGCACTGCAACTCTTGCCATAATTGTCCAAGCACACGGTATGTCCCGGAAATGTGTTAATCCAATTTATTCCCTATAATACTCACCTTGTGTGGTCCAGACATGTGCCTCACGGCCACCTGCTTTTCCACATTTGTTCTTATGGCTGACAATTAAATGCCCCGCAAATGGCAAAATATTAAAGTAGTTACGCTCGCAGTACAGCTGAAATTCTGTCCCGGATAGTAAAAATAAGGGTTGACCGAAGAAAATGTATTTTAGTGAAATCTATAGCAACTAAAATGATGTTTCCTCGTTAGAACTTATTAGCTATTTAGAGCAAGCTCTCAAAAGAAAGATCTAAGCAAGTGGAGGCTAGAAGCTATGATGGTCTACACAGTTCAGAATTACATAGTCATTAATAAGTGCAGGGAATGAAATACAAGTGGATGTACAACTCGTTTCTAGTTAAGTGCTGAATTTCCCCGTGTAGACCTGCCATTCCAAAGGGGCTTAGTGAGCTGTGGCGGCAACAGAAAAAGTCAACTTCTGAAGCCATCTCACACGTGCGGACTCCCCAGAGTCGAGCAAAAACCCCTCATAAGAAACGAGAAAAAGTCAATTAGGGACCACAGATATTATCATAAAACAGTATCAAGTATAGTTCTGTATTTAGTGAAAATGATGTTCATTATAGAAGATATGGGTTTTGTGAATCTCTAGCAAAAGAAGTATGTTATACTATCGTTTCGACAAGTTAGTCGAACATGATGACAGGCAATACTTTCATATGACTAATACTTTGTTATGCTACGGAAAGGTATGCGAAGTCGTTAAAACAACCGCTATCCTTGGCCAGTAAGTGAACTAACTGAAACCAAAAACCCAGAGCAGCGTATTTCAGGCACGGGACCCGCGCGGAGTTCAGATCTCTTGCGAATACGGCTCTAACCTTAACCCCTTTTTAAACCTTTTTTTTTTTGAAAAACTTTTTTGTGGAAAAAATTCTTGCAAGATGCACTCGTAAATTAGTTGCTCTAAGGAAGTATGACCTTACACGAAGTGATATTGATAAAGTATTCCTTTGTTCATTTTTTTGTAAAGAATTATGCCTAGTTGTACAAACTCGATTATTATTTCAAATGGCCTTTTGTATCAAACACGTTCCATGTGTTTCACTCAAAAATCGTAACAAGAGGAGTGTGGGAACAGGAGCAACATGATCTACTCGAAGAAGTCACAATATTAGTCAACAGCAAATTTATCAAGTTTAATGTGGTTAACTTATCAATTTTAATGTGCTATCTCTACATTAAGCAGCATGAAGAATCTTATATTCAATAGTATAACCTGAGAGAGTAAGTGGCGACATCTATTCCTTTTGTCGGAGAATAAGCTAACCAATTTGGGTAGAATGGTGCATTATGATAACATCACCTTAGTTTCACCCCCAACCAGTCCAAGGATCGATTCCAAGTATCAGTAAATGTTGTTTAATACAGAATAACTCACGTGATCGGATTCTGTTGTCGACGGAAGACTTTGTGAATCGGTAGTTGACTCATACACCCACATAGCAATGTCTCATTGCCATGAGGTGTTGGGGGACGTCAATATGGCGATATTGGTTTAATGATTGAAACTGATAGGGTAGGAAGAGATCAACTGCGTTTTCCAGCGTTCGTTGAACAAAATATTAGAAGCACATCTACCGTAAATCCTCGGCTGCGGGTACTGTATCTAACGAGTAGTTAACTTGTATATGAAAGAACAACGGGAGAATACGGTAGCAGTGGAAATTGAAGATGTCGAAAAATGGTCTCTCTGATAGAGTCGAGCCCTTCTTGTCTCAAAGCCAGTAATATCGTCTTTCGCGTTTTCCTGCCTTCCCGGGCAAAAATGTGTATGTATGTGTGAAAACGATGTTGCACTGCCTCGTCAAGAGGAGTCCAAAGGTACTGAACTGAATCACAAAGAAGGACTTCGTCAAAACGATAGATGTAGAATAACGCGGATGAATTCGTTCCCTTCAGTTAATCGATAGATTGAATTGGGCTGTATGTTTGGAACGGTGGGGAAAATACAACCGATGGGTTCAACCGAACTGGTCGAATAGAGTTTCGAGAAGTTCCAAAAGTCAGGAGCTGCCTGTTGTGCGGTTGCAAGTTGAAATACCCGGATTTACCCCTTATTTAGTACTATTATTCATTGAATGCGACAAGCCGCCCTTAGTCAACTCTCCACACAATTTGTCCATTGTTAAATTGGAAGTGTGCGCGTTTAACCTTTTTCGCATTGGCAATTATCTGAGAAAGAATCAGCCGAATAATAAGAACAAAAATGGGCAAAAAAAAAACTGAAGAAACCCCAATGAACTTGTCCTTACCTGGAGGCTGGAGGTGTGGAGGTTTTTTGACATTGCTGATGGTCAGTACTAACCATCAAACCATTGACTACCGAATTATCCCATGTTTTATAAAAGACTTGCGCTCGCAATGAAATGGCGAGTTAAAGGAAAAACTTAAGTAACATTGCACCTCGAGTTTGAGAATATTCCCGGTTTCCGACGACTAATAATTGCATAATAATTATGCATGCGCAGTGCAGTTTAGCAGAACATTCTTGTTATTTAAATGCCATTTTATTTTAAAATGTATATATATATGGCATGAAAGTTGGATCGAACAAAAAAAAGAGAACCAGCAGATTTAAGACGAACTGCGACGAATAAAACGATTACTTACTTTTCAATTATGTCATCTGGTGCAACCATAGTTTACTGAATAGTTGCAAGATAGTACAGTTGCAAGTTTAAAGATGACTTACGTAATTCCAGTGGTTGTTTAGTGAGTTGTAGGAAAACGTTGTGAATGGAATTTATAGCAATTCGGTGTGTTTTCATAAAAGAGAGGGGCGCTTGCTTCGTTGCGAAGACATTGTGGGACAATGAAGGCAAATTAATAAAATAAGTGGCATAAAAGAGACGCTGTTGAGTAGAATGACTAAAATACACGCCTTTCAGAGGAAAGAAACGAATTCGGTTTAATTATACGTGACATCATTGATACATTCAATTGACTTTTTATCACTTACAAAATGATCGAAATACCGTACCTTATGATTGTTGTTTGTCATCAAGATGTACTCCGCATCATTTCCAGAGTAGTTGATCACTAATTGTTAGACGATTTTTAGAGAAAATGACACTGCAACTGTTTTGGTACAAGCTCAGAAACGTAACATTATTTACTAGCTTGTATAATATGATATATTTCGACGAGAAAATTATCTTAAATACAATTTTGCAAGGTTTTCTGAGTCGAAATGCGAATGAGAGCAGTTTGGAAGTATGTTTTTCTTATTTTTTTTGTTTATATAAAAATGTGGAAGGCCCTGAAGATATGCAGTATGAAATGCGTGGCTATTAAATCTATTTATAAAGCACAGATCAATATGAGAATTTGATAGAGTTTATATGATCCTTTCGAAGTCTGCAACGCAGAATTGAAAGGCGCTAACATATGCAAATTTGCGTTAGGTGACGTCCGCAGTTCAGTAACTCGCCATCAAACCACATCTGCCGATGTTCACAAGGAAATTAGATGCCAAGTGTTCTGTTTACACTATCGGATTCTATCCACACATAGTCACATCCGATACAGTATGAATTATGAAAAAATAAAAAAAATGGGCAGGAATATTCTTCACGAATAGTACACGCAAGGAATAGCGATACGTAGGTATTATACGACTGAAAACTGCCCAAAAACCGCTGTTCCGTCCCAATTACTAGTATGCCGGGAGAAGGTTGCTGGTGCAGTAATAAATTCGATTTGACGATTTGACCTAACCCAATGGACAGAGAAGAGAGTGCAAGCTCATATTCCTCGGATTTTTGAATAAAAAATATGTGTATAGATTGGTTACGACTTTGTTCAAAAACCTTGGAGGTGAGGAAAACGTTGATCATACCTAGTGGTAGGCGGCGTCAAACACAAGTGCAACAACTTGCAAAAGTAACTTCAAACCAAGGTACAAAACAATAGTCGAGGAAATGTATATGTAGAGAAGTAAGCATACAAAGACCAAGCGATACAAGCAGAGTGTATATTTGCTGACGAATAGGTCATTAAGTGTTCATCAGCATAATTCAATAGCCCAAGGGAAAAATTAACGAAAACACAGTACCTTTTTCCGAAAGTGCATATGTTCTTCCGATTTTCCTCGAGTTGATAGTCTTCAACGGATACTCGAAGACACCCGTTTCATGTGAAACCCGGAGGTAGAACAATAGATTCAGTGTGAGAAATAAACTGAATTAGTCCTTGAACGGCCACATTACATGCTTGTACTACAACGAGAAACTATAAGATAAAAATAAAAACAATGCAGGAATAGGAAAGCTCTACAGCGGAAGAAAATTGTCGTGGATAACTATGTAGTAAATACACGGGTCGGATTTCGCCGGAAAAAAAACGAACAAATTGGTCTGATGTCGTAGGAAGTTTTCCGTGGAACGTTGCTAAGATATGGATGTATGCTAGGACCATTTCTTCCTATTTCGAGTATAATTTGCTGGTTCGAGAGAAAATAAAACGTTGTTACATTGAGAAGCAACAAGATGAGAAATGAAGAAATATGCATAACTCAAGGAGTAATTGATATGCTAATTGTAAGCGGGGCGTCTTTGCATTAGGTCTCATCAGTTTGCTTCTAATGAGTTGTTTTGAGAACTTATACATTTATTCATTGAATTTCAACCGTAACTGTGCACTAAACGGGGTCTTATGGTGTATGTACATATGGTAAGGCTCAAGCATTGAGTTGCGTAATTGATGCTTTCAATTGTCTGAAGGAAATATGAAGAGAATTCAAATAATGCTATTTTACGAAAAGGTATTGAGAACATAGCGGGCCAGCAGGCCCAGGTGGCTATGTTCGGGTAATAAACTACGAATTTATGGCCCATTCACCCACTATTAAATTGCCTGCCCCAGGGTTAAGCACTGTCGATTTATCAGCGGAAACATTTCCCTAGAAAATAGACATCCCAACATTTGCCGTGTCTTTGTTACAAGAATGTAGTGACAACATTGGTTGTTCAACATAATCATTAAGATGCATTGAAAACGATTTCTGAATTGTGCTAGTTATACCCTTGATTAAGCGTGTTTTGTTCGTCTAAATTATTTTGTTCGTCTTTGAAAAATTGTTTGATACAGAGAATAGTATAGGTTGGTCACTGACTAGATAGCTGAAGCTTTCATGAAAGTAGTTCTCACATTGGGGTGAGTAGTTGGATTATGATTTAGGCTAGAGTTGCACTTTGACTGCATCCTTTATATCCTGGCACAGTCAATTAAGCTCAATCGCTAACCAGTAGCACAAATCTAATGCATATTCAAGTTACACTACCACCAGAGCAGACTATTACACATTTCTAACACACACGGGAATAAGAACCTAGTCGCACAAGAGGAGGGGTTATTTGATAAAGAGTCGACTCGGTCACTGAGTACTACAAATTGTTGTGAAACATAATGGTGGTCACTGGGAATATTTCTTTTCGACCTATCGGAAACAAAAAGGTGTGAGATAAAGTTGGCTGGTCCTTTCACTCCTCTTGAGTTTTCATTTGATTGAAGGCGCCATCTGTGACATTCCTCAGACTCACCACGGTGTACATACTGCCACCTTGGCTGGCACTTTCAAAAACAACAACCTTGGGATAATAAGAGAATTAGAGGGCCAGCCTAGATTGGATTATTTTTTTTATTAGGCAACTTAAATTCATTTGTTGAAATAAATGTGGGAAAATGTGACAGGTGATAAAGTGAGATAAAAAGATCAATTGTATCAGAGATAGATCCGCTTCCTAGAAGTGAAGAATTACCGAGCAACGGAAAAATCTTGTATGTTGGCCGCAAAAATATGTGCCAATTAATCTTCCTCAACACCTCTCTAACAATCTTTCTTTTCCGTTCGAAAGATAAAGGGACTTTGTATAGCTCCGAGAAATCACAACAACATAAATATTTCTGTCAAAATCTTAATATGTACCGAGACACAATTAACAAGTTTAATATCTGTCTACAAGTTGAGGAAAAGACAGAAATTGTCTAAAGCAAAATACAACAATTGTAATTTGGTCTAACAGCAAACGTTCCTTGTAAGTCCGTTAATTAGTTCAGCAATAGGTTGTAGAGCTTTAGTTGAACTTCATCCTCATTGACAAATTAGCATTTATGAATGGATGGGCCGTGAAGCATGCAGAACTAGAATACATCAATCTCCCCCAATATGGACACCTATTGTAATTATGACGAGATCTCATTTACGAGTCATCGGCACGGCGTTCGCCAGGTCAACAGACAGCCCTTTGGACATTTCGAATTTCATGCCTCAAGTGATAGCTATCAACTATCACTTTATTACCAGTACAAAAAAAGTCTGTTATTCTCCATGAAGCTCCCTTTGTATGTGGAGTCTTTACTGCACCGACGTCTGAAACAATTTCTTGATTTTTCGGTTATTACTAGGAGCCACTATGTTCGTGCTTTGTTTTAAATTATTATGGGTACACTCCCAAACCAGTGCCAAATCGAGAAAACCAAACTGTTCCCTAAGACGTTCTTACGTAGATGAAACCGTAATAGTAACAAGGTACTTTCCGTTAGCAACCAAAATTTGTGCCAGGGTGAATACCAGTTCCATTGTTACCTGCTAAAGACTAAATATTTCATGTTTTTTTGTGTAAAGCCTGTTTTTCTATGTCGTTTTAGTGATGCTTCCACGCAACTTCCAAATCACCGGAATCACCGGAAGTAAATACCGTAGAAGAGGTTGGTGTTTCCCCACTCATATCCCCAAATATGCTACCGAAGCATTTGTTATATATATATATGTATATGCGGCGCCGAACATGTCCTCCAAGACGTTCTCCTACTCCCAGGAGATGGCAAGTGTGTATTGCGAAGTGCCCCTTAGGCAATAAAGACCCGGTCGGATGCCGTCGCGTCCTAGTGTTACAATTTGTCACTTATTGGAGGAGACACTCAGATTTACACTCCGATTAGCATACGATAACACGAAAAGAACGTCCTTTTGTGGCATTCACGTGATTTATGTTTTTTTTGGCACCATTTGGAATGAACAAGAAAGTCCGATTGTATTTGCACCTTCCAGTCTCTGCCCAAGCAGACCTGCAAACATGGTTGTCTCTGTGTTGAATGGCTTGAAGTTTTGTTTTGTTAGTGTAATGGTTGGATGTGGACCTATGTATGTGTCCCTAATACATATAACACTTTTCAGGAACGCTTCCGAACAAGAGGGCTCTATCATCATCTTGGCATATCCCCCCTTGAATTACTTCTGAATTGTGAATGTCCAGTTGTGTGTCGCAAAAAAAGAGGATGTTGGACAAGAGAGAGAGGGAGAGAGAGAAAGGGAGAGAGAGAGAGAGAAATGATGAAAAGAATTGCCCCGAAAAGTAGGAACATCCCTATTTCGGATTATAAAATGGAACTCAATAAAGGCGAGAAGTTCAATATGGTTCGTGTAATTCCATGCTGCGAAGTATGGACTTAGAGTTTATATATCTCATTATTTCCTTGTTTTACAATAATTCCAGGACTTAATTTCTCAGGAGTAATTCCCGAATCCCAGTCGCTCCCTCCTAAAATATAAGCGCATTTTGCGTCTTCATTTTTGGGTGGTGTGTGTATGTTGTCGAGAATTTGGGGCTGACTTTCCCCGGGCGCAGAAAAAAACCCTCGAATATAATGCAATAAAACAGATGAACCACGAAAGGGAGAATAACAGCAGCCGAAAATATATGAGGGCACTTCATCGAAGGCAGATAAAAAGTAACGTGCCTTCAAGCCTAACAATTTTTTTGCTCACAACCATGTGTTATATGAGATAGATGTTCGCGTACTTGTTCAGTCTGGCCTCACAGAAAGGTAATCTTTTAAAACCTGCCTTTAACTTTTTTGGGGTTAAAAACATTGATTGTGATTTGAGTGTTTTACTAATTGGCAATTATGGGAGAAAACTATCCCCAGGTGGTGCTCTCTTTTGAGTTTTATAAAATAGCAAATAAAACCAAGACACAGAAAGAAAGCCGTTTCTATACAAGGAAATTACAATGATGAGATCAAATTAACTTTTAACGTACCATCAACTTAACATGAAATATGGACCCCATTGGAACAGGAGCAACATACATCTATAAAATGCACTTTCTATATTTTATTCTGGGTATTTCACTGATTTTTTTTATGTTGGTCCATAAAAAAAAACAAATAAAAATTGAGAGGATGGGCTTGTACATAGTTCCGGGCAAAGCATTTGTCGCCAAAAATATCACATTACCTGTTGCATTCAATTCAGACAAGAGGAATAACTTTCCACCCTACTACGACATCTCTTTTGGGCTACAACCCCCTTTCTGTGCTTCCATAACTTCTCCATTGTTTATTTACTATCGCTCTGTCTGGTTTTTTCTATCGGTGGTCAGGGTGAAGTTCATTTTACGAGCAATGAATATGTGACGAAACTGCTTCAGACAACGGCAAGCGTAATGCTTTTTTCCACGATTGCGAAGTTTGTAAGTATGGGCTTTCCCAGACATAAATTTATTCTCAATCCCAAGGTTCCCGAAATGGGTTCGACAACTCTACATCCGAAGTCCCAAGTATTGTTGTGGCTAGCTTCCCAATATATATATATCATCGGGCTACTCTTTCGAAAACAAGAATTACTCAAGTAACAAGTAAAGGATTGTTCTTTTCACGTATTGGATGTTATTTGAGTTGTTCCCAGAGAGAATCAACCGATCCCCGTCGACCCTTTTCCCCCGGGAGATAATATGAAAAGAACCGTGTAGGAGCGGGGAGGAGCGGGCCCTTTTAGATGAGCTCCTTTTACAGCCTCTCAATTCAATGATAGCACTAGAAGAAAGAACTAACCAACACTCATATTGACCAATGAATATGGCAAGACAAAAAAACTGCCTCGCAAATATAACACTTACTTTAATGTCTGGGAGAAAAATGTTCCAAAATGTATTAGAGCAAAGGCTCTTCTTGGTCTAAAAGGGATGACAACTTCACTTAAAATGCCCTTTTTTCCAAATTGATCTGCTCGCAAATGGGCACGCAACCGAGTGGAAGAAACTAATCATCGTGAACTATTGTTTGAAGCTCAATGTCCCTTGCGGTCATAGAACCGCGAAACCGCACTTATCCTATAACTATTGGTTACATTCTTAAAGTTGACAAAACATATGTACAGTAGTGTAACAGAGATACTTCATTTTATACGCAAGACCAGCCACCTTCAAGCCCCCCGGTGCATAAACTATGTTAACCAGAGTTACCCAGCTACCAATCTTTACCATTTGATGCTTGCTTAGTGATCTGGGATAGAAATCGAACACGAAACCATGGTCGAAACCGCCATTGTATCACCAAAAAAATGGAGTACTATTCGAGATTCCCCAAAAAATCTCCACGTAATTGTTCCCATCCAACAAAATCTTTTTTTCACCATAGTTTTGCAACATTTTCGGTTCGTGGGGGACTTTATGTGGCTCATTCTGAGCATTGGGCCGCGAGAATAACGCTGCATGAGAAATTCGGAATAGAAAAACACTTTGTGACGGGCAGTTAACAAGTATGTGGGAAACGATGGATTCGAGTTCCAATATATTATGGTTAATGTAATGTATAAAATAGTGTGCGTTAAGGTTTTTCATGAAAAAGAGGTCCTACAAAGTATATGGTAAAGAATCATGAAGATGTTTGTTTGAGTTGCATATCGCACGAAACTATTTTAGCAGTTTAGTAGTTATATACTTCATTTCAAACTTTTTTTACAGTGGTTTTTTTTTAATACACTTTCAAAAAGTGGGGTTTTGGATCTTCTCAATGACCATTTCATGCGTCGCTGAATCGGGACACAAATCAAAAACTATAGGACTCGTGAATTTGGAGAAGGAGAACGTAAGGATTAAAAAGCTATATTTGAATAGAATATTCTGATAATACTGAAAGGAATATAGTAACTATCTCAGAAAAAGAAGCATACAAAGTGCGCTTTGTGATATGTGGAAGCTATCCAGCTGGAAAATATTTGAAGTTGTAATTGAATACGCAAAGATAAAAGTAGAAACGCAAGCAAAACTAATGTTTATTTACTCGGATATTAAGAGGATCTATGCAGAAGTTGCGAACGTGTGGCATTCAGCAATATGGAGAGCACAGAGTGCATAAAATGCCAGTGTTTTATTCAATATTATTTAGCACAATTGCTTTCAAAGCAAACTACCATTGGTAGGAAAACTGATGCGTTTCAATCGTTGTTTCGGGGCGAGGGCGGATGTAATGGCCCATTAGTTATATCTAATTCACAAAGGTGGGTGTCATAGAAATAGCCTTTAATGGAATAAAGGAAACACTAATCGAGAATTGTGCATAGAGGACATTGTGCAAAAGTCATGACAACTTGATATATAGAAATTGTCGAGAAGTTTTTAAAGAATCTCCCGAGTTATATCCAAAAAAAGGATGTCCACACCTATACGATAAAACGTGAAACCTGTCAACCTTATTCAAACTTTCTTCTTATAATCTCTGAAGAGGCGCCCATCTGGGCACCGAAAAACGACTGGGCGTTCGAATTCAAATCAGTATTATAAATGAGGCGATGCCAATTATTTTCAGGAACAGACAACAAGCGAACAAACACTACGCGAAATCGGAGTCAATCACGAAATAGTTGGGCACTTTGCCAAATACAATGTATAAAACAGCACCAAAACAGAAAAAAATAGAAACTAACCCCGAATGCACCAGGCGGGAGGGAGTGCACTGGTCGCGGTTTCGGAAACGGAACAAAACGACGGTGTTCCGCTCGGACCGGAGGGGGTGGCGGTTTCCGAGGTGCGGATCCGTTAGAAGCGTTCGGACGCGGAATAAGCGGAGCGTCCGGATTGTTCGGAGATATAGGACCGTTGTTGTTGATGACCTCGGCTTGATGGGCGAGCGCTATCAGGGAGCTGGCGTGCTGATGATGCTGGGGACTCACACCACAGCGGTTCACCGGTGCGAACGAACACGAATGCGAAGCCTGCGAGATACAGTACATTAATCCCATGAAACATCCGATGATATATATTCACTATATGAAGCTCATGTTACATTAAGAGTAAAAGAAGATGTATGTTACTGTGCTAGGGGATCGGGTCAAGTGTTATGTTTCCATGTATGGCAATCATTTGTTCGATAGGGTCAAAATGAAAACTGAGTCATAATAAGATAATTACAACTACCTGCAGGGACATTCAGCAACAAGCCGCATAGCCCGGAGTCTTCGGAGGTTCTGCGAGCCGCGATTTCACTCGAGCTTGAGCGTTTTTGTGTTTCTCTATGCGTTGTGCTAGTTTTCTGTGTTGACGAGAAAGGGAGAAGCCGCTAGGGCCAAATACATGCTCCGCCCCCCTCCGCGTCCTTAGGACACGGACATATTTAGGTCAACAGATCATGGTAAAAGTTGGCTATCAACAGATAACTTTGACTCACCTTAACAAAAGGTCTGGATATGAAGCTGAAGATCTTGAGGGACTAGTTGTAACTTTGACCTAGTTGAAGTATGCACAGTGAAACACCAATGGTCATATCAAACGTTCGCGTTGGATTTAGTTGCATCCACTGTGATGTTCTAACCTTAGGCGTTATAATTGTGACTGTGCAACACTATTAGAAATCTTCTCACATTGACTAAACGAACATAACTCGACATTTGGACGAGTCGTAATATTAACCAGTTTTCTAATAGAACATGTATTAATTAATCCCCACCTAACATTCTTATTGCGTTTATAAAAGAACGCTTGTTTTATTTACTGAAAGGGCATAAGGGATGCATTGAAGACAACTTACCAAAGATATACTTTTCTTCACAAAAAAATTCAATACGTCACCAGTATTCGAATGTATTTCGATCACAGTGAAATCGCCCCGAATTTTGTTTAAGCAATCTTTGGAAAACAAAAATGTTAATTGGTCCTCTTGTTCATAAATGCGCAACAGCCGTTCAATAGCTTCAAATTAATACTAGGTTTGAAAAAATAATCTATCTGAAGCATTCACAGACTGTATGCAAAAGTTTTTACTTTCTAACCAAATTATCTTTAACACTGTTTCTTAAGTTTTACTAATATACTAATTTGTCGCAAGTATTTCATTTCCCTTTTTTACACTGCTGTCTGTTAATCCTCTAAAGCTTAAGTTCGGAAGTGACAATTTGGGGCAGGACGTCTCTGAATCTCTGAGATTTGTCATAGTGCAAACGAGGAGCTTAGTTCTTAAATTTGCATAAAGGGGATGGCGGCTCATATTTAGGAAGAACCGCTTGGGATTCAATAAATCGGTTCGAGATGGCAGCTTTGTGGTATGTTTCTTTGAAAACAAGAATGCATAAAAATATGGGCAGTAATACGAAGATTTTTGAATTTACTAAAATTATTGCATACTACCGGTCTATGTAAACGTGGAAACACCAAAGGCTTCAAAATGCGGTACCATTGATTAGGAGCCTAGAATCAGCACTTTCTGAAGATTTATGTAGCACATTGTATTTAAGCTTCAGTCTTCAGTTTGCTGCATGCCGGCTGCGAACAATTAATTCCTCTCGCGGGGAGTTTTACTAACTTAAGTTTAAATTCAATTGTGTTGTGATTACCTGCAATTGGTTGGTAATTGGATAAGTTCCTTTTGCGGACCCCCCGTCTGATTGAAGTCCTTTTAAAACGTCACCTGCGCGAAAATATCGGTAGTTGCGAAATAGTATGTACTTATGAGGAAAATCAGTTATGCGCAAATCGTCACTATGCCGATATTCATGCGTTTCTACTGTGAAGTGCTAATAATACTTTGCTAGGATGTCAAGGTATCAAGAATTGTAATCAACCGGTAGTAAATCAATATAGATCTCCAGTGATGGGGAATCCATTAGTGTGATGGAACTTGGAAACTTCAAACGCATTAAAATGCACTACCATTGATTATGAGCCTAAAATCAGCACTTTCTGAAGATTTCAGGTAACACATTGTATTTAAGCTTCAATCTTGAGTTTGCTGCACGCATTGCGGCTGCGACCAATTAACTCTTCGCGTGGGGAGTTTTACTACCTTAAGTTTAATTCAATTGTGTTGTAATTACCTGAAATTGGTTGGTAGTTGGATAAGTTCCTTTTGCGGACCCCCCCCCCCCGTCAGCTATATGTCAAGTTATCAAGAATTGATAAACGATAATGAACTGGTAATAAATCAATATAGATCTCCAGTGATGGGGAATCCATTAGTGTGATGGATATGCAATGCTTAATCTGATCATTTTTTCCACTTAAAACACACAAAAAGAGCACTTCAAAGGGCGTTCGAATTATCTTTTTCTCTGTATGTCTGTTTACATACATATCATACAATGGGATGAGGAAGTCATCGCGTGTAAAACGCTGACATAGGTCATTTTCAAAGGTTATTAAATCGTTGTAGTGTGAGGTAGCAGGTGGTAGTGAAGTGGAGTGGGACTCCGAAAAACCAAGTATGCGGAATACCATAACACTGGATTTTAACTTCTTCATTCAACTATTAGGATACTACATTTCGGTTGTCTCTGCATCCGCAACTGTATTTGATTGTAGTGAGTAAACATTATGTTTTAGATTATACTGATGTCCACAAAGTGTCCAAAAAGCAAGGTTCCACAACATTTGCGAAGCAAGTCAATGCTTCCAAGCGAATCGAATAATTGTTAGTCTTTTAAGGAAAACAACCGAAAAATAATAATATGTTGTCTGGAAGTCTCTTCCAGAGGTTCGCTTGAAAGCATTCAATAGGTGAAAGGTTGGCAACATTTTTCCGCTGTAAGACCACAATCGAACAGCTCGAATAGCAACAGTTCTTGACAAAAAAAAGTCTTCAACATTTCACCCGACAATTTCACAGCACAACAAACAATAGAAAGTGTAAAACGCACCAAAAATTCGATATGTCGTGGCCCTTCAAATGGTACGCTCTACGGCAAATCTGAAAAGACAATCTGCAATAATAAAAAATAAAATAAAGTAATGCATCGTGAACAGTTCATCACACTAGGGTAAATTTACTAATATACAAAAAACTTCATTGGCCAACGATTAACTTTAGAATTGGCCAGGATGTAAACTATTTATTTGTATTCTTTGCATGCGTAGCCCAGAATCGAAGAAACCAGTGGTTATCGGCAATGTAGTACAAATGACAAATGATAAACAATATAGGTGCTACAAAATCAATTATCTATGTGAAATACGGCAGTTCACAAAATACGTCTAATAGTTTCACGAAGCATCGAAACGTCAATTGTCTATGAACCGGGTGATGGTTCGTAGGTCGAGACGTGGCTTCCCCAAAAGCGTAATCGGATATCATTAGTCCAATGAGGGAAGGAGGGGAGCAATGGGGACAAATGGCATAATAAGAGAGTTAAACGCAAAGAACATTAAGAAGTCACCGAGATTCCACCAATATAAGTATTATATATGTCCGATGCTTGCCTCAAATGGGGAAGACTGGTACGCCAAACAAGTGCCTCTGATTGTTTTAAAAATGAGTATGAAAAACATCTGTGAAAGACTAATAGTACAATTTTCATTCTTTTTTATCTTTAATTAAGTGAGTAGTATGTGAATGGTACATGTACAAACCATAACACGGATCTTCTCTCTGTACTGAAAAAAGTGCGGTACAAATTCGAGTGTGGCAGCAAAAACAAAAACTCACGCTGCCTTATACATATGCATCCAAATGGCTCATTATACATTTTATGCGCAATTACCGCACACTCGGACACCGAAAAGGAAGTTGCGTTGTATACTATCAATGGGATGGAAAGATCCTTGAAAAGAGTATGGTCTTCAAAAACACAGCAAGTTAGCTTAGGATGATTCATTCTACGCCACGACTTTATGGCCGGTCCAGTAATTGCGGACGAAAACAATGAGAATAATTGAGGGATAAGTGAGTGGTAATAACTGAAATGACTCTTGGAAGAAGGTGTGCGGAGAGCGGGAAAACATAAAAAGTAGAGGAGACAAAAAGTGGTGATCACTAGGACATGAGAGATTGATCGATGTATGACAGACCGTTGACTGTTCCGTCTCAAGCACAATTGCAGCCAGTGCTTGAGGGACTTATCCAAAAACAGGTACTTGAGTAGTTTTTTTCTGGAACTGTTATCATGGATAAAGTTTGATCTTCTAATTGTTATTTGTAGAATTATTTAACTCAGTCGATACATTCTTGATGAATATTGATTTATATAGTAAGCTAATATCTAAAAGAAAAAAGTACTGTAATGCATGTTGTATGATAATGCGTGAATCTATGTAGTACATCTCGAACTAGTACGCGGACTCGTATAAATGTGCAGAATGACCACTGTGCATTAATAAAGATGATGCTTTACTGACCTAGAATGATGTAATTAGACCCACAAAATTGGTTTGGTCTGCTAAAAGGATGTGGAAAACTAGACGAGTCATGGTAAGCATCTGAATTATTATTTTTATTATTAGTTTATGCATCTGAGAAATAGTGTTTTTTTTTTGTTTTGTATCACGAGTTGGAGGAAAAAGCAACGCGCTGAACGTTCATTAAGAAATATCCTCCAAATGTAGGGTTGCAGTCTTCTGCAACGAACGAAAATACATGAATAGAAATGCATTGAACCCTAAAATCGCTTCAGAGCGAACGCGCACGTTTGGTTGTGTGTTTGCAATAAACGAGAGTTTGCAATATGTTTATAACACAACGACTTTACTCGGTTTATTAAGAAACGTCTACTTGCTTCATTTTCACATAGGTGCAGTTCAGCAGGGTCACAGAAAAAGCAACTGTTATCGAAGGAATGCTTATTATTCTCATAATCACTGAATTGAGGCAAAAGCAATATCATAAATAATGAAGAGTCGCCAAAATTTTTGGTGTAAACGAGTGGACTTCCAAAGTGTAGGGAATAGAGAGTTTGTCAATGGCTCGGAAACACGCATCTTCCCGGTTTATATCCGTTATTTGTCGTAAACAGCATTTACATAGACAAAAATAATGGGAAGATCTTCCATGTAGAAGGATTAAGATAATGATTGCAATTGCTTACCATTATAACTGAGAAAACACTCATAGCGACTTATGTCAACTATGAACGACTGACGCGATATATGCCAGTAAAAATGTCAAACCAATCAAATTCTGATGCTGTAAACCACATGTTGTTTGGAAGCAACTTTTTGGTACAGCACAAAAAGTTAAAATGCATTGAACGTGTTTCCCAGACTCTTAGGTTCGAGGCATGTCGCTCAGAAATTTCTACCGGTAAATTTGCTTATATAACGATTGCTCCCCAATAGAAGGTGAATTGACAAATAACGTGAAAACATGAAATATCCAAAGAAAATATGTGTGTTAGTAACGGTTGCACAACTGGAGTAGTCGACGTCAACATTAAAATCGTAGTAGTAGTTTTTTGTTCGGATATTTTGGTAGGAACGGGAGAAGTGAAATTCTTTTCTATGCCTCGTCGCAGATATGATTGAAAGTTCTAATTTGTCAACTAACGTGGGACAGGGGACGCCCGTTCCCCTAAAACTCGAGAGGATATTTAATCGACAAAGAAATATACCAACCAATATACTTGAAGGTGAGTTACTAGCCGGTAGCTGTTAGATGGAATCGATACACAATTATATGTGGCACCGTGAAATTTGGACTTCTACAGTAATCTAGACGTTAAATGTGCCGTAGAATTAAAACCAACAACAAGCCTATGAAAGTACGCAAGGCGATCAGGTGGCTAACATTTTCGTGTTATACGACAATTGCATATCTCAAAACAAGGATATGCAATTAGTTAAAGATACTAGCACAAAATAAATGTTGACAGTTACCCCTTAGGTTCAGTGGATATTTAGTGAAACTAGAGCAATTCGCAGTGCAGGTGTTTGCGGGGAAGCTAGCAGAGGTCGTTTTATAAAACAGCAATAAAGATATATTCACTGCGCTAAGGATTCTTTTGCTATACCAGGCGACACCGACACCAACAAACTAACAATAAATAGTAGCAGCTAAAGAGCAGAAGAGACAATTGCACAAAAGCGATATAATCGCTTTTAACAAAAGGCTGATGAATAGTAGCTGCCTCATAGTAATTATGATATGATATGAGCTATTGAGCTTACGTCTTCATGGTAGTTATTATATAATGCTTAAAACATTTCAAGCATTAAAGTTCACCAACGAAAGCTGCATTTTTGCTCCCACTATTACTTGAAAATTTATTCGGTCGATCTTCAAGAGTTCACCCCCTTATCTTTGTTTATATTAAAATGAGAGCAATCGTGGCCAATTACTAAAAAGTGCTTAAGGAGGGGTGGTCGGACGTATAACACCTGTGATCCTAGGGGATGCACCCCGTTGGCGGTAGAATTCTACAAAAAGAGCCGATTAACTACCTACGATAGCAGCTGAGATATTGCAGTGCACTCAACAAATGTGCGTAGAATTTGGTTTTAATATTTTCATATGACTGAAAAAAAGAAGAAAAATGTTTGAAACGTTGTTTGTGGAAACGCAGGACCATACTATGATATTGGTATACAGATGGAAGGTCAAGAAATGAATTGCATCTTGTAATATGAATTATATGAAGGTGATAAACGCGTTCCCAATTATAATAATAAGGAACTAACGCCAAACTCTTTGAGAGAAATAAGGGATACAAAGGCATATAAGGTTTAAAGAGTAAGAGAAGAAAGCAGGCAAATGCTTGGTTTCTCGGAGAAACTTCACGGTCAATTGAGCCCCGGAAAGGGCAATGGGTGGAATATAAACAACTAAGAAGCTAGTGATTCTGATTTCACATTTCGCTGCGTCGATCCGATGGATGATATAATATAGAAACAGGTTTATTTTCCTTTATCTTTGGATGATTCAAAGGTCCCTACTAAACCAAATTAATAAAAAAAGACAATCATTAGAGGTAGTTTGCTTGCTTCAATCTCACTTATTTGCAAGGGATGTTCTCTAAGAAAATGATGAGTAAGCTCTATCGACATAGGGTCCTCGCTTTGAAACATCGTTAAGAATATGGTCATGTCTTTCATTTAAGCATAAATGTAGAAGTACTACAATTTTTTTAAAGATAAAAACTCAATATAGTCAGAATATAGAGTTCCATGAACTAAAACTTGTTCTATGACCATCATGTAGCATATGATGATGTATGCACTGGTCACTCACTAACTGTGTTGCTTTTCTGCGTACTAATTTTGCCCTCTCTTGGTGTCTGGGTGGTCCCCGGGGGTAGCACCAATTGGCAAATCAGCTGGTTCTTATAATACATACTTATGCTCGTGTAGCGTATATGTAGTAGCGCCGAAAATTCGCAGTGACCCTCTGAATACCCTAATTGTAAGCTCATAATCAAAAATCAGTTCTGAGTCTAAGAACCACTTTACGCGGCGCTTCTGGTGCATATATGAAACAAACTAAAGCATCCAGAAGTCAAGGATGGATTATATGAATTCATTTCAGTTGCGTTGTGTAGGCAACTGAATATTATGGGACGTTATCAAAGCAAATATGGAGAAGTGTATGTTTGTTTGAAGCTGTGTGACCTAGAATCTACGTCCTACTGATGTGGACTGTAGGAAAGGAATAATGGGGCGTCTCGCTTGCAGGGCGGGAGTAGTAGCATTTGCCCATAAGGAAAACGTATTAGGACCTAGCTAACAACCTGGATTGAGCCAGTGCTCTGGAATAGCTCACTAATGGAGTTGGAGATGGGCTGCTTCGTAGATGGAGAAGATAGTCGCATTGATTGAGAAAAGAGTAGATTTTCACCTATTTCCAACTAATGAAAGACATATACTTTGTTGAGAATGCAGGAAGAATGCCAAGTAACCTCGAGGAATGGGCAATATGTGTATTCTTGAACTTAGATTCCTTGCAACACTTGAAGAACGTTGGCATAGATAAAAGATCATAAGGGTGTTATTCAATAATTCTGGGCAGTAACAACATAAGTGAAACACGTTCTGTTGACGATAAAATGATGAAGAAACAATGCTGCAGAAGAGCTTAAAACCGCCGAAAAGAAACATAGACTGATAAACAGGCTTCGAATCAATCTGAGGAACGAAAACTCTAGGACTAAGAAAATGGTCGAGCGTATGGGTTGTGTGTTGGTAGTCATTGAATTGATGTACTACTGAAGTACAGCCCGGGCAAAAATTATTCCACTAGCAATAAATCAATGTAGACGTCCACTTAGACGAAAGATGCGCTCCGCGAGACAATAGAGGTTCGAGTGGGAAAGCATTTTATGCTTATTTAATTTTCCGAAAAGCGGACACAATTCACATTCGTGCAAAGTTTTAGAAAATAAGACGACGTCATCTAGCATCCCAGCAGGTATTCATACTACATCCTGGGCGTCGGAAGTTTTCAGAAGCGTACTTAAGTGAATAATTAACTAAATTGTTGTGGTTCCTCGAGATCAATGCATTGCTGTATTTCATGTAAACCTTTTTCTGCCAGCTGAGTTTATATTCTTCAAAAATATGTGCTATGCTACACAACTGGAATTGCCGGTCCTTCAATCAACACAGTTCTATACGCTATATTATGCATGTAAACATAACACAAAGAATATCAACAACTAAACATTAAACAATGAACCAGGAAACCCAAAATTTGTGCTGAATGAGTAAAGGAGTCGATGTAACGTACGGCGGTTTTTTCCGTAATCTCCTCTAATAAATGGCGTTCCGCCGCTTTAAACCCATCTCAAAGTGTTGTTTTAGAGAAGCAGAGCAAATGAATAGCATAAAATATCCCAACGATTAAGCCAACCAATTCTAATGGAATTTTTTCTGATGTGTTCTCTATTGCAGTCCAAAGGCAGAAGTGACTGGTGCAAAACTTTAAAAGGACAAAAAGTGTTTTTCTGAGTTCAAATTCTTAATAGCTACTCATTCAACCACCAAAGCAGGAAACACGCCCGAGCGTTTAACGTTGGAAAGCAAACGACAAAATGGGCAAAAAACCGCTGCTCGAATGGGTTCCGAGAAAAATGAACACCCCCAGACACGGTGCACAATAATGAACTTTGTGAATAATGATGCGTACTTCAGGCAAGCCTCATGTAGTACATGATTAAGCATGTGACTGTTGGAAAGACGAAGGCTCTAGCGAAGGCCCGAGAAGAGTTCAAAAGGACAAGTTGCCAAAGGCAATGTAGAGCAACTGCGGTCAAGTAAATAGGATAGAACTTAGAAAACGTGACGATTTTTTCTCTCAAAAGATTAAGAATACAGAAGAAGCCTCTTTCATTTTTCTTTACTGAACAAAATTCTCTATTTCGCTGTCTGAAAAAATGCTCATTTTTCAAATTATAATTATGTCGGAGAATGCTTGCGAGAAGGCCATTAATTCAACGTGCAATTACCGCGCTGATTTCACCACGTAAAATATATGCATCGGTTTGGGATTTGTGAATTAGTTGATCATATCCGAATTTTTTTGTGCATTTTTTTGTGTAATTGACACTATTTATAATGTATAATGTTCCGAAGCAGATCGACACTTGTTCCTAAAAAATATAGAAGATCTGTTAGATCGTACTATATAGAGTAGGTTCCCGAATGGGCTTCACTGCCTTTTTATTCTTGTCCGGTGCCAATCATTAACACCTTAAAAGGTGAACTCGTTCAAATATGATATGGGGGGTCTGTGCTTCAGTAAAATGGTGATGAAACTAAGTTTTCTGAATCTTCACCTAACCTAATCATTACTGGCATATCTGACTATATTTCTATTATGTAGGGTATAAACGCAACTTCCTCTTCTGTTTTTTTTTAAACTTTTTTTTTCTCTTGCACGTTTTTTTTTTAATCTCGTGTATTTTTTCGCGTCATGCCCAAAAAGAAAATGACCTTTGACCAAAAAATCTCGTTTAATTGTAAATATTACTTTTATTTACTGTACACTTGTATCAAACATATGGGTAGCACAAATCGATGAGCTTTAAGCGCGCTTCCCAATTAAAAGTAGATTACGTTCTGCGTGCTCCTTTCGAATTTTGAACCAAAATTGTCACTTCATTTTGCAAACTCTGACCGCAGAAAACGAACGGAAATGCGGATTCTACTACTGCTATTACTAATAAAAGCGACATTTTTGTGCGTGCACGGGAGTTGTAAGTACCTTGTCTTTTCTCACGTTTTATTTAGTTTTTCGACCCCAATCTTTTTTAACCTAATGAATGCATGGTTTTCTAACCAATCCCACCTTTTTGTTTATAGTTCATGTCACTTTATTAAGGGAATTCTGGGTTTGCAACGGATTAACTGATCATTTAGGTGATCTTCATCCTGTTCTGCAGGGTGTCAGTGTCACGCAACCACTCGGTTTCTCCAACAAAAAGGTGAAACTTTCTCAATAAGCATTTTTTTCTTCCTGTGATGCATTTGGTTGATTGCACATAATAGCAAGATACTTTGTGCTTCTGTACTCATCGCAAATAACCATTTCATTGTTGTTTATTAAAACCCTACACTGCAGAGATTCAGTGCAATAATTACATAACATGGAAGCAGAATTCAGTGTCCAGAAACATTCCTTTCAGGTGTTCGTCAAGGAGCCTGATTGTAAAGCACGATGTGCGGAAGAGACAGATTTCACATGTCAGGCTATGATGTGGCCCGGACAAACAGGCGATTGCTATATTATGGATAAAGTATGGAAAGCATTATTGTAATTCGGTACCTGATCGTTGGATATAGGAGTGTCGAAAATGAAATTTTTTTAAATTAACCTCAATTCTCAACTCTGGTATCATCTCTATAGCTCTCTTCCCATGATTTTCTTGAATTATATCTAATTCCCTTTATGTTGATCTGGGCGGCAGTTTGTTCAAAGATGGACGACAATACATTTTATACGTGGAAGTTTGCGACGGAGAACCTACGCCCTCAGTTGGATACTGTGAATTCATAATGGTACAAGCGGATGTCACCCGAACGACGGATATTTACTACGAATCACCAGGTATTCATGACTTTCCTATCCACTGAAAACTCTTTGCTGATATATGTTCGTAGATGCAAACTAGCTGTGTGGTTTCTTATTTCGCTGCAGGAGTACAACCTGTGCTATTAAGGTGCTACTACGGAAACATCTTGCCAGGAGTTTTGCATATCAAACTACAGAGGAATTCAGTGTCAGGCACGATTTGTTTAAACAATTTTATAAATGTTATTCCTATGTTTCTTGATTTTGTTTGGAAGGACCCAAATACCAAGAAGGTTTTTTTTCTTGGACAAATGACGTCGATGCTATCCTGAATTTATTTAGGCATTCATCGTCAGTGAGGAACGTGCCTCAACCTGCACATTATATGATACAACACCTACTGATTTGGAGTCTGGGTCCCAGAGACTGTGGAACAAGACCTGCAAAGCTGCACCAGGTTTCCATCCAAAATTATTCCGACATTGCACCTTTTATTTAAACTTGAAACTAACGACGGTAGATCACAAAAAGAGTGGGTTAAGTTTGTTCTTCTGTCTAGTTTCATTGAAACCAATCATTGATCAAGAAGGGCATTTTTTTAGACAACTGCGTTTACACTGAATGGGCCGAATGGGGTGATTGCTCACAAAACTGTGAATTAGGTGAGTTACCCAGAACATAACTTTCATGCGGTCTGGTAAATTACGAAGATGTCTGATATCGCTCAGGATGTTCGCTTGCTTTTTTGTATGGCGTATCAATGCTTTCAATTGCACAAATCGCTCACACAACAACTGAATCTATGCACTTTCAGGACAAAGAACACGAAATCGTGAGATTGAAAAAGAAGGCAGTGAGGATGGAGTGCAGTGTTTGGAAAGTGAAACAACAGCCACCGAAGAATGCGGCTCTGGGGTGAATTTGAATCTTAGTTTTTGTTTTAACTATGATCAAATGAACTATTATTTCGTCATTCAATTTCCCTGTAAATATTAGCTATGCTTAATGAGTAGCACGCACCAACACACTGTAATTGTTCTTTTAGGATTGCACAACGGACACCGATTGTGTCTACACAAAGTGGGGCAAGTGGGAGACTTGTGCTTCTCCTTCTGAGTGTGGCCAAGGAACAACATCAAGATACAGATCAGTTAAAACAGAAGCCAGTGGAACAGGAGTGACCTGCGATGAAGACAGCCTATCGGAATCCAAGGTTGTTAGCTTATAATATACATAATGGTGTGGTCCGAAATAGTGCATCGTGTAGCTAGTGATATTTGTCGATAAGTGATATTCGTCAAGAACAACTTACATTTTTTTAGCTCTGCGATACAGGGATTGCTTGCGCTCCATCATGCATTTTCACTGCGTGGTCAGATTGGACGACGTGTGGCGTGGATTGTATGCAAACAAGAAGCCGCACCCTGGAAATGGTTTTTAGTACCTTTAGTCAATTCAATATACCTTTAGTCAATTGAATAAAAAAAAACATTTCGAAATTCATTGCTCTAGAAGGAAAATATATGTATTTTTTTCATTTTACGTTTGCTAGTTAAAATAGTGAACGTTTGTTTTAGTTAAACGTATGTTAGCTAAGAGTAATAGGATAAATATATAAAAATTAATTTTCAAAATATATAACACTAAACTTATTCGCCTAGGGAGAGGAGGATGCGTGTGTTGCCGAATATGGAGCCTTGGAACTTACGCAAATTTGCGAGGGAGGACAGTGTAGTAAGTTAACGTCTGACAGCATTAACGTCCTCTTACTAACTCACTCATTGATCTTTCTAATTCTCAAATACATACTATGGATTCAGATGTGGACCCACCAACCAGTACACCAACAACTGCAAAGCGTGAGTTCGGATTTAATTTACAAATGTGAAGATGCAGAGGTTTCCGCGTAGTAGTAAAACCTACAATCCAATATAAAACTGGGAAATAAATTTTACTTTCTCGTAAACCTTTTGTTTATCTTCAGCAGTGGATGTCCCCACTGACCCAGAACCAGAAACCGGCTGCCGAATTGACAATGTCGATACAACTTCAAGACCATCATCGAAAGGATTTAAGGTTGGTTGCCGAGAAATCAGGTTTATCATAAAAAATTGATTGCAAGCATGTGCGCAAAAAACACCAAGAAGGAAAACAAACAAACATACATTTTTGACTTTATGTGGATAGATTGAATTCCTAGGCAGTCGGCGTTCAGCAGGATTGCGCATCGAGATGCTCTCAGGAAACCCAATTTGCCTGCGAAGCGTATATGACGACTGGTATGATACACATTAGTACTTTGAACTGTTGCGAGTTGTCAATTACTAAAAATGAAGGTCACTTTAATTTTACATTCTGTTATATTCCATATATTGTATGTATTTTACAGCACAGTATTTTGTGTATGTTTATAACACAATCTGCTCCTTTGCTTTCTTTGATTGTCTTTGTGCGTAATAAATTATCATATAGGTCCCGGCGGCCCTTGTTTCCTCTTTGGAGCGATTGACCAAACGACAACGATCCTTCAGAACAGCAAATACTACATGCAAGACATCAAGTGTGCCGCAAACAGTTAGTATTTCGTTGGATCATATGATTTCGGCCAGCTCACATGCCATACGTACAGTTATTTGTCTCACGACGTTCGTGACCAAGTTCAACGAATGCACAAATGACAAAGTTCATCCGTTGATATTTTAGGTAGTCCACAAACTGGGCTCTGCCAATGGCAAAAGACTGGAACGGTACCGTCACCAGATGAAGTTTCAGCCAAAGCATTCAAGGTTGGCAATCCGTGATACACTTTTGCACAAAAAAAACTTTTACTTTAATTTTACACAAATTTTTCGTCTTGCTCAATTTTGTTTTTACATTTTCGTACACATTATTACGAAAAATGCTATTTCATAAACTTTTGCCAATTAAATACGCTCCTTTAGTCACTCGAATATGATTTTTTTTCATTGCAGACGAATTTACCAGTTGACCGCGCCGTCAGCTTTAAGAACATTTTTGATGCAACAAACTGTGTAATTTTATATGAAGTGATCCCCACTAATCTTCCAGGGTGTGGGCTTCACTATCAACGCTCCGCATTGTGGAACTCTCTGCATGATGAACCACCCTATGTTTAAACCGAGACCATGCCAAGCATATGCGTATAATCCATCAATTGGTGAGCGTTTTTCCGTTTTATATACTGTTTAGCGGATGTGTTGCTTGTGACGCTACATTAATCCACTACAGGTGGACCGTTCTTTACGTCTTCAAAGAAATGCGATAAGCAATTTTCGCATCAGTTTATTTTCTGCAGTCGTTTTCTGCAAGTGCACATGAAGGTGTTGTCCAAAGAATTGCAAGAAGCCTAGAACACTATTCCGTATTTAATATGACATAATTTAATAAATATGTTCTCAAAACCCCATGCCTTTCAGCATTGCCCGTGTTCGCTGACAATTGTTATTTCTTCGAACCGCCAGTTAACTTCACATCGTCTGGGGGAGGAGTACTGGACCTTTACGAGTTGGTCTGCTCGAATAATTAACTGCATGTTCCATGAGAATGTAATAAATAATCGTAATGTTGTCACATGGTCGTCCAAAAGCACACAAATATTTCCACGCTATTAAATAATGCACCGGCGTCTGCTTTTCATGCGCTGTCTCAAATCATCTGTGCATACGATGAACTTTGTCACAAAAATGAGTTCAAAATCTGAACCAGAACGGCCTTCCAGAAAAAACACTTTATTGTGTAAACACCGGTACTGCATGGAGATCACGGGAGTGATAGCAATTACAAAATGGTAAATTAGCGGTTAAAAATTTTTTTGAGACTTCGTATATTACGGTAGGCAGCCGTGGGAAGCTGTGTGTATGTACACTTATGCTTTGTGAGCGCGATAGCACTAACATGTTGTCATTTTTTTTGGGCAAAATCGAAATTCGCAAATATAGAAAAATATACGCTGGTAGGTGTAACTGGTTCGTATATCTACATGGAAGTCCATAAAATAAATAGTACATAAAATCATCAAATACCTGTATATCGATAGTTCCACGGACTAAGTCGTAAGAGAAAAATTGACATTGCATAAAACTAGCGTGCTATGAACAATAAATATACATAGTTGACAACATACATTGCCTTTTCGGCCTGTTCCACAGCTGTTCTACACTGGTTCATAAAGAGCCACCGGTTTCCACCGAGGTGTGCCAGTGCTGGATGCAATAACCCCAATCTTACTTATTGTTAGTTGGGTCAGTTGTATTCGATTAAGACTCAAGCAATCAAAGTTTCGTCTCGAAGCATTCTTGTTCGTCACTGAAAACAAACGTTCCTGTCGGTTTTCTGCTCGTCCAACGGCGACTGAACACCACAGAACAACACCGCATGGTTTCTTTCCTGAAATAATTATGTTAAAGTTGGAAAAATGTCAAATGAGTCAAGTTTAATTCCTTGTATATCGCGTATCACGAAAGAATATTCACGATATTAAGTGATTTTATTAAGTAATGATTTATAATTACTTTCCTATTCCACATTCCAAATTTCACGAATGGCTCACCGATATTGCTTGATAACTCCGATTGTGATGAGCGCGTCGAATAAAGGACTTGCTGCCAACCAAAGCTGGGTGATCACTATCAGATTGGCATTGGTCATCGGTTCGATTTGCAGTAGTGATGAAGATAAGGTGAGAAAGGCGGGCACCTGAAGGTAATGATGACACTCGAAAGCGTTTCGGTGGTTCCATGGTGCCAAAAGAGGTATAATGCTTGGAACACTTGGAAACGGTTCAAGATCCGTTTTTCATTACTTTATGAAAAGACAGTTTCCTTGAAAAAAATAGCCTGGTCCGTATTTATAACGGAAGAAGAATTTCATAACGACAAACCCTTCTGAGAATGTAAGATGAGACCCCGACGCCATCGTTTTGTTTATTCTCTGCAGTATCTTACGAATTGCCTATTTACCCGAACTACACTGTAGTTGGTCTAGCAATTTAACTGAAATTTCCGTTGAATCTCAACTTATTAGTGCAATTTTGCATGCCGCTGAAAGCAAATTCATTCCAAGAAGCAAACTTTCTCCGACGATCGCTAGTTAAATGAAAGTAATTAAAACAGCATTATGCAGCAATGCACATTCTCAGAAGGGTTCATTGTTTTGAAATATCTACTTCGTTTCAAGAGGAGCGCAGGGAGTTTTATGTAATCGCGAAGCTTGCAATTTCTTCGAAGTAATTTAACAGGCAATAGGTCGATGAACACATCTTAAAGATACGAAGGCTGCACTTAAAATGATTACCTGACAAACAAGGGGAACCAAAGCCTGAGCGAGTGTGGCGACTGCAATTTGTCGAGTTTCCAACAATCGTGAAGCATCATGCAGCGATTGGACCACACGGATATGTCGCGCTGCAACAAAATCTACTATCTGGCATGTCACTTTGAATATTATTAAATGCAGACATTCATGCAAGAGAAAATGGTCATGATATTAACAGGAGTACACGCACAACACAACCAACTATAGGGTTCAAACGGCTATTCTTTAAGATGAGCAACACAGCTCCTAAGAAATTAATATCTAGACAGAGATTTATCAAGCAAAGTATGTTACCAACTATCCGGAATACCATCGTGTTTGAAACGAACGCAATCAAATAGGCCACAACAGTGAGTATTGCGTAAATGACGAATAAAGTTCGTGCCATCTGAAAGAGAATCATACGAAATTTAGTATAAAATGCGCCAGTTGTTCTTAGCCTTTGCAAGCATTAGTGTAAATTACAGACGAGTCTGACGAGTTTAAATATTATAAAAAAACTCACATCATGTGGCGCAAAGCACATAGAAACCAGTAAAGAAATGGGTACAAAATCGCTGAGAAGGCAGATGATCATAGAACGATTTCCAGCGAAAAACTAAATTTGAAAAAAAATTATATAAATGATTACAATTGTCAACACTCTCATATGCCGTTTCTATGAACAGCATTCTCGCACTGGCAAATATATAGCATCACATGCCATATTCACCACTCAACTCCCCTTGGGGAATTCCCCGTCTTTTTCTCTGCGTCTCTCTCACAGTAGAATGCTATTTTCTGTCCACAGGGACTATTTCCCCGAGGGAATAAGAGTGGTGAATATAGTCTCAGGAGTTGCCATAGAATATAATAAGTGCCTTTTCGTATGTTCGCGGAAGAGTCGCCGCCAGTATTCTTGACAGTGAAATTGGTGTCAGCGCACAAATCATCACACCGAATGAGCCATAGAAAGCGAGTGCACAAAAGGTGAGTAATTGAATACTGAACATTCGACTATTCTTCTCGATATTGACGTAGCCCATGAAGACGAATAAAATACCGCAAATAATGTCAACTGAAAGAGTCTTGCATTAAATATGATCGACAATAATTATTGCACATTTGAGCGGAACAACAACCTGCTAGCGCTTGTTGAAGCAGCCTATTTAAGAATGTGGTAGACTTCATCTTTTTTTAAAGTACAACGAAAACCAACCAACTGCCAAGTTCGCCACATAATGTCGAAAATCGCCTTGCACTCTAGCAATGCTGATGGCAAGTACGAAAAAATTGGCGATTATTCCTGAAAGATTTTGTTTTATTGAAAACTCAGGCCCAAGGATATAAAACATGATTTAAATTAAAGCCACAATAAAAAACGTTACCAAGTACAGCGGCGGTGATAACAGAAATCGCTACAATAGATCGAAACGTATCCTCGTAATTTTGTCCTGTGTACCTAAAAACCAAACATCTATGAAAACATATTAACCTGCGGACGAATCCGCGTTTCACTGCATTCATATTTAATGCATGTTATATAAACACAACGGCAGTCGTGACAGTGAACGAAAAGTAAAGTGACTGTGAACCTTTGAAACCCTTAAAATGTAAACTTAGCCACCGCGTACCCAGAAAAATCAAGGTCGCTAAAGTTGGCAGATTCCCAAATTCTCTCATCAATAACTATTTCTGATGCGAGAGTACTCATTAACCTGTAACTTGCTATTATTAGGTCGAAGTCACACAAGCAGAAATAACTAAATAAGTATCTATTTGCCGAAAACACGAGGACATCACTGTGAATACAATAATACCGCGGACATATTATTAGAAGAACAGCTATACAAAAGCTGCACTTAAATGCAGCAAGCTGCCACTTTTGTGATTCAGACTCTACGTAAATTGGGAGAAGAAATGAAAATGAACCCTATAAAGTGGGAACATGTCAGTATAGGATTACAACCAAATGCGATCGGCTAACGTAATTATGCAATTAAAAAAGCGCTGTCCCAAACACTAATGGCACGACATTCGTCAGTTGCTGACAAGGAATACAATTGAAACCTTACTGTGTTTGGTATATAGGTAAAAAATTGTGCGGAAGAAGTATAATTAACAAGCTATAATGTGACCAGCAAACCAATAATAATAATATTAAAGATAGTGCATCACTGTAACATGAAAACTATGTTGGTTCAATAAGACTTTCATGTAGAGATGGGGGCGGTCTTCAACAAGGGTTGCATTGATATTTTAATCGGAAAGAAAAAATCCGAGAATTGTTGAAAGACTTATTGAAAAGTAAACAAAATCGTTGCGTAACTGCAACCTGCGCATGTACTCCCGTTTAGTATAACGTAGTATTTAGACACGTGATATGAGTAACCTAGCTGCATTTGGTACACTCTTTATTATTGAGTTTGAAAAAAAAAAACACTCGAAGCAAAACCATTCTCAAGAAAAACGAGCGATAAATGTATAAATTGAAGCCATATTTTGTGTCTTTAATGCTAATTTTTTTAAAGAACTGAATTGAAAGAAGCTATTGAGAAGCTAAAAGAAGCAAGTGAAATTGCAGAAAACCTGAGTTGTGTGTAGCATGGTGAGCAAGTAGAGGTTAATCGCTTAATTTACTTTAGACACTACTCCGACCACTGGTTGCCTGGACAGTAAAGAAGTTTCTTTAAAAAAGCACTATATTGCTTTATGAAGTGAAAGAAACAATATAAGGGTCCAGACCCGAACGCTGACTGCAACCCTATAAGTACAGTTTGTGTGGGCATTCTCACGTGTTCGTCTTTTATGTGGATAAAACAAACCTTGGAAGATTACCCCTTCAAAATTACAGCAATTATATCATAAAAAAGGTACTGAAGCAGTGTTGCACCACAATTAATGTGTTGTAAATGTTGTATTAGAGGTTTGGTTCGAGTAGAAACCCATACAGGAGACCGAAAATCTTGTGATAGTTGTTGTAAGATATCTTTAAAATTTGGGCGAGGTCTTCTTTAGAGCTCAAGGCAGATTGGGGTCCGCGGATCTGATTACATTGCGAATCAAGCCATCCATCTCCACAAAGGGCCCATAATGGTATTTAACTACGACTAAATTAAACTAAGATTAATAATGAAAATAATATTTATGTTTATGTATATATCACATCAAACCGACGAATTCAGCTGATAAATAGTCTTCACTTAGTGCAGTAAAGCTGGCACCTTATGGGGTTTGCGAGTATGCTGAAAATTTACCGTATCTTTTAACTACACGAGAATGTTTATTTTTTATTTTTTTCATGTTATATATGCAGGTTTCGTGAAGAATACGGTAGTATTGACAGAATAACAGACAATTTTTGGGATATGATACTTGCAAACCCCATTACTGTTTCTACCGAATGGACAACCAGTTACATAGTCCAGATTGCAAAGTGAACTCTGCTCACATACTTATGTAGCCGTATGTACAAAAGATCGCCATTTGCAAATAAGACACAAACGTATCGAACGGTAATAAAAAAACGTCGGAAAACAATCCCAAGGGAAAACTGAATGAGAAGAACTAACACAAAGCTGACAATTAGAAACACACATAAAATGCAAATAGCTTCCGGCTAATTTATACTTTGATTGTTTAGGGACACAGTGTGAGCTTGCATAGGTACTAGAGCGAAATTTTAAATTACGCATTGCTGTGTACAGGATCGAGCAGGATCATGGCATAATAAAAAAGAGTAAATTCCAACAAGTCAAAGAAATATCTCAAGCTAAATACATACACTAAGGCCGGATTATCAGGTTTCAATTCAAATGATGGGTCGTGGGGATTTGGCTTAAACTAGGATAGTGGTAGTGTCAACATAAAAGGCTACTTTAATTGCTTCAATATTGTAATGAATCTGGCAATCGCCCACCCTGCCATAGCAAATCAAAAGCAAGTCAAGCTTTGGTCCAATAACAAAACGAAACGCAGAAAGAGACTTTCATTATTCCTTGATTAATTAATGACAAACCAATAGACGCTGCAGATTGTTTGCAAAGCGGGAAAAAAAAAGAAAATTTATGCAGGAAGTAAGTCGGTGGGCTATTTCTCAGATATCAGGTCCTGTTCCTCTTTTTGGGTATTGTGTTCCTGAACACCGTGAGAAGTGGGTGCCCACGAGGGATTTTCGGAATCTTTTATGCGACTTGTGAATATAGAATGTATTCTAAATTGTGACGGTAGAAAGGCACGTGACCAGAAACAACAATGACAAATGACAGATTTACGACTATTATTTTACAGTAAATTTGGTTAACTTTAGCACATTGGTCAAGAGAATGGTACAAGGTGTTGAGGCTGGTTGTCCAGCTACAGATTCCCCTCCCTCTCAATGTTTCTCTCACACTCCATGAATGCTCTCTCGTTCTCTCTTCCTCACTCCGTCGTCTTTCTTATTATTCCCTTTTCTCTGGATTTCAAACGTTTCTCACCAGCAATAAGTAGAACATTAGAAGTGAGGGATGAGAAGTGAGCAAGGCAAAGTGATAGGCTGCAAAATTGCAGAAAAAACAAGAAGTATCCATTTCCAAGCTGCAAAATAAAACACTCTAAGTAGCAAAGAGTCAGCTGTTTGTGAGAGTATAAGGAATAAAAGAACCCAGATCCATGCCAAATTTAGTTTGAAAACCTTGATTTAAATGTACTTAGAACTACAATTTGACTTTGCTGACGTCTTAAGAAATGTTAAAACGACGTAGTTTGTGTGACACATGCATTCATTCAACCGCGGCGATGCTCTCGGGTTACATGTTGTCCAAACAGACTCCCTTTACTCCCGTCCTCCTTATCGCACTCAGGTGAAACGATGATCTCAATACACCGACGCCCAATGAATTTATACTTTAGATGCATTAGTGACCAGTAGCTCAGTGCGAGAACCAGCAAACACAATCCAATCTTGAAACTTATTGTACGCGATAACTAATAAGAACAAAAGACTATCACTCTGATAATGTCTTGTAATTTATAATAAAGAGTGGCACTTCTTACAATCGATTAATGATGGAATTACTGATCAGGCAACATGATCGAAACCAGTGACAGTTGTAGGAATTGAATATCAGCATGCAAAAGAGTGCAGATCAGGTTCAATATCTTAGTCGCACAACGCGATGCTTTGAATAAGGTAGATTAAAGAAAGGACAACGCCATGTGGTCATTAAGAATAGTTTTCTGCCCATGTGCATTTAAGCAGAAAAAAATTGGGGGTAATTATGGAAATGTTGCAATTGCCAATTCGCCATTTTCTTCGCACGTTGCTCTTCCTGGTTATTATCTCGTTAGGAGAATATACTGACAAGCGCAGAATAATTGAAAAATTTAAACCGTTCTCTTTCCCAGCATCGGGGGAAACAACCACTCTAACAATGATACAAGGAAACGTTTGTGTTTGACAGTGGATGAGGATGCTTACTGCATTACACGTCGGTCACAAACGTATCTAATTGAAAAAGCATGGAAAGAGAAAACTTCCCATTAGCAAGCCATCTGTCCTCTAACTAGTGTTCGAAGAACAAAATATTCTTTTTAAACTTTAAAAGGAAGAAGAAACGTAGCTTGACTATTCAAGACCAGGCACAGGTAATTTCTAGATGGATTTAATATCAAATATTCAAATGCAGTTTAGCTATATATGAAGAACATGATACCCAAGCAAAACGATGGACAGGATGTGACAAATATGAATGGTGCATTTTATTGAGACCTTTATGAACCGAGCAAAAGGAACGTCACCTATAATGCAAAATAAAGCATCAAAGTTCAGCTTGATAAAAGTTTTATGGAAGAACAAGTCTTGACGTTTAGCTTAATGTCAGATGTTGATGTTTTACATGTCCTGTCCACCCTCCCAGTATGCCATTTGATACAACTGGATTTTGGCTATTTTAAGCGAGACGCATTTTAAAAGAAAAAAATCTGGCTCAATTTTTTGCGTGATGCATTTCCAGTGATCAAACAAATAATATCGAGAGAGTGCTTTTAGGCAGATTGCAAATTTCAAATAAATAGGAGCCTGAAAATTATAAACTATTCGCACTACGAATGTAGAGTAATGAAAGAGCTCGCGGACTAAATAATTGTAAGATCGAAAGCATGACATGAAAATTCGTTCAGAGAAATGAAACTCTAATTAAAATGAACCTTTTTTTCTTTAAATAAACACATTGCGCACGGCTCATTTCTCCGAATTTTCATGTAGTTGGCAAGCACTGGCAGTGTAGTAGGTTCTCAGTCTGCGCGTAATAATTACACACGAATAAATCGGTGTGATTCAGCAATTATACCCTGGATTGAACACGGAACTTAAGAGACAAGCAACTCTTTCAGCATTGGGATTCAGCAAAGATCTTCAACTACTATGTGTAGGCGGAAAACATCAGTGTTTTTTTTTATACAACGGTTGGGCACATTATGATTGCGTTCTTTAGAGGAAGAAGTAATGTTTCCATTTAACCATTAAAGGTTCAAAAGTCAGTTTTGTCGCTTGCTGTCATAGTTTCACCACCTTTGGGCCTAAATGAACGAAAACACTGACTAAACTCCGGAAGTAACAGGGACTACTCCAAGAAAACCTCAAAAAATCAACTTTGTATGCAGTGATAGGCAACTCAACAATAAATGTCTATTTGAACTTAGATTATAAAATGACAAACAATCCTTGTTTACGAAATGAACATTGTGTGGCGAAGGTTTAATTCGTTTAATTGTGGCTATGTTTTCCTGTGGATTCAAATTGAGCTGTCTGGGAGGAGGAAAAATTGTTCATGATTTTTTGAGGAGCAAATTTTGGAATCTATATTCTGGTCCGTGAATATTATGTACACAGCCGCTATAGAAACATGGACCGTTTCAATTCAATATTGTTCCGCGTTAGATAACCCCAAAGGAGATGAACCCCAGGGTATTGCAAATTATGATCACAGTGTCACTTTATGTATAAGAAAAATTTTTTTAATAGTTTGAAACCTGCAAGTCAAAGCAATGCAATACATTTCAATTGCCACCGTTCATATTGTTGCAACGAAAAAAAATTGCGGTGGGTGATGTATGACTACATAACAAAAGCAAGATTGCCTGTATGCGACAATGTGTAATCCAAAGGTTTCTTCCAGCTCTTGAGCAGGTGCATTATGTCGATTACGAGAACAAATACATAATTTTGTCTGGTTGGCACAACAAACACGCCGAACAAACGCAGAGACGCAAACAATGTAGGAATCATTCTTAGACAACAATTTTTATGTGTGTTAGTGCAAGTGCACATAGGGCATTAAAGGCCGCATCAGCCTACGTTTTATGAATTTTGGTTGAAAAAAAACATATTTTTATTTAACAGCTAATTGCAAGAAAATGCGGAGTAACTATATATTGTTTTGGGTTCAATTGGTGAGAAGCTATTCATAGATAGAAAAGCACTTTTATAAAAACTCACTATCGATTGATTAATCTGGTTTAGCAGCTGATATATGTATCAGTGAACGTTTGTGAAGTCAGTTGATGGCACTCAAGTAAAGTATTCAAGGCGGATAGATTACAACAGCTCGGACAAGACGTACTCAACAAATATTGACTCTCAGTCGGATCAAGTGCCTTCTACAGTAAAAAGAGACAAAAAGCAGAGGGGATTTGATCAAGACACCCACACACACACACGGGATTATGTTGCATTAGGAGTATTATAATTGAACGAACAGCATAAGCTAAGGAAAAACAATGTGTTTCACAAATAAATCGTTGAGCAAATGTTTGCATCAGCTAAGTAGAGTATAAGGTTACTTGTTAATTACGTCTGATTGTTTTCCTTCACTTGGAATTCTCAACAAAGGGATCGGTAGTAATAAAGTCGAAAATGTGATCATCACGATAATAATAGGGGAGGAAGCCTGATATATCTGATAATCTGAGCTTTGGTGTGGGGCGTATATGGCGGAGTTGTGTTACGAGAAGTGATGAGAGTAGTTTAATAAGGTATATTGTTTCGTTTCTTACAACCAAAACGCAATATTCTTGTGTGTGTTTTTTTCTTAATTTCTCTTTTCGATAATATTGCGCTGGAAACATTTCAAAGCTGATGATGAAGAACGTGGAACACCTTTTTATATGTGTATTTGGCAACACTTTATTAGTTCTTCCTAACCTCCAGTATACTAGGGGCATCTTCTGGAAGCTAATAACGATTTTTGCGTATTATACAAATTTCTTCTTCTCTCTTTTCCATTTAGGAGCTTGTATCTGCGAAGGAGCTCTGACCAAATTTGGCAGCTTCCAGCCGCATGAAGTCTGAGGTCGTTCCGGCATGTCCGAAGTCGCCTTGTCGTGTTCCAGGTCTTCGTTGGAGACCACTTAGGCTACGAAGATTCTCGTTTCCTCAAGCTGCTTTGAGGGCCGAAGAAACGCTTCAGTTCACCGCTGCCATGAATACTGCATATGCTAGGCGTTGCATAATCCGCAGCATCACTTGGAAATGAAATTTTCCTAATTTTCTTTTTAAAGGTGGGATATGTCTTGGTTGCCTAGTTTATCATTTAAGTATTCATTAATTAGTCTGATATTATTGTGAAGTTGAAAATGAAATGAATGGTGCAGTCTGTGTTGCGTACTTTATTCCTTCGATCTGTACTTTTAGTACTAAAAGTACACTAAGAGGTATACATAGCTAACAATGTCCGCACGTCCGTAGACTGAAGATGTCGAGCAAAAAAAAACTTTCTGCTCACCTAAAATGTTCTGAAACGAGGTATGTCACTATAAATACTGCTGATCAGAACCTACAACTCCTTAAAAAATTCTCACAAAAGATAAAAACCACTTGTCAGAACCATCTGCTCACGTTAAAAGGTCTGTAGGGGGTGTTTCACTATAGATACTTCTGATCAGAACCCGTAACTCCTCAAAAAGTTCTGACATGTGGGAAAAAAGCCATTGCCAGAACCATCTGATTTATTATTCAGGTCACAACCGTTGTTTGGAACTATGGTTTGTATCATTTGTTATGCACTTTTTGCAAAATGATAAGATTTGCTTGAACTGGTTCACTTTGTTTTCATTGTTTTAGTTTGAATGTGAATTTGAATTATTTCTGGGACATAGTAACGTTTGAATATTTCAAGTCTATCTTGAACAGCTGCATATTTGATCCTACTCCTACAGCGAAAACAATTTCACGTGCATAAAGAACTGTCTGGGATTTATTTCGATAAAAATCTGTCTCGATATTCACGAAAAATAAAAGCAATATTCGCAGTATTAATCATGTATGTAGAGTATTCGACACACTGTCTGACCAGGTTTTTCGCTGGCTTTTTTCGTGTTCTATATAAACTCTTTTTAATATTAATAATAATACAAACACTCATTAATAATAATGAAATATAATAAATAAAAAAGAAAATATTTAAATCTTACTCATAATAAAAAATGTGATCACTGTGATTAATATGCAAATGAGATCATGAGACCATATTTGGGGCGGATCCATCGCGTACGGAAGAGTATCCCATTATCACTCCAGCCAGCGAAGCAGTCACTAACGAAAGCGTCCTTTTTGTTCTCCCATTGTATTACTGCGCTAGATTTATCTACCCCATTTTACAGAAAATATCAATTGATTCGTGCGTTGCTTTATCTATTCTTCTCGCAACATTTTTTTCTGATCTAATATATGATGCCTTGCTCAATCTAAATTATTGATTGTTGTGACATAAATGAGAAAGGTTTTAAGATGGCGGAGTGCCCTCACCAACCTCCGTGCCGTAATGTCGTGTGCCCGAACAAGAACGTAGCAGCGCGCCATCGAGCTTGGGGAGCAGCAATTATGGGAGAATATGCTTCTGAGTACAGCTCAAAACAACTTGGGAGCGTTCCAAAGACTATCGTAAGCGCACGCGCGCTCAGAAACTTGCTCGAATCGTCGGACAAGGGACGAACTCATGAAGCTGGCTGTTTTATTATGACTTTAATGGATGATTTCTGCTCGTTTCCAAAGAACTCATTATCGACGTATCTTTGCTCTGACCGCAATGTATATAGACTTCGAAGCAAATTTATCTAATCTATCAGGTACTTTCATTCTCTCCGTGATGCAACTCAGACTACGATATTATGGACTTGCCGATATGGACGTGTCGATCTCCCAGATGCGAGACAAGATGCGGATTGCATCATAGAGGTGTGTCCCATGTCATTATCAACTTTGTTAGGAGAAGCTTCATGTAACTGTCCACATGTTGCTGACTGAGAGAAGACTGTATATTCTCTTAACTGAAAGACAAGCCTGCTACGTAGGATATCACTATCCTAATTGCATCATTAGGGCTCAGGATGAACTTTGACATACTTAGTCTACATATTCCCAATTTGTCCGCCATTGTCAGCGTGGCATTTCGCTTCTGACATTATATAGATATTAATAGCATTATTGTTGAACTGCTAATATTATGCACATAGAGTTTCTAATAAACTTAGCTGTGGTAAACAATGGACAATATCAAAGCGTTGCGCCTGCCAACGAACAGAATCAGGAGTAATAAACTATGTCCTCGGAAACATACCGACTTCATATTGGATAAACTATATATTTTACTTTATGCATTCTTCTTGTTTTTTTAACCACATGAATAAAGATTTAACGCCCTCGATTATTTGTAAAATTCAACACTGTTGTCAAGCATATGGATCGGTGACCCGACTTATTTCAAATCACATGGAAGTACTTTAAATTTAGAGGCAAAAAGTGAAGAGAAGAGTCACCTGGCTATTGTCGCCCACCCACCAGAGGGGAAAGAGACTCATATATTTCTATTATCCTAGATATTTGTTAGAAAAATAACTAGCAAAGTGTTAAGGCATCCAAATTACCCAAATACGCATTTGCAATGTGTGTTTTGTTTCTAAATGCAATAGCGTTTTATTCTGCAAGAGTCGCATTTAATTCCCCTGAGACAGCCGCTAAGATGGAGCTTTATACTCGTTAACAACAGTGTTCGTTGTCCTGGTGGTTCTCCCATTGAGTTTGTGGATTATCTCTTTTCGATTTTCCTTTATACCGCAACCTTTCAACATTCATGCGGAGAGACAGTTACACAAGAAAGCGCGCCAATTCGGCTCAGAACGTAGAGAGGAGCTCGACGTCTGGCACCGCCCCTCTTTTGATCTGACGATGACATACCGAGGGTCTTAGCCATTGTCAGTGTTGCCCGAGTACCTGGCTGCCGAGTGCCTGCCTTGCCGTTCGACTCATATTCGCTACAAAAGAGAACACTATGAGCTGCTTCTTCCAGCTGTGAGTGCAAGCTTGAATTTTCTAAGACATAGGTTAGAAAGTGGCACTGCTAGCATTTTGCAGAATTATAACAAAGTGTTTCCGTAGGCAACAGCGTTCATATTGGCTCGTATTCAAGCAGAGTTAGCCTGTTTCTGAACCTGGTTAACAGGGAATTTCCAGATCTTTGTTCTTCGGATGCAAAACGTTCCATTTAAATCATTAATATTCGGGATGCAGTGTGGGGAATCAATGTGCCGATGCCCCGATATCGGGCCATTTTCCATTATCGAATGACTTATGCTCCACTTCCACACCCACATACGTGTTTCTCACGCACTCTGTTCGCCCGGGTATCGAAGATGGGCATAATATAATCGATTGTGCCGATCCCAGACAAAGCCACATATGAAAAGAGCGCCAAATGCAGGCGGGCAGAGCTCCCCCAATCGAAAACAATGGGTGATCTTAAAATCAGTTGTTTTCATTTCAGTCCTATACGCTCTGTCCCCGGGGGAGGTCGTTGGCCATCACTGGGCAGCGTTTGTGAGCCACTGTACCCGTCGCGTAGTAATTGTCCTATTTTTATTATTATGCCCCAGGTACAATGGCTCAAGGCGACTGAGTGATGTTGTGATCTATTGGCTAGTATTGGCTAGTAGTGTTATTACGTAGTATGATTCCCTGTAACCCCCATCCATACACCGAAATCCGTGAGCTATTGCACTGTGCATAGTAGGTATCAGAAAGGCGATACTCTATGATAGTGCGATAACTCAGGAAAAGGTTCTACCCTGCCCCTCCCCACCCACTTATTAGTATAATCGTTCTATCATAACCGTAAGGTATGTGAAATATGAGGTGTTTTCTTAGAAAATTAAATCTGAATCTGAGACACCGGCCATCGGAACAGTTTTTCAGTATTTTCTTATTGGGTTGTGATCATGGCGATAAACATACACTGCTGTCCAACAACGCATCAACAATGGGGAATTCAGATTCATACTGGCAGAAAATGTTGACTGGGAGTAGCATACTGCTCTAGAAAGTCAAGAATGAGCTTAAAATACACTCATTATTTTGGCGGGTATCTGGCTCAAACAGAAAGCTAAATGAAGTTCAACAACTATGAATTTTCCCATTTTAACACTTATTTGAAAAATGGAGTCGCATGCAACAGAAACAAATGAAAACATACAGGTGTCGTTCAGAAACGTTGTGGGGTTCACTACGGTACCCATGTCAACAATTTTTTAAACATTGTTGACATGCTTTGCTTTTAGGCTTGTAGTTTTTTCTCGCAAACATATGCTGAACAAAATTTTACGTGGACCTGGAAGTTTACAATAGTTGTCAAAAATGTTTTAAACGACCTTGCTCTCCGTAAAGGTTTTTGAAAATTATGATGGAAAACGGCATTCCCATATGTATTTGTGGTACGCTGGCTCGAATTGAGCTGAATTTTTTATTGTAATCATATTCAATAGCAAATGATGCGCGGGAATCCTGTTATTCAAAATCCGCTTCAAAAACAGGCCGTTATATCGCTTTAACACCGATAGATCCATGGCATCTCACTGTGATTGCTTATTTCAAATTCCTTTGTACCACAAAGTACATTGCGGACCGAGAGACACACACAATGTACGTTTAAATTTGCCACGTTGGTTAAGCCATTCCCCCGTTCTCACGCTCCGCCACTATTTTTCCAAGCTTTATGAGTTTACACTTTTGTGTGTAACATCATATATGCCAAATCACCACAAAGAATTGTTTTTGAGAAACAGAAAAGCAAAGAAAATTTGAATTTTAAAGCCACGGGTTGACGTGCCCATATTTTTTCGGATTGCGAACTGATTATTTTGATGATTATACATATGTATGTATGTATGCATGCACATATCATCGTAGTCAATTCTCGTAAGTAATTTTATGGTATACAGGGTTAACAATATCGACAATAATTGACAACAAAGCAACTGGGAAACCAAAAACGAAGTTAATCGAGATTTGGTTTTTCAAACACATGGAACGGAAGATTGTAGTTGACATCGCTCACTATAAAGAACAAGTGTGAAACAAAACTATTGTTCGTTCAGACGCTAATCTCAATGGGTTGCCTTAAAAAAGCTTCATGACAATTTACTTATTTTGCACAGTCACACTTCGCTCGCTAGACTCGATGATTAGTACGGCATACTGCATCGGTATAATACATATCTAGAGAGTGTATTAGGAGAATATCCAAAACTATAATAATAAGCAACTTTTGAACATGCTGACTTCACCTGCACTTAACTGCGTGCAATATCCTTCATGATGGTAGCCGCTGACTCAACTGTGGCGTCTTCAACTTCCTGAGCCTGATTCTCCCTTACGGCCTCCAATGTCGACGTCCCGTGACCCATCTCCTTATTTCCACCTTGTTTATCATCAACATCGTTGTTTCTCTTTACCAACTGATGGGCGAATTTGACGTAATCGACCATACCATCGGTGGTAGGAGCAACTGCGAGCATCTCATCAGCCTGATTGAAAAATAGCGATAAAACCATTATGTGTTATTCATGGGCCATGAAACAAATTTTGAGACCTGATATGAGAGAATATGGTATTCACAGCGACTAGCTGATCTCTACTGTAAGCAGAAACGCGTGACAAGTATGAAAGAGGTTAAAATCATTCAAGTAAGTCACCATAGTGGTGCACTCTGCTCCCAAAATCGAAAGTATGTTCTTCAAGTGCAGGCCGTCGATTCTACCAGTCTTCTCAGCATCGAACACAGCAAATGCCTCTATGAGGTCCTGAAAATCATGTAGAAATTATTCTTGTGTATTTCCCTTCCGTTTTTCATATAGCAAAATGAATTTTGGGGAAACCAACTTTACCATCTATTTATTTACCAAACGGGTTTCTACTATTTTTTGTTGAACATTTTTTTTTTGTTATTTCAAACATGTCTTTCGTAAAATCACGAACATATCTACCCTTATTCAAATATAACGTTTTTCTTTCCCTTTTCCTATCATTTTATATATATATATTATATTATAACATATAATTATGTTTTTTTTTCTACTGAATAATTACAAGAAGCTTTTGATACGGTTTTATCTTGTTCTTGTTTTCTGATATTAGTTTCACTACAGACTTCGACAGAGTGGAGATCCAGATAATTCATCACAAAGAATCGATGAAATGTCTCGAAGTCAACATGGTCTGGCAGTACACGGACCACATACTCCATGAAGTGCTGGTCCAAGTTTCCACCTGAATTTAAATTGGTTTTTCCAAAAAAAACTAAAGTCAGAGAACTACTGCGGCTTGGTCTTTTGAGAATTTACGTGATTTTTTGACATTTGCGAACCCGACATTTTAAAGCAAACTTCTGTTTAGTTCTTCGCTGCCGTGTTGATTTTTTTCCAGGTGACTACGGCATTGTGTGTGATCATTCTGTGGTTGATGATTCCCTCTTTTTCACGTTTCGCAATGCAAAATTTTATGAAGCGTTGCAATAGCGAGCATGCACAGTGCTACGATTGAGTAAGAAAACAAGAAGGAATATTACCATGAGCATTGACAATTTCGATCAGATTATCCTTGTGCACGAATCCATCGTTGTCGTCGTCACAGGTTTGGAACACTTTCCGGAGGTACTGGAAATATTTTAGTTCGAAGTGAACTAAAACGTATTCTATTGGGTCATACTTCCTAGACAGTTCGATAGGCATTTAACATATCACTATTGTCCGTGTCACCTCAATATCGTAACTATTGGGCTAGCTATATAAGTGATGTTATTGCTGGTATGATGTCACAGACCCCGCTGAATAAAGTATTCATCTACAGCCGCGGTTCTGAACAATTTTATAATTTTTGCTCTATCACAATACTAAAGTATCAATCACATCATAGAGGTCCTTATCCTCCTGGTGTTTCTTCTCCTTCTCAAATTCGGCGACAAACGAGCTCGAGGACTGGGTCCGACCCGACCGACGGAAGATCAGTCTGCGGAACCAAGAGAACAACTTCATTTTCTTCATTTTTTTCTGAAAATAAGGAAATCGTGACGATACCTTTTTCAACTATAGAACCGATTACTCATCAATATGTTGTCACACATTTAAGTGACAGGCGTACAAAAAAGACAATATAAAATCCTTGAGAAAAAACCTTGGGTTTTTTCGCGCTTCATTTTCGTCATTTTTTTCTGAAAATAAGGAATGCGCCTCAGCTAAGCCTAAGCATGCGAATAATATTCTCTAAAGTTTGAAATGGAAGCTAATTAGCAAGATGTGACACAAACCATATCCACAATATTGATGTTTTTTCATGGGCTTGACTTTTAAAGTAAGATACTCATACAACACGACGAAAACAATTGAATACAGACGAAACATACCGTTCTGTACGGCAGGGGGACGTGAAGTGTTGGCTTCCAAGAGTTCGAACTCCTCTGGAGGTCTACTTCTAATTCAGTGACGCCTCTGGGCGAAGCCGCGCAGTACAAAGGTTCGGCAATTATGATTACCAATGGGAAATTAGCATCCCAACAGGCCGAGATAATTACGAAATGCCCCCAAATGCACACGAGCAATTTCCTCACATTTTTCTACTTGACGCATGTTTTGACATTATTTCAATTTTGCAAACGGATTCTCCTCTAATTGAAACTCAAAAATAAAATGGAAATGATATAAAATGGAGACACAGGAAGTAGTACAGTAGACTGCAATAAAAATAGAAACAATTTATTAGTGTTTTTTGAGCGACTTCAAACATAAATTACGATTAATTTCAATGAGAAACCAAACAATTATGTTTGCAGGCGAAACAACATGGTTACGAAATAACCAACAAACTGAACCATTTACAAGGCCCAAAGTTCATTATTTTATTTAAAACTGATTCACTGGAATTATATACACTAAAGAAATACCCGTGGTTAGAGAAGTGCTGAACTAGCCATATACGACCACTATGAACATCATTTGTTTAAGCACACCATCCGGTACCAAATGTACCGTTCATCCGTTCCGGGTTTCCCCACAAATTAACTGGAACTCGAACCGGACGTCGTTGGAAACTTGTAAGGGCGAGCAGTTTACGACGAAGTCTAAAGTGAATGGTGTACTGCCGATGTCAATTACAGGGAGGCTCGTATCAGGAGACTGATCTTCACAATAACAGATCAATTGTTCCGCGAAATACTAGTGTTTTTGACTTCATTAATAGTATGCCAGACAAAGAAAATAATGATTCCACAAGCCATTCCTGCTTTAAATCTAACCTTTCCACTATCTTCGGATTGTCTCGCGCAACATCGAAGCTTTCACTGGGATCCACTGGAAAATTCAAAATTACGGTAACAGGAACCAATTTTCCACGATTACAATTACTTAAACAAAAATATAAGCAATTTTCATTCTCATAAGTAATCAACACGTTGCAAAAACACTTAATCAAACAAATACCAGATATACGGTAGAGGCGTATTTTCGAGAGAGGAAAACTCGTTTTCTTATCCGCATTACCGATTATCATCTTATATTCACCATCTCTGAAATATCCTCAATTATGTTTAGTGATGAGTACGAAGCAAAAAACCTGAAACCGAAAGCGTGCTTACTCCTTTTTAATAAAAAAAAATAAAAAAATAAATATTTCCAGGGCGCGCTAATTTCTTCTTGCGTCTTCTCCTCTTATTAGTCTTCAGGCCACTATGGTGCACCAATGATGCCTTGCATTTAGTAGAGAGCTACTCCATTGCCTTCAACTCACCTTATGGCCGATCCATGTTCTGCAATATTGTAGACAAATTGAAATCTCCGCACACTGGCCCGTCCTGTTCTGATGTACTCCCATTGGTTGATTCCGTCGCCTGAAATGTATGTCCTAGAGCAACTGACTGATAATAGTTGACAGGATACAATTATGTGCCTAAAATTTACATACCGTAAGATACCAAGTCCAATCCCGCAATGCCCAACAGTGTTGCGTGATAGTCGACAACATGGAATATCCTAGGAAATAAAATTATTCAAATACCAGAATCTTGAAGGTCCTGAGGCTTTGAATACAATTGGGATTAGAGCCGTATGGAACCTACTTTGGAAATTTGTATACGATACGAATTTCTTATGTATCATATGCAAATAACTAGGATACATAGGAGATTCGTATTACATAAACTTTTCCAAAAGTAGGTACAATACAGCTTTAAGCTAGACCATGCATTTCTTTCCTAGAACAACTTCTTCATGCAATTTTATAGAAACATGGGAAACGCATATGTGGCAGGATAAAATAAAGTATTTCATCTAACTAATGACGAACTGTGTTCTCACGGCAAATTCTTGAATCATTGACGGTGCATGGATAAAGGTTGTCGTTTTTGTGCCACCCTCCCAAAGAGTGTCCTTTTCGCCGCGAAGTGGATAGTGGGATGCTCCAAACTGAACTCGACCACCATTCTAAAGTCGACTTCTTCAAATATATCGACGGACAATCAAAAGATAAACAGCTGAATCAGCGGGTAGACTAGAGAAAAAATGAGGTTTTTCAGCGGCTAGCTACCTCTGGAACAGTCATTAATACCCGACTGAATTGCACAGCTACCACTGTTTATGCAATCAGCGAGTTGTTGCGTCCCAAGACAGCAGTCGAACCCTACTTGGCTATTATTCACTCCATCACAAAACAGCTATTCATTCACGATAAACAGGAACACTTCCACTTACATCACTTGTGAATATAATGATTGTGTCCCTGTACTGATCAATCCGCTTTAGGTGCTTCACAACTCGCATTATTGACTCGTCCATTGCGGCGAGCATTGCTGAGACAGTAGTAAACACAAACTAACAAATAATTTGTAAAGTTCAATACTGCATTATATTTGGGCTGGTCACCAAGGAATATAAACTTGACAACAGGTCTGGTCCTGATTGACTAAGAAACTGTTGCACTCCGGATTGTTTTATTTATAGTTCCTAGTTTAGATTTACTAGGATGGGTTTGATCAGGTTTGTGCTTTTTATTAACTTATCACAGTTGGAACCATAAAGAATCTAAAAAGCTAATATAACGGACCAACCGCAATAAATCCTTCTCGAGGACCTTTTCTTGAATGCTCCACAATATCTGTCATAGGCCGGCGGAACCTGATAACATTGGCTTTATTTGAAGGAAACGACAACCAGTGTTGGGGACTGAACATATAACCTATAACTAGGTGAATACTAAGTGCCATGTAAAGTAAATAGGTACCATTATTTATACAATGCCGACCTACAGTAAACATCGTCATAAAAATAGCTTTCAAATACCTGAAGAGGCGGATGAACCGATTGGAAGGATAAATATGTGAAGAACGGCTTTTCCCTATTGTGTCCACTGAGGAGACTGATTGTCTTATCGGCAAATAGTTCCTGCAACATTGAAATATTTACATACAAACATAAACATAACTAAACAAATTTCATTTATTAAGACACGTAAATTGCTAACCGCTGAGTAGACTCCGTTCTTCGTAAAGTCGGGAATACTGACTCCCCGGTGACGCTCCTCAAAAAGGTCGAGACCACCCACGACGCGGTGCAAATCTTTCCTCCATTGGTCTGACAATTTACGGTTTATAATAGTAATTTGTTTTTTACTTAGCAGTTTCAAAAAGGCATAATTGAAGCCTACGCTCACTAAGCTTCTTAACGGCAATAATTCCGCCTTGCTTTTATGTGATCGTTTATACTCGTTTAAAAAAGTTACCAGTGCTATGGTTAAAATAACCAGTCTGTGGTCCATAATACCCATAGAAGTAATCAAATCCGCGCATTGACGGAAGAAGTTCCTAAAAACAGGTTTATTACCCATGTTAACTGTGCTGTAAAATGCGAGTGCAACCTCACTCCCTTTATGTATAATAAAACAATATGCTAAAGATACTTGAAGAACAAATTCACGCGTACGGGCTGTTGAGAAGCAGGTAAGTTTTGTGCGTTTTCTTGTGTTGTACCATATCACTGCACACTTTCAGCCTGCGGACCAAATATCAAGTGAATGAATCAAACGACGAAATACCTTTCTACAGTATCCCAGGTGCCATTTCCCCACCATATAGGTACTATAGCCGACTGCCCGCATATTTTCCGGTGCAAAAGGAAACATCAATGGAACTCCAGTGGGCTCCATGTGAAGAAACACTCCAGACTGTAATGGGCACACGAGATATTTCGTTTTTCTTTGTCTTCAGGATTCAGTTCTTTGTTTGAAGCTCAACCCCATATGTTCTGCACTGTATCAGCATTTTAGTTTACAAATTGCTATGGCAGTACCACATAGCTATGTCAATTGTTTAGTCCAGCTCAATGTAGCAATTTTTTCAAGAGAGAATACTTTTATGAGTTCGGCGTGCCATGTGGTGGATCTTGAAATTATTAGAACATAGAACATTGTGGGTTACGTAGATCAAGTAACTCTAATTAGCAAAAGTCGTTATTGTCTTATAACCGCAATGACGACCCAATAAAAGCTGAGAAGGACGATGATAAAGACATGGTATTTTATGGCCCATGAGAGTTAATATGTATTAAATATGCATAAAGCACGCAGGTTATCCTACTTATTTGTGCGACGCATTTTACCTGTGTTCCCATTCGAAATGGATAGTAACCGGTCATAAGTGCCGAACGAGTTCTAAAGTATAGTGATATCAACTTAAATGACATTTAAACCCTGATCACGAAATGGTGTTTTACCTTCCATACTCAACAGCCCACATTTAGTATTAGCCCAGAGATCACTGCAATAACCTTGTGTTACGTAAACACAACTGTTCCAGACCGCAAACCAGCAAAAGTAAGTGAAACGAAAATAACCTTGATACTCGAAAAATGCCGCGATTGGGAGAAATTGAAAAGAGATTGGGTGAAAATACATGTAAAAAAGAGGAACAAAGAAACAAAACGTGATCAATTGCTCATTTCCAGAGCGAAATAACAAAGGCAGAATGGTCGGTAAACTGCGGTTGGTCACTGGCAATACCATATCAAACTTGACTTGGCTCAAAAAAAGGAAATCCAAATGTAGCATATACCAGCTTACTGTAAGAAATTTTCGCCCCATGTTCGAGCCACATATTGCCACCAACAATTAAATTTACTCCGAACACATACAATTAAAAAAACATACGGCGTACATAGCTGGTTAACGTAGCTGTTCTCCATTTGAACTGTATGCTTGCTAAATGCCAATTTTCTAAGGTATGGAGTATGCAGTCTGAAAAAGAAATATAGGATTTATTATTATTGTCTGAAACAATGCGTAAATTATCTGTCTCTAAACTTATAATGACAATTTAAAGATAAATCGCACCTTGTGTCCTTCCAGTCCAAATCATTGTAGCCGAGATCATCCGCCAGAATCAGTAATATATTTGGCGGTTTTGCGTAGACCTATGAAAGTACTTTTGTAATAATGGTCTCAACAGGTGGAAGAGCGCCGGATTACATCAGTTTTAAAGCATACGAAGTTTCAATCACCTGAATTTATATATTTCAAAACAACTTACTATTGTTATTTGGCAGAATAGGAGTAGCAAAAATATGAAGAACATTTTGAATAGCACCGTCTACAAGGGTCACTCAGGCGGGCTATGACTGGTCTAGCGAAAAAAGACCTGCCATGCCCACGGGCGAGACTGCGACACTCGCCTCTCTCACAGTCTCTGTGAAGTTCACATGTCTCGATTTCCGTCTCTCTCCTTTTCTCCATCTTCCTCTCTCCCTCACTATCTCTCTCTCTCTAGCCATCAACTTTGGTGAAGCGCGTGCATTGTACTGTAATTTTCTTCCTTAGGTGAACCCTTGTAGCTTACAGACCGTGTGCATATAAGTGCAAATTCCTTTTCTCCTGTTCAAGATGTACGTATGTATTGCGGAAGTGAATACAACTATACATTGAACACCATAGCAGTAACAAAAAATGTTAATTACTTCAAGAAATGACAGAAACGAAAAACATGATACTTTTCATTCGTCGTACAACAAGAAATGTTGTAAGGAAAACAGTTTCACCCAACGTTTTAAATGGTATGTAGGATTTTAAATAAGATGGGCTTTCAAGGCTGAAACTCATCGTATTGCTTGTTTTCGTCAGTGTTTTTTGGGCATTATTTAGGCAAAATCCTAAATGCATTAGTAAGCTCTATATCAAAAAAGCTTTTTGATGAAAGCCACATATTGCATAAAAGACGTCATCTGAAAGCAACCGCGCGTAAACATCTGCATTGACTCCTTGGTTTCCCCATGAAAGTGTGCATTCATTCCAGTGCACACAAATAAACACTATGATTTGCAACATTTTACTAGCAGTGCTCTTATAATTTTATTTCGATATTTTATAACGAGGTAATTATTTTCTGTGTGAAAGTAGTCATTCCTAATTGTCCCCTTGATTGTCCTAAGATATTACATTTTACCATTATTTGTGTGTCACATTGTTGTACTTCTTCCATACATAGATATACGCGGGCAATTGCTCCTCCCGAGGAACCCTTAGGAGTAGGGCGTGCCTCATTACTGTTCCGCCCTAGGCCCCTACTGGGAAAGTTGGGTGAAGATCTATTACTTCAGCTGGAAATGAGCATCAACAGACTACTCTTCTATCTTTTTCTCGCAGGTATGTCGCAGGTTAAAACTTATGAAGGTAATCAAGAAAAGCGAAAGCACACTGTTTTCAGGGGTTTGACATAATAAAGTCCAAACTGTGATGCTTATTTCAGTCGGACTCATCACAGTTGCCGCCATTCCGACGTCATACTTGAAAAACAACATGATCAGAACGTTAGTTAAACAAATACAGAACAAGTGGGTTATTTATTTTTAATTTCTTGTATGTGTAATGGTACGCTTGAAGAAATATCGCTTTTTGAAGTCATGAGCTAGCTGCTTCATGATATGCTGGATATAAAAGGCTTATCGAAGATGCTTAATCAACCGTTTGTCGTCGTTTAAAATTACTCTTAAAATGTAATGGATTCGTTTTCGTGTTATAATATGAAACACAAGGAGAACGTAGATTGTCCATTTGGACATCTTGACTCATTCTATTGTAGTAGAACAGCACTGCTTCCGTTCTAAGAAGCCAGTATGTGCTAAAGAATCACTTCAAAATGACTTAATTCTTATTATTTAGTGATAAATTTGCCTAGACACTATTCCAACTCTTTAAATATCAGCAGCACCCAGCATGTACACATTATCTTTCGGTTCGCTGCAAGCTACATCCAAAATGTTTTTCTTCTTTGTTTGGGATGAACAGTAATCCCCATCCGTCTATGGAATTAGCCAACTATTCCCTTTTGGATGTCAAATTTCATCATTTCCTAATTTATTTTTCCAGACCACGGGAAATTGGGCCTTTCTTTCTCTAAGCTCAAGAACGTTAATTACAGAAGAAGACAATGCCTCGTGCTATAGCAACTGCAACTTCTCAGATCCTCGAATTAACCTGAATAATGAATGATAATACTTCTCGAAATTACCCGGTTATGAGGTCATAAAGGGTTGTAACTAAACGAACCCAGCTTATGACTTAGTGCTATCACAAATGTATTCAGCTCATCGGTTGTTGGTCAATTAAAGCTCATAGAGAATATGGTTTTAAGTAGAGTTCTCCGTATTGTTAGGGGGAACGATAGTCTATTGTTTGAGGATGTTATCGTAGAAATGGTCATTGAACACTTTCTGTACAGAATCACTCTTATTATAAATTTATTGAAAAAAAAAACATTTTAATCAACCAAGTCATGCGTAGCGAACCAAATATTTGTCTTTTACATACTTGAATTAGTGAAACATCAATTCTAGGGAAATTTTGTTTCAATGAGGTATTGCGCCACCAATTGTCGTGTTGATAAATGAACGCTTTATCTTAGCAACATTATTTGACAGCAACACCATTAAACCATTAATAAGCGATGTCAATACATAATATCCCCCACGTTTTCCTTTCCCAATCCATTAGATTCGTTATTATGTTCCCCATCTTTGACGCGTTTTGCGTGAACTCACGCGCCTATTTGTCTATTTGATTGTTGTTTGCGGTCGTCCTTTGTTCTTGAGAGGACAGGACACCTCACCTTGTTATACTGCTTTCTGCGTGTCCGCGCGCGTGTCCGCATTACAATGTGATGATAGTCGGCCCTTCAATACTCTCGCACTACGACACGGACACATCACAGCAAACATCACACGACTCATCATCAGTGAACCATCTGCAATGTGAAGATCTTTGGAGCATCTTACATCGATGGCAGAAAAAAATCTGCCGTCGCACGCGGCAATATTAAACAGTATAGTTCTTGCACTGTAGATCAAGCTGAGAGAAAAAATTTGAAAAGAAACCTTATAGGTCCGGGATCGCTCATTCATACTTAGATTTTTGCCAGGCATCCTTATAACCAAAATTAACACTTTAGTTTAGTACTTCATCCTGTACTAATGGTTTCAATGCAATACATTTCGATCATTGATTTAGCAAGGTTTCATTTTGAGCCTCGTCCATGAAATACCACATGATTGGTGTACGGGTCCCAGCTATACGTTGTGTCGTCTTTCAAAGACAACGGTCAACAAAGACGAAAAGCAATCACGTTCCCTCCGATCGAGTAAAAAGCATGTTAGCAAAGTGGACAATGGTCGATAAAAAGTGACTACAAATGATCTGCAAATGACCAACTTCCGGATCAGGAATCGGCGTGGTTAATTCTCGTTTTGATAAGCAAATCATAAGTCAACATCTAGATTAGTCGCCCGTTTGTATAATCTATTTGGTCTTTGGTGCAAGCAAAGTTTTAATACTTACTCTGTAAGTGAATAGACAAGATTCCAAGATGATTCAACTGTGACAAGATATTAGAAATGTTTGTGTGATCGACAGGTGCACGATCTGGCAAAGTAACACCATCAAACTCTTATTTCATATTTCAGGAAGACGTTTGAGCCCCCAGCGCTGGTCCTGTCAACAGTGCCAACCCCGCAGCCGAGACCATTCTATCCATTGGACGTGCTCGGAGCCAGGGCATACGACGCCAATGAACCCTACTACATGATCTTTTAACCGCTACTAATCTATGAAATAAAAGAAATCGTTCCTGTTAAGTCAAATGTTTTAATTTGAATAAAAAATTGTGTTTGTTGATGCCAAGGTAATGACACTGTTCTTTACTAATGACATGTACCAATGTGAAACAGCAAATCGACACAGAACGCCTGGTAGCAGCGGTGGTTAGTCTGGCATGTTGACAAGACCGTTTTTCCTCATTTCTAACGTTTACCATATACATAGATCAAAGAGTGTTGCAAAGCACTGTTTAATCTGGCCGATTCGGGGTGTACGCATGACCAGTGGCTTCATACGATTTGCCATGAATCATGTAATAAGACCAGCTCCACCTCATGCATAGTAACTATTACAATAAAAACCAAAGGGCAGTGAGAAGCACCGAACGTTTTGTAGCTTCGTTGGTTAATCTGGCTAGACCACATGTTGACATAACTCCAGACTGCATGCGCACATACGCATTGCCCTGTATCGTAAGTAATAAGACCAGTTCTCCTAATACATACTAACTTTTGGCATGTACACAAAAGGGCAGTGCAAAAGATCTAGAACACACCACGCTTCACTATATACATTTCGTGCGTGAGTAGTTTTTACAAACCCTTAGCACAATCGCAATCTTTTAGCAATATTCTTAACGGCAATAACAAATCACACGATCTGACGAAGTGTTGTGAAGTTAGAGGTAGCGAAGCGTATGTAATGATGCTCATTTGAGAAGTCTTTTCTGGGAAAAAATAACATAACTCTCAAATTCTTTTCACTCCAATCAAAAACTATTCAAAAAATGCAGGCGCATTCTCAAAAGAATTAATGCGAAAAAAATCCCCGAAAATGAACTGTACTATGCTCATATATTCGAAAACAGTAAAGAAAGTACTGTCGTTCAAACTCATCAGTGCATCAAGATTAGGTTACTGTATATTCAATGAGCTAGAGCTAAGTGACGACTAAACAGAAATGGAATATTAAAAGTGTTGTTCTTAAGAAGTGAACAGATCCTCTGTTATGAAACAAACAAAATCCCCAGCTTGAACATGATTGACATTTCAGCGTGATTCTTTCCAGACCACACACGCTGCATAGAACGTGATTCGGAGTACTTTGATTCCCTTGAAGAGTCTCATATGACGTGAGCTCTACTGTATTTTCGCTCTTCCGCGGTAACCTCTGACTCACGTGTCCTTTCAGCCAATTGTATCCGCACACGCACCCGCTCCTCTAGACTATCTAGTCGACTGATGTAAGGCTGGCAATGCGATGTTTATGAACTGCCCACTTGAAATCACACGCCGAATGTTTGAAGATCCGACAAACAAGGGAAGATCGTTACACGAAACAGAAGTGTCGGCAACAATCGCGAACTTACATTGAAGTAGACAAAAAGAACTATGCTAACAATAAGCTTCAAGAAATTAAAGAATAAGAAATAAGCAACTCGGAAGTACAAACTATACGCTAATCAAAGATGTAGTAGTTTTTTAGTCACTGTAAAGGAAGGCCGTACGAATTACACATAATTTACATAAGTTGGCACCTGGCTGGAGGTATAACAAGTGATAAATCATAACCACGCATTTAGCACTAGGTTTGTGAGTACCACACTCATGGTTTTGTTTGTGAGTTTTGAATCCGAGAAGATAAAATAAAGAATATTGAAAAAAAAACTTTCAGAAAAAAAAGATTTCAATAAGGATACTAGTCCAGTGCCTCTCTGCTAATACAATTTGACCTTTGATTTGCTTTTTGTCCCTTTTTTAGTGCGGAATGTAGAATAATGAAGAAGTAGTAGGGGTTGGCAGTTGCAATTTGGACCAAGAGAAACCGGTCGCGAATCACACCTATAAGAGGACACATCGGCAGTCCATCGGCACGGCAGACAAGTCCGCCTTCCTTTGTTCCGCATGCGCACCCGCTCGGCGGCACTCATCTAATCATTGAGAGTACGGTAGCTGCCTCATACTACAGTATTCGTGTTTATTGGCAGCGTGTCATTCCTAACCAATTTTAATTGTCAAATACTTTTATTCATAAAACTACTATTAAGCGGATAAATCCTAATTGGCATAATTATAAAAATCGTAGTTGACGTGTCTGATAAAAAAAGCTTCTTCTTTCATTTACGCTTTTATAGCTATGATGTGTGTGACAAATGAGCGGCTTTCTGATAGCCATACCCAAGTGCATCGTCGTTTTTATGCCCATTTTCTTATTATTTTTATAATCGTCGCCTTTGATTTGCCTGTTTTCTTTCAGATGTTCAGACCCACTATTCTGGCGCTTACTTGCATCATTGCATTTACTCACGCAGTAAATGTAACACGATCGAGACGACAATATTCAGGTAGGCAGCGTAATTTTATCAAATGATCTGCAAACCGAGATAGTCGCATCACGAATATATGTTGTCACTTTCCCTTAATTGGAGTTAGCTTTTAAATCCGTTTTCGTTCTAGAAAATTCTATTAAGTAGTCGACTATTTTTAGTACCCCTTCATGGTGCGTGCAACGATTATGTGGCCTGTGCGCCACCGGCCACTTGTATGTCTGGTAGATGTGCTTGCTCTGGAGGTTATCAGCCTTCCGGCCCTTCATGTGTCCAGGGACCTTACATCGTCGAGCACACACAGTACGACCCAAGGTTAGCGCTTAAGCCTAGGCACGCATAATCGCTTTACTTCGTCTGTGTCATGGTACATTTTACCTGCGTGAACGGTTGTAGATTTTGTTGAAGTCCAACTCAGTTTAGTAATAACTATTTATCTTTTGACATTACCGAATTCTTGGTACATTCAAGTTATCATAACTGCATCTTGTTTTTCTTTTAGGGTGTTTGGGTGTGTTAGCCGTTGACTCTATTTCCCTAAACGTGATATCAAAAACTGTCAATATGTAAACATGCTAAAGACCTGCCGCGCTCATCAGAAAAAACCATCCTAATCTTTTGTGCATACGATTTTCTGTAGAACATGGATCATGGTGACATTTGTTTCGGAATAGATTCCCCTGTATTACTATCGTTGTTTCTGTCGACAATACACGAAATGATCGAGTTACGGTAGTTTGAGATTTTCATTAATATGGCTCACACTTTGTTGGCACTCACCAAAACATTCAGAATACGATAACAGTCGTGACAAGTAGAAACACATGTGTTCATTGTGTGTACTTTCGTTATTTGCTAACAACCCATTCAGCGTTTTCCGGTACCCGTGTCGCATAGAAAGTGAGTGCATTGGATATAGTCAATGTGACCAGTTTGCTATGCGCGACATAACAATCAACTACCATTCACTACCACTTTCAGCTTCACTTTTCAATAGAATCATATTTACCAGTGCACGACAGTTAATGGCGAATGAATCGAAATCATAACAAATACATGCTTGTTATTTCTTCTTTGATGCACAATGATTAGCATCTTATATGTTAGCATATTCAAGAATGCATAGTGTTTCAATGGAAATAGTTGTCAATATTTATGCAAAAGAGTTTTTTTTTGTTTTCGTTTCAGGGGCAGGGTTTATGTTTCTTTTATTGTAGGAGTATTTCCATAATTCCGTAATCGATTTGCGTATGTAATTATTAACAAGTCAATTTCAGAGTGCCCGTTGGCCCAGCTCCAAATGGACAGGTAATTTGTTTTAATCCACTTTTTTTTATCTTGTCGGCTACCAGAAAACATAAAAATAAAATAAGAAACAAATTTCGTTTTCGCTTAAGTGAAGGCAGTGCATGAAGTGCAACGTAACAAAATCTTGATTTTTCAGTATTACGCAAATGGTCAAATCAACGGAGTCGTGGCTTCCGATCAACCGCAATACCAGGGTGAGTTTTACACTAAATTAGGGTTGCTTTCATCATCATTTGCTCAAACGTTCTGAAAGCACGACTATTAATTTGTTTTCAATTTACTGGGAACCGTCGACATATCTTAAGGAATCTAATTCAGGCATGCCTCCCGCTTCAAAGACAACATACCGAACCGTCTATACCGAAAACGGATATCGCCAGGTGCCAGTTGCGGCTCCAGTCCCCGCCCCTCCCCCACAACCCACATACGCTGCAGTCCCCATGGCGGCTCCCCGGGTATGAATACATATTCCTTTTGCAAAAACAATATATCTTGATTTATCGCAAGGATAAGCAATATTAAACCACCCGTTTCAGCCTGTCGCAGTCGCAGCCCCTCAACCTTACTACTACGTACGACCAGCAGTTCCAATGAAGGTTCGTATTTCGTATTAGGCTGAGACTAATTGCATAAATCATTGGAACTAATAACTAAGTGTGGTACTTATTAGAGCAAAGAAACTGTGTATTTTCAGGTCGCGGCCCCAGTTATGCAAATGCCAGTGATGGCTCAAGCACCGGCCCCACAAAGGGTTCACATTCACGACACAACATACATTCGAGTGCCTGTGCCAGTGCCCGTAGATCGGGTAAGTGCTTTCCCGCAACTTGAAATCGTATTATGTGCATCGCGTTGCTAACAGAGCAGTACCATCCCACAAATAAAAACACATTTCACACGTGTAAAGATACTTAAAAATGTCCGCACTAGCATCACGAGTCGCGCCTTCTCTAATTGAAATTTGCCCGCGGCTATGTAAACGTCAGAATTCATATAAAAACACATTTCACATGAAGCTTATTGCACTCGTTTAAATATTCGAAACTTTAGGTTGATACAACAACTGAAACCGATTATGACACCACAACAAGCTCTACAAGGTAATGTTTGATAAACGGTTCTGGAGTTCCTTTGATGAACGGAGAATTCATTATCACATTTGATCCCTTTCACATTCTAGTTTCTGATTGAATACCTGGATTTGCGCTTCTCAAATTCGATGTATTTTTACAGAATGTTCGATTCCCCCAGCATTGCCTATCCAGGAGAGTCATGCGAATCAGAGTCAATTCATTGTGTTGGAGGTTCCATGTGCCTTCAGGTGAGAAAAGATGGGCACAACATTCTATCATGACATAGTTCTGATTCAGTGTAATTAATTGGTCTTGACTATGAAATTTCTAAAATAGGTTCATATGATCGCCAGTGTCCGTTAATTACCATTAGGGCAACCTAGGAACTGTCATCAAGATAATGTAGATTTCAATGCTTGTAATAAATGTCAATGTTAGATGTTCACACCAATTATTCACCAATTATCAACCAACTATGGAGCAATTTTGCAATATAACACTATTTTAGGGTGTTTGCGTGTGCCGCAGGGGCGAAGACATCGTGAACAGACAGTGCATGCGCGTTGAAGTCACATCGGTAATGATCTTTATCTTTAATAGCTCCACAAACTTCTATTTTCGTCTATGAGCGTCTTTTGAACCGTTTTGTGGAAGTACTAATAAATCAAGAACCACTAGCGCTATTACTCTCAAAACAATATCCCGTAAGATACGTCCAGTTGCATTTTCCCGCCTATGCAAAACTCGAAATCAGGCAATCTTCACTTTCTGTTTCTCTCTAGATCATTCCCACTGTAACTTACTCCGAACCCGAAACAACAACGACTACTACAACCACCACAACTACCACTACTACTACGACTACTACTACGACTACTGGTAATATTTGAATTCTCACACCGCACCCATAATCCCAGCTGTATTATGTAATGAAGCTACATCCGAGCATGCAGATCACAAATACCTGCGCGGCACTCATGCATATATGTTGTATTTAAGCTTCTTAAGCATCATTAGATAATGTATTGCTACCTCCGCGCATGCAGATCACAAATTCCTGAGCGGCACACGTTTGCATATATGCTGAATAGATAGACTTGGTTGCTTGCTTTAAAAAAACATGCAGAAACAGAAGTTCCCACAATCGAACCGACAACGGAAACCACCACTACCACATCGACGACAACGACAACGACCACCAGTACGACCACCAGTACGACCACCACGACAACGACGACAACCACAACCACAACTACGAGTACGACAACCACGACATCTACGACAACCACGACGTCTACAACGACGACGTCAACCACAGGTAGAATGAGAATATGAACGAGAGTTGAGGGGTGTTAAGTTAATATATAAACCATATAACCGCATGATTGTCACCTCCCAATGAAAGACCCTCCCAATGTAAGAGTTCAAGAATTTGCATGCAACTTTACATACAGCCTTCCTTATTGTATAACCAAAGCAAGAAAAATGTAAGCCGTTGTCATATGAAACTTTGCACAAATTTCAGGAACATTTAGCGAAATTGTTAACTTAATTGACCTCGCTCACCAGCTCACCAGCTCAATAATTATCTTACGCATGAGATCTAACAAAGCAACTGATTGGTTGTTTAATTGATTGATTGGTTGGGCATGAAAGTAATCATTATTATTGCATGTGCATTCTCCAGCATGCAGCATGCAATTTTATAACAATTTTTGCCTTAGCTTGTATTAACCATGAAACACAGAGACCTCAGCCACTGCTACCGCAAGCTCAACAGACGCCATAACGCCCATGACAACGACTACGAGAAACTTGCCAACAGACGCAACGTCTACTACCTTTACCTCAACCGGGGTGCTACCGACAAACCAGCAATCCACTACCTCAACCTCTACGATAGCATGGACAACGACGCCGGTCCAATATTCTGGTAACACATACGTATAGGGAGAGAACATGTTTACCTTTATTTGCATGAAATGCCTGTTCATAATGTCGCTCTCCGTGAATAGCTAACATTTAAATTATTGAAACTTACCGAAACATGAACAACGTAACCTAACACACTACATGCCTTGTCGAAACTTGTAAAATAAATGTTTTTTTTTTCAGAAGTGACATCAACCATGGTCGATAGCCAGTTTGCTGAGGAGCCACAGAAGTAAGTTTCCCAGTAGGTGGGCTGTGGCGCAATACTAGAATTAACTAAAAGTGATCCACGAAGGAACTGTAATGTTACTACACGATGGTCGCGGGCTGTTTGCACAAGAGTTTACTAAGGATCTTTAACTTTAGCTGCAATCAGCCGTCCTGCTGCCCAACAGGCTATTCGTACACAAACAATGGATGTTCATACGATAGTCAGCAGATCTTCAGAATTAATGTGGTGGTAAGACATTTGAAGATCCCATAGAAATTTATCGTTGTTGTAGGATTATCCTTTCTAATACATTTATAATGTATTACTTGAATGAAGAACCAAATTATACTCCACAGTTTCCCTGCAATCTGAATCAGAAAAAGTGGATTGATTGTAGGTTTCGCCCGGAAACTCGTGCATGAACAGCGCACAGTGCGCTCGCGGCGCTTACTGCGGGCAGGGAATTTGCAGATGCACAAGCCGGTATGCCCAAGTTGGCAACCAATGCCTGCGAAGACATTAGGTATACTTCACTTCATTGCCCTACAATTGAATCTAGCTGTTTTCGATTGTTAGTAAAGATCACATCCAATAGGTGAAAGCTTAAACTCTAAACAACACCGAAAAATAGTAAACTCTTTTCTTCAGCTTGCTCTATTTTCAGGCAGCAACGGACGACCGCTTCAAAGAACGATGTATATTGTATATAACGACGAAGTACTAGTGTGTCACAATAAATAAATAATAATTTTTACAAGTGTCTGTTATCAAAGTCATAAACAGTTAATATACACCAGTGCAATAAGCAAACACAAACCGTCAGCTTCACGAATAAAAAAAACTATTTCCCTTTCTGTGATGTTTCGAAGTGTTTTGACGTGAAGTAAAAAGAAACATACCACTGTTTAAAAAAAACTAAAACAACGTCTTTGAAGTTTAATGACAAAATAGCGTCAGAAATACTTAAAATAAATGTCACACTGTGTTTTCAATAAAAACCGGCAAAGTTCACTATGATACAAAAATCAATAAACAAAGAATGTGCGACCACTCACTACTTATGGTTTTCCTTACATTCATCTTATAAGTTTTTTTTGGATAATCTATTGAATAGCACTGAAATATCCAGGAAGAGACCTTCTTTTGAGTTCGAAAACATCTTCGAACACTAGTATTCTTACCTTTTCATTAATGCATTCAACACGGATTAAAACTTTTTGTTTCATCGGAGCTAGCGAGCGAAGCGAGACAGCTCTTTTGGTTCTTCATCGGGGGGCAAGTTTTTTTGTGTATATATATATATATATGTATGTGGACAAGGTTTTTGGCAGACCAACAGCTGTCAGCAAAACTGTAGGTGATTTGCTGCGCTACAGCATATATAGGGTCTCATTCTCTTGCGAGGTATACTGCGGGCGCCCTCTAATCTGATCGTTCTTTGTGTTCACGCAGAATTGCAATCTTGTGGGAGAGATTTTGTGTAAATCAGAAGGTGCCTTGAAAACGATGGCCATATCCATATATCTATTGTACCTAATTTGTACAATCATGTTTATACATATTAATAATACTAATACTAATGTTAATGCTTACTTTTAAAATAAAATAAAAAAAATATTGTGTTAGTATGTAACTGTAGATTAGGAGTACGATAGAACCGTACTGCTAATTGTAGGACCCTACTACTAAACTTTTTTGTTCTTCCGGTAAGGTTATTCTTGCAGGAATTACGGATCGAAAACCTAATCCAATAATGATAGAATGTCTCAAGTGTTTTATTCTCTTGAGTATTGTGATTAAAGGATCGCAGTCACTCCAAAATCATCATTTTGCTTCGAGTTTACTTGAATTTAGTAAAGAATAAAGAAACATACTTTACCAAAACCGAATAATTTGAATTCCAACTCAGGGGGGGAACAGGTAGAAAAGTAGTTCTACTTAACTACCGCGGGATTATGAAACGTGTAGTGATATGCCTGCAGACCCTTGCAGTATATGTAAAGATATAATATGCAGATATTTGCCTAAATAATTTGCATACTCCCGATCGGAAAGCAGCTGTATGAACACGTTTCATAATCCTGCGGTAGTTAAGTAGAACTACTTTTCTTCTTGTTCACTCCCTGAGTTGGAATTCAAATAATTCGGTTTTGGTAAAGTATTTGCCTCTATTCTTTACTAAATACAAGTAAACTCGAAGAAAAACGAGGATTTTGTAGTGACTGCGATCCTTTAAAGATGAAATGTGAAAGCGTTTGGCAAAGCTAGATCCCTAGGGATCAATCAAGTTGGTAATAAACAATCACAGGCATTTGATTGATTTCTGGAAAACGGAATAATCGCCGAAACCAGAGAAGACCGTCGCTGGCCCGTCACCCTATGGGTTTCACCGAAAAATGCTTTTGTTGACTGGTTGGTGACAGTTTGGTGACCAGTTGTGACTGCCGTGACCAATTAGCGACGGTTTTCGATGCACCTTGGTCACCAAATGGGCTAGACCATGAAAAAATCGTGAACCGTCACCAAATGGGTTTACCCACTTCGTATGTAAAGAGATTTTTTTCGAGCTGTTGGAAATTGTCTCCTAATCATTTTTCCAAGTATAAAAAAAGGTGTGTGCGTGAATACCACCGTAATTTGTACTAAAAGTGAATGAGAAAAAAATTTGGCAAGGAAAGGAGGGACCTCATTTGTTTCTCTTTGTCAATTTGCCAAACGTTCCGATCTGGGGGTCTAACATAGGAAATGGACGAACCCAGTTTGGGACGGTTCACCTTTTTTGTTTGGGCAGCCTTTCGGTGACCCCTTTGTGACAAGGTCGACATCGTCATCAAATGGTCACTATCCAATCATCAAATTGTTTTCGGTGAAAAGCACTTGGTAATGTATGAATTACAGTATGAAATGCGGCTTTCGGCTTCAGGATTGCAAATCTACTAGTTTCACAGAATTTTTTAAAAATAATCAACGTGTTTATTCCACTATCATAGACTAAGTTAACTTCAAAAAGTGGGTGGTCTTTCCCAAATTATAAAGTATCTGAAAGCTGAGCATTGCTAAATTTACGCTACGCTGGGTCGTAGCTGTGGTCCCGAACAAATTGTACTCATTCTTCAATGAATGATATTTAAGAAATAGCTGCAAAAAGAGGCCAATTTTTATATCGTGAAAAAGAGTTTAAAGTTGAAGTTTTTGGTTCTTTTTTATAACGCGCAAAAAGTGAACAATTCTTTATGTATATAATGGCGTACTGTCGTCGTGCTCGACAAAATTCAGAAACAGCAAAACTAGACCGATTGATCCCTTTAAAAATCAATATGCTAAAAATTCAGCATTTTATAATTTTAAGAAATAGAACGTTAAAACAAGCAGAACCAAAAAATGCGGACACCTGTGTCGGTGACAGACAATCGTAGAAACTTTCAAACGCTTTCTAGTTGTACTTTTATGTTCTAGTAATAATACTTTATTCCAACGATTGGCAGAGCATGCACACGAAACTCTATTGTGAACTTATGACTTCCTATAATTACAAATAGTTACACTTTTGTGCAAGTCTATTTACATTAGTTAAGCAAGTATTTGAACAAGTCTGAAGTCTGACGCCGCATTTTTTGGTTCTGCTTGTTTTAACGTTCTATTTCTTAAAATTATAAAATGCTGAATTTTTAGCATATTGATTTTTAAAGGGATCAATCGGTCTAGTTTTGCTGTTTCTGAATTTTGTCGAGCACGACGACAGTACGCCATTATATACATAAAGAATTGTTCACTTTTTGCGCGTTATAAAAAAGAACCAAAAACTTCAACTTTAAACTCTTTTTCACGATATAAAAATCTTACTCTTGTCTTTATATTTGAATAAAGATAAGGATAAATCTTAATAAATATGTACTTTGATCTTTAAACCATCGCACCATGTGACAGCAATGCATTTCGGTTGAACAAGAGGCCCGCGGGCATTTCTATTGCTAGCGCGCCAAGAATGTTCATTTGTTGGCGGGCAATGCTGGCATAAAAGGGCAGCTGGTGTCATAATAACATTCACTCTACCCATTAACTAACTTCGTGATGCTGCCCCTCGCTGCCATCTACTACGGGATCGGTCGAAGTCTCAACCTGGTATGTTTTGTTGTCTCTTTGTATCAATAAAAAAAATGCAGCTACTCAAAAGTTGTTTTTGTTGACTTGTGAACCCTTTGTTACAGTGTTTATTAGTCAATACCTTGGGTTTTCTTTGAACTCACGTAGTAACCTTGAACTTTTCCAGCACTCACAACAGGCTGACCAGTTTCCCATCGGCCACTTTGTTGCCGGAAATGGTGTGCGGTGGTGGTTCCAATCTGGGACGCTCCGTTGCTTGTTGCTCAAGAAGAGGATCGTGTGCACCAATGTTATTCTTCCCGACTTCGTCTGCATGGCCGGAGTGTTCCCGTTCGTGATGTACCCCCATTGAGCCAGTGTGAGTTTCCTTCTGCAACAGTCGGATAAATCTCTGAATAGGGCAGTTCATGTGTTTCAAGGTTCAATGAAGTAATATAAATGTTGAACAGTTCATCCTTCTAGCGAAATTCAATTCAAGTAAATGATCTACGAGCGTTTTTTGGTTTTCTGATTTTCCTGATTCCCAAACCGTTTGTCTGCTTCCCTTTTATGATGTTCATTTCAGGTCTGAGGTTGTGGCCAGTGCGTCTATTGTCGATCGTTTCCCGAGACGCCATTCTCAGTTAATTGGAGGGTTGTGAGATGGCCCTCGTCTTCATCGTCAATAGCTCGACACTCTAGCTCCAAGGTCGTCGCGATCGGTACCTCTGCCGGTGGAGACTTGGGTGGTCCTGCCCACTACTGTGCATCGGAGGAGAACTAGTGGAGCTTTGCCGGAGATTAAGGCACAGGTAGAAATTTGTCGAATGCATATCGTTTGTCCCGTTCTATGTATTTATGTTTTATTCGCAAGCTCTCCTGTACTCGCTGGCGCAATTCCATCTATGTTTATCAATCTGTTTTAGATCCATCGTGTTGAACTTCTACGAACACCATTCTTGGTGTGCGTGGATCATGTTGTCTCCAATCACTTGACGAAGTTGTCAATCGAATTCTTGGCGAGAAGACAGAGAAGGCTCTGGACCGCGCAATCATCCAGCGTCACTCTGCTATGATCGACAGTCTACAAAATACAATGAGAATTCCAACGGAATGGCTTCAGCCAAGGAGCACGGGTTTTTTTTCTTCAGTCACTTTTTTCACGAATTAGTTTCACGAATTGCTACCGTGAGCAAAGCGTGCACTAACGGTTCCTGATTGCTCGAGCCAGTGAGGTGAATTGTTTCGCCTCTGTTTCTCTGAGAGAGCAATCTCGATCCGTTGTGTGCCGTCCTCTGTTCACAGTGGAGCGAAATACCCTGACTGGCTCATGTGCTTTGGTAGGCATGTGCGTCACTCGGACAGGGAGGTGATTTGATATCACCGCCGTTACTCTGGGAGAGTGATGCTATCCTTACTAAAACACGTGATCTAATCAGTCTACTTCGCTAATGTGTTTCTTTTTGTGATCAAACTGTCCCCTTAGAACGTTTCGTTTTTTTACGAGCATATGTCAGCGAATGTATCAAAATGTAATTGGAAAATAGACTATCTAGCTAACTTTGGTAAATTGCTGTGAATTATAAGTAGAATGATCGAAAATATACTTCTGCTTCAGGCCTCTCGTTTCTGGCATTGCCGGCGACTATCAACTTTCTCGCGAGACAACTATGCTCCCAGATACGAGAAGACGCACTGCTACTTCACGAACATCGATTGAAACATGGTCGCCTCTATTCTGCAGCGCGTAAAAAGTAGTGGAGCAGAAGATTCCATCGAGGAACGTTTATTGTTTCTTTCGGCTTTTTCTCAGGTATTATGTCTATCGTGAATAGAGCGGCACTAAACAGTTCCTGTTTGCTCGGCCAGTGAGGTGAATTGATTCACCTCAGTTTCTCTGAGATAAAAGGAAAACTATAATGCATATATACTAGTGCAATAAACATAAAAAGAGAAGTAATATGGCCCATATTAGAAATATGGGACCCCGTTTCGACCCCAGTCGCATACGAGGAGTTTTACCATGGTGGGGTCTCGTCAGTGCGACGGCCACGGCTTTAAGAGTATGAAAGGAAATAGGAGAGAGTGAGAGGGCAATTAAAGATGGTTTATAATAAGGAAATTATAATATATATTATTATAAGTGTAAATGAAAAGGTAGTAAACGCTTACCTTACTGCTTCAGCATTCTCCTGAAAAGTAACAAACAAAAAACGCTTACCTTGCCTAGGTATAACAGCTTCCTGAAATTTAATAAATGCTTACCATTTGCGTATGCCGAAAAAGTAACTAAAAACTGGTACTTACCAACTTTATCAGTACAGCGGTGAGCTAGGAATATAATCGGCAGATCAATAAGTGGGGTGCACGGCATAACAGTGATCAGTGGAAAGGGTACCTGGCCGCATTGCTAGTGTAAATGTACAGCGGTGGGTGGACTACGGTAGTGTGTTATCAAAAAGAAAGGAAACATAGATTTAGCTCATTTGTTTGTCAACCCAGGTGCAGAGTGACTTGGATGTAGTGCCGTATTTATGCATTATTATAGGGTATTTGTGAAAAGTTTTTTTTTTTTTTTTTTTTTTTTTTTTTTTTTTTTTTTTTTTTTTTTTTTTTTTTTGTAAAATTCTTGTGTTTTAAGTTTAAAGCTAAAAGGATTGAAGTACATCTATGAATTCTAATTAGTTCTCCTTGAATACAATTAATTTTGATACGGTTGCATATGTTACTATCAAACATGGGAAAGCGTATAACATCAAAACTATAGTCATCGGTTTTGTTATACAAATTTATGGACCACTTATCTATGGACCTAGTAAGAAAAAGATCGAGGAAAGCAGCTGACTGGTCATTACTGTTAGAGGTTTCCAAAGTGAGGGTATCAGGGTACATATTGTTAAATCGAGTAGCTAATGCATCGTCATTGTAGAAGATAGCTATGTCATCCATATATCTATGTATAGACATTTGGTAACTTAGAGATTTGTTGAGAGACTGTTTGAAAAAACTAAATTCAATCATAGAGAGTGTGAGGTCAGCAAGTAGGGGAGAGGCATTTCCTCCCTGTGGAACACCTTTAACTTGATGAAATAGTATATCTTGAAATGTAAGGTAACTGTTTTTAACTATATATTGAGTCATGTGCTTTACTTCATTTCTAGAATAGCAACTATTGGAGAGAACGTCCGTGTAATAGGTATTTTTGAAGCCTACATTGATGAGGTTTTTACCAGAGTTATTAAAGCACAGGTCAATTAATGCAAATATATTGTCTATAATACAGTCGTGTGGAAGGCTAGTAAACAAACTGCTAATGTCTATAACTTTGATCTTTTTAAATTTGTGAATTAGCGTAGAATTAGTGAGAGTAATGGAATTATCGATAGAGATGAAGTTGACTTTTTTAGTATTCCAATTATTGCTAGCATTACAGTAGTTTCTAAAGTGGTTACGGAAATGTTTGAGAATCTTCTGTAAAAGAATGGAAAGATTTTTCAAAGAGCTGTGTTTAGCAGCAGTGATAAACCGCATTTTTGCTGTCTTTTTATGTAACTTGGGTACTCCGTAAATATTAGGAAGTTTTCTATCTATTTCGAGGCAAGTTACTCTAAACACATTAGAGAATAAAATATGGCGTGAAATAATATCATTTGGAGTTTCAGTAACATATGGCAAGTATGTGTCGTTACCCTTTATATCGACCACTTCTGAGTTATTAGCTGATGAAATTATGCCTAGTTCATTATAAAGATAGTTGGAATAGAGAAGCGGACATGTGAAGCAAAAGTTAGCGGATGCTTTGTCAACGCAGGTGATTATGAATTGTTTCTTGATATCATTAATTTCTTTATGACTAGCATTGTTCATATTTGGGAAATTAAAATCGAATGTTTCAAGTAGGCTATTTCTGAGTATGTCCGTATTAGGTATATCAAAATCGAGCTTGCTAAAGTATTTAGTTAGATTATGAACCAGATCACTATAAACGGTAATAAGATGGTCTTTACATTCCTTACTAGAAAAAGCCTCTCTGTATTTAGTGCCTTTCGATAAAAGGGATGCTGCCTTAGGGAATGTATGTTCAAATATTTTACAGTTGCCTGTAATTATATGAAGAGAATTATTAAGGTTGACTTTTTCTTTGGGAGTGCAGAGGCTAAGGTAGCTTTTGCAATTGCAAGTGGCTTGCATGTTATTTGAAGAGTTCACAAGTGACTTATGGTTGAATAGGCGTGGACCCAGGGGAAAACTGTATTTTTGTCTAAAACAGATGCGTGGAACATACGTTAAAGGAATATTGTTAGCACTGAAAATGTAGCGAATAGAGTTTTTAACAATATATTGTATATTATAGTCATTTTGTTCAGATACGGGAAGAATGAAAGGTATGTTAACAATAAAATCAGGTTTCTTAGAAGGAAAGGATGGAAAATTAGGTGGTTTAGCGATACAGTATTTTCCGCATAATGCTTCAGTATTTCTACGAAATTGGTAGTTATGGTCAGTTGAAAAATATTGAGTTACGAGATTCTTGCGACATTTAACTGTCATATTATTGTTAATGAACATCAAACGGCGGTAATCGATAGTGCGAGAAAATTCGGAAAGTGAAAACATATTAGTACGACTAGAAAGATTGCGTTTTTTACGAGGTCCTCGTCGTTTAGGTGGTCTTTTAATGTTAAGAGAAAAGTATGGAATGCTCTTACTACCGAGACCTTTTTTGCAATGATCACTAACCAGGCCGTAGCCCTTGATATTATCCATTAAGTCCATAAGGCGCAGATGTGTTAAGTAGCTTAATCCAGAATAATTCTTTTTCTTTACGAACAAGGTTGTCAGAATTTTCTATTAAATTGTCTAATATATGTATTGTAAAGAGTTTGGTTTCTCTGCCTTTTTGACATTCAGCGAAATGGCGGTAAAGGATAGTATCTTGAGATTCTTTTTTCAAATGGTATCTATGCTGACTAAACCTGGACTTAATAGAGCGTTTGCTTTCTCCGACATACTGAATTTTGCAGATATCACAAGTAAGACAGTAAACTACGCCTTGAGAGTTACAGTCGCTAGTATCCATTGCAAAAGTGGGCGAAAAATAACGAGTAGTACTACTTCGGATAATATTTTCGAATGAGATCAGATAACATATTTTACAACGAGTTGACTTGCAAGGATTTCCAAAGAGATGTGTGCCTTCAAGAGTTACAAGTTTCATATTGGGGCCAATCTTTTTTGAATTAAAGGAATTTTGAGTATAGTAGCCTGTGTTTTTAGCAGAGCATACAATTTCCCCTGTTCAGCCGCTCCCGACCTTAAAGCCCTTAAGGCCAATTTAAAAGGATTGTAAGGTTGTTGACCCCAAGGCATGCTGATGGAACATTCATACATCGAGCATCTGCAGAAACCCAGTCACTTATTCATGTCTGGTGGTGTGAAACGGAAGAGAAGCTAGAACCCTCAAGCGAAGAGAAGCTAGAAAAGCCACGTTGGTACGAAGGACTCCGAGGATTCTAGGCACGTCATCAGTTCACAACCATTACCTCTGCCCAGACTCCTTACAGAGCGCGTGGAATACATAGTATAACCACTGTCTTCATAGTACCCGTTGGAAGCAGTTAATCAAAAAAGTATAGAGGTAAAGTATAAGGACAGCTTGCTTCCGGTATATCAGAGTAATCCAATATATGAAGTATGGATCTGTAAACAGTCCGAAGACTGAGGGGTGTCCCTCTGAAGGAACAAAACGGACAATAATAAATATAGAGAGAAAGACACCAGTTTGTGTCAAAAGTTAAAATGCAGAAAGTAAAGGGTGGTGAGTTATCAATGTATATAGGGGCCCAATGTCTTTTGAGGATTAAGGAAGGCGGAAGAGTGAATTGGTTATAATAAATCTTGAAGGATGTATTAGATTAGGAGAAAGAGTAAAGTAAAGGAGGTAAATTTATGCCACAAGGGCATGTGTATCCGAAGAGGATACGGTAAATTTATGCCGTAAAGGCATGTATATTTATGCCACAAGGGCATGGTGTCCATAAGGACAAAAAAAGAAGAAGAGGGAAATGAAGAGCTAGCTAGGAATAGTGATAGTAGGAACAAATTACTAATTAAAATGAAAGACTAATTACGGTAATGGGGGAACTAAGCGTGTACAAGATGAATGTTCTACAACATAATATAGCATGGATTATGTGAGTAAGGCATAGTAAGAGAACCCGTGAAGTGAAATGGGGGAAACGAATAGGGAAAAAAAGTAAGTGAGTAAGAGGAAAAGAGGATACAGAACCAATATAGAATTGGTAAAATATAGAACGAGACTAGAAGAACCTTGGGAAAGCAAGTGGGGTAGTGAAACCTCCAACTTTGCTAACCTGGCTCCGCAGTGAAATAAAAGGAAAACTATAATGCATATATACTAGTGCAATAAACATAAAAAGAGAAGTAATATGGCCCATATTAGAATATGGGACGTTTCGCCAGTCGCATACGGGGTTTTACATGGTGGGGTCTCGTCAGGCGACGGCATGGCTTTAAGAGTATGAAAGAAATAGGAGAGAGTGAGAGGCAATTAAAGATGGTTATATAAGGAAATTATAATATTTATTATATGTACTGAAAGGTAGTAAACGCTTACCTTACTGCTTCAGCATTCTCCTGAAAAGTAACAAACAAAAAACGCTTACCTTGCCTAGGTATAACAGCTTCCTGAAATTTAATAAATGCTTACCATTTGCGTATGCCGAAAAAGTAACTAAAAACTGGTACTTACCAACTTTATCAGTACAGCGGTGAGCTAGGAATATAATCGGCAGATCAATAAGTGGGGTGCACGGCATAACAGTGATCAGTGGAGCAATCTCGATCCGTTTAGTGCGGTCCTCTGTTCACGGTGGAGCGCAATACCTTGAATAGGTCATGTGTTTTGGTAGGGATGTGCATCACTCGGACAGGGAGGTGATTTGCAATCTCCTCCGCTACTCTGGGAGAGTGATGCTACGCCTACCACATCATAGGATCTATCCATAGTATTTCGCTGTTTTTCTTTCTTAGGCCGACTAAATTTTCATTATATAATACAATAACTTACTAAATTATGTTCGCTTCAGATCAGGGTCTTCCTAAATGACGACTATCTTCCTTGGACCCTTCCTTCAATACTCCAAGTGTCGTCCTGATGTGTGACATCGCAGACCTGTATTGTGCAGTGGAGAACAAATAGTGTATCGAAGCTCAAGGTATGTATGACTATTCTTACATAACGCATTAAGAAATAGATAGTGTAGCATAGGTCTGCATAGCAGAAAAGGTAAACATTTGGCGTTCCATATGCTCCGTATGTCAGTGTGTTAAATGAAAATTCATTGTTTAGATACAACCCCGCTCTGGACACGTGCATCGCGGAAGTTTCTTTCTACAGTTTGTGGTCCACGTTATGTTCGACTCTACTATGTTCCGAATTGAAATGTCAGTTCTGATATGGCAGTCTTCATTCGCGGAAGAAGGGTCGCCTGGGGATACGCTACGTTTGAGGCTCATGTGACGAATTGCAATGTGGTGAGCAGTTATATACTTCCTGTCGAAATTCTAGTGAATGAATCAAAGAGTTGTTTGGATTAGTCCATGATTTATTTATAATGTTCCACGTTTTTTTAGTCCCAGTGGTAATCAGGCAGCTCTACTTTCTAGAAAATTGCTGGGAAAGAAAGTAATTATCACCCAGAGACGTTTGCATTAGTCCCTGGTTTATATTATGTCACTTACTGTTGTTCACTTCAGGTCTGTGGTTATTGTCATTGCTGTCGAACATCATCTTGCTCCGGCGATAGTATCCCCGGTGGAATTGGAGGCCTGCGACAGGGATCTCAGCTGCTTCCACGGTCATCTCGTCGCTCATCGGCGTTGTGCCATCCAAGGTCTACCGGTTGGGTGACTCTGGTGAAAACTGGACTCTATTTTGTATGCAGCGAAGATGAAATAGTGGAACCTCGGAGAAGCTTGACATCAGATAAGCATTTTTTTTTCGAAATTCCGTTTTTCGCAAATAGCTCGCGAATGACTACCGTGGGCAGAGCGTGCACTAACGGTTCCTGGTTGCTCGGGCCAGTGAGGTGAATTGATTCACCTCAGTTTCTCTGAGAGAGCAAACTCGATATGTTTAGTGCCGTCCTCTGTTCACGGTGGACCGCAATACCTAGAATATTTCGTGTGCTTTGGTAGGCGTGTGCCTCACTCGGACAGGGAGGTGGTTTGTTATCACCTCCGCGGCTCTGGGAGAGTGATGCTAAGTCTACTACAACACGTGATCTATCCAAAGTGTTCCGCTTATCTTTTTCTTAAAATTTATTTTCTAATGGTAGATTTTTTGTCAATTACGAAACTGGCAACTAGAGTGGCACAATTTTACTAATTATGTTCACTTCAGAGAAGATCGACTATCGTCTTGCTCGCGAGACAGCGATGCTACCAGAAGCGAGAAGGCGCGCAGCTAACGAACATCGATTGAAACATGGTCGCCTCTATTCTGCAGCGCGGAAAAAGTGGTGGAGCAGAAGATTCCATCGAGGAACGTTTATTGTTTCTTTCGACTTTTCCACAGGTATTATGTCTATCGTGAATAGAGCGGCACTAAACGGTTCCTGATTGCTCGGGCCAGTGAGGTGAATTGATTCACCTCAGTTTCTAAAGAGCAATCTCGATCCGTTTAGTGCGGTCCTCTGTTCACGGTGGAGCGCACCTTGAATAGGTCATATGTTTTGGTAGGAATGTGCATCACTCGGACAGGGAGGTGATTTGCAATCTCCTCCGCTACTCTGGGAGAGTGATGCTAAGCCTACCACAGCATAGGATCTATCCATAGTATTCGCTGTTTTTTTCTGAGAGTTTATTTCCGAAGGGTAGATTTTTGTAAATAATCAAATTGCACAATTTACTGATTGTTCACTTCAGAGAAGATACGATGTTTGACTATGGTCTTGCTCCCGAGACAGCATTATCAGGGAATTGGAGGACAGCGAGGTGGCCCTCAACTACATCGTCAACGTCTCGGCTCTATGATGCTGAACTCTCAGAGTGTGTCTTGACGGATGACTCTACACCGGTGGAAACGTGGCCTCTATGATGCTGGATAGATGGGTGGCTCAGAAGTGGAGCTGAGCCGGCGCCTAAGGTACAGTCTTATTACACGCGATGCTTCTTACAATTAGTCATGTGTTGTTGGTCGAATCCATGCCTACCATCCGTCCTTTAAGAAGGTTATCCTTTGATTTTGTTTTCTTCGTACTATCTGCTAATGAAATTTTATTGTTTTAGACGATGTCCCGATGCCGTTTGCCGACTGCGTTGGCCTAGTACTCTTATTTGGTCATTGACGGAATGTGTTCGTCACGCCGATGTTACGTACCCGAAGGGGATAATCAATTGTCAAAATACATGATACAACCTAAACTTACCATTAGAGGCTCTGGTGCTTCAACTTACTCGTCTAAATTTCGGTGGCGCAAATCTCTCATATGCTGCTTTTCTTTAGTTGGCGGGGGTGTTTGTCCCTTAGCACAACTTCTCTGATTCTTCTCACTAATTCATCTGCTCCTTCCTTCTCCCGTGCAGAACACACTCTTGGCTGATCCGTTAAGAAACACTCAATTAACTAATTGCTTAAATTATGAGACACTAGGCTACTGATTGGGTCCTGCACTGTAACTCCGAACATCCTCACATTGTGCATTGCCTGAAGCATTGATGCTCCTTGACTTGCCCATCCACTCTAGGGCAGCAAATATTTTGCTTTTACATGACAGTGTATCAGACGAAAAAATAGAATGACCGTGGTTACACATCTTGCGATTGTGTCAATTGGGTATTTGTCAGAGGAGTCAAAACATAACACAGTTATGTTGCTTCCAAACATAAAATTCATACATTCGTCTCAACGCAGGACAAAAAAAAAGTTTTCATAACACAGCCTAATTGGCGGTTTGTAGTGCAGCCAACCTGCAGTTAACTTTAATTTAGTCGCAAGCTTTCCAATCATCCGTATAATTTGGCGGTCAAACCGGCGGCTGCAGTCAAGTCTTTTACTGCTTGTATTCATGCAGTCGTGTAGTCATTTAAAATTAGCAGTTTTTCGCCACCACAAACCTTTCAAAGTTTGTTCTGTCAATAAACAAATAATGGGCTCCAGATACATAAATATTGTTCTCAAAACATTAACCTGGAGCCCTCCTGTATTGTTATAAATGTTCTCATTTCAGAGGTTTTTATTTTATTTATTTATTTTATTTTATTGTTCTTTTAGACAGCATCTACAGTTTGTTGTCTGTGCCCCTATAGACAGAAACACCTGCTGTTTTTTCGTTGCTACAAATAAAAAGTAAAACCAGAATACACTTATGTTAACCACTAATATAAAGTAAATATCCAAAATTGTCAGGATTCTATAATATAAAAAACCTCGATCAAAAAGTAATATAAAATTGCGCGTTCAATTCTAACAATATGTATTACTAGGTAGTTAAAATAAATCTTTTCTCTCAAATCATAAGAAATGGTAATTATTTCAAACAGTTAGCTCAGCTGCAGTCAAATTTACGAGACATCGAAGATCGCAAAAAATCTAAACTACATCTATCTATAAATCGTTGGTGGATAAGTACACCACGGAGTTGCATGATGTGTGTACTGCTAGAAATGTTCAATAGTTAACCTGACCTTTTAGTCTACCACTATCATCATTGACCCAGTGTACGCGCGCGACAAATGCTTGGTTGATAGCGCAAACGTGCGTGCTTACTTACAGGCTACACTGAAAGGTGTATTTAAGCAGGATTTGGGTCCAGCCTATTACTCCACCTTCTGGTAAAAATGTGCGTATTAGGAAAATGTATCTCTTCTGCAATATCCGCTATCTGTATGCATCATAAGTGATCTGAATAAAATCTTTATTTAAGAAGGAAACACACACAGATATGTTCAATAAAGAAAATTTTAAACATATAATATACATCATGTCTAGGCTGCTCAGCATCGGAATTATCGAGGAGAAAATTTGTGATTGGTTTTCTCCACAAAGCAGAAATACATCGAAAGGGTTGTTTGTTCTAATTTCAGTTATAGAACTGTTGACGCCAGGAGTGCGCATCTCGTATGCTGAGACGTTTGTTTGACATATGGCGATACATGCATACAAATTTGCTTTAGCAAGCCTAAGCCTAAGCCTAGTTCACTTCGGGTACCTCTAAGTTGCGCACCTATAGTTTGTTAAATTATTCTAAAATATTAGTTACACATGACTAGACACCACTCAGCATTAATCGTTGAAGCACTATCGATTACACAACATGAATGGAAATATCACTCATTGCATAGTGTGTATGTAATTATCGATTGTTTGAAAGCTGGATTCGGTTTGAACATGAAAAGTTGGAGCAACACTTAATATGCTCAAATCCAGACTTCCGGTATCACAAAAAAAATAGGTTAAACCTAAAAAAACATAGGTGAAATAAAGTGAAATGACTCGCATATATGAAAAAATATTGTAAATATTTGCTCTTGAAACGGCTAAAAACTCGCGAAACGTATACGAAAGTATTTTTGTTAAAACACACGATACATTAATAATAAATGACACTTATAGAGAACAATTCTGAGCACCTCGCGACATTTCAGAAACAGTTAAATCCTTTTCTTTTGTGTTCCAGAATTGCTCAGAAAACGGGAAACAAAATGATGATTGTATATTTCAAATAGTTCAGTTTATTAATAAACAAAAAACATGCGCGAGAAATTTCTAATCTTGTGCTGAACGATCACATGTGATTCTTATTTAGCATAATTCATTTGAAGGTCCAATAACAAATCATAAACCGGGATAATGAGACTTGCAAGGAAAACTCTGCTATGATTTAAGCTATATATGAAAAGTGAGCATTGACATACAATATTAAGTGGACCTAGCTCCTATCCACGTTACGGAGAGTGAGTCTCCACTTCGTCTGCAGGAGTGGCAGCAGGAGCCGATGACTTGTCCGTCGACTCCTCAAGCGAAGCACCTTCATTTGGTACTAGGCTCGGGATATTGTAGTAGTAGGGGTCCACCCACTTAGAGTGTTGTTCTGCGGGCGGAGTAATTGAGTGTAGTTTGATGCGAATGTAGTTAATCGTCGGCTCTGGGGTCTTCGTATTCCTCGAAATCAGGGTCTCGGTATTCGGTGAAGCGGCTGGGAACCGGCTTATTCCTGAAGGTAAACAATGCCTTATTACAAATAACAAACTAGAATAACCATACTCGCAGATCAAATAGACAGTCTAACCATAAGTGCAGACATTTTGCTTGCAGCAGGGTAGTTCTTGTTCATATGCAACGACTGCACAAAAAAATCACGCAGGTTGTGGATAATGCAAACCAAAATAGTTCGGACATGTTGTGTTATTTTATTCAATTCCATCTTATCACATTTGCATATTTTTATACAAAATTGCATATTTTACATACAAAGTTGCATAATTTTCTTCATTAACTGAGGTACAGTGAGAAAAATACGAGTACGAACAAATAAAGCGGTTTCACAATGCGCAACTTCTGTTAGAACTGTGAGTTTGTGCGTGTGTGGTGCATACACATTGACCATACATATATGTGTGTGCCGCATGCGTGGTGCGTGGGTGTGTGAGCGCGATTTAACAAACCCACGTCATCACTGAACGAGCTGACAGAATACGTACGGGCAGATGGAAGGAGTTGATGTTCTAGACGATCGAGGGACAGTTCACGACGACGACTGAAACAGACAAACGGACATGAACGTGGACATGGACAGTGAACATGACAGCAGTGGCAACCAGAGACATACATTGAGAATTATTCAGATCACAGATTACATATTTTAAAACACTTACAATAGAGACTGTCAATCCTCTAATAGTCCTTAATCGGTGGTTAGTTATTAAACCACAAGTGTTTACCTACGACCCGGTATTCCATTAGGGTCAATTTAGTAAAAAAAAATATGTATACGCGATATCACAAATAATAATTATGTTAATTTACGTGCACCGTTATACAAGTATGTTGCGAAATGCCTCACAATCTGAATGAGACAAACCTGAAAATGTCCACAAATACCTTATAAATAAAGCTGTATTATTTTGCATGCATGGCTGCTTCCGAAATAAAAGCAGAGACACTTGTGAGACACATAGTTTGCCGGTTTTTGTTTAGGCAATGAATCAGAAGGCTATGTATCAACTGAAATGAGACGGAAACGAAGGGCGGGCAAATAAGAAAAAAAAAGTTCTATTAGGTGAATTTCAGCAAACTTTTAGTTATTTTTATTTAAGACCGAGAGAAACGTTTTAACTGCCCACCGATTAATGCTCTCTAGGCTGATAGGGTTGCTGTCGCGGACTTGCGATCCAATAGCCGTAAACCTGGAAAACTATTCATTGAGAATGAAATTATATGTAGATATCATTGCACTACGGAACCAAAACTTTGAAATGTTTGTTCAAAATGTTGAAGTCCGAGAGCATAGCATTTTCTGCACAACATCACTTTGCTATGATTTGAACAAATTAAAAAAATTGCAGCTAATGAGATCCACTCCAATGTTTATACAATTCTTCTTCCAACCTGAAACATTTCATAATTGATATGAGGAAAACTAACCGTTGCTCCCAAAACTTCGGTGTTCGCAGTGCTGCAGAAAGGTACGATGAATTGCTTTGCCTCCAGTCAGTTTCGCCCTAAATTTCCCATTTATAGGTCGCATACTGCATTCACGGTGAAATTTTATACTTCGCTGAAGTACTTGTCCGAAAAAAAAACAACACTTGGCTAGTTTTGCTAGGTTCTTTGTTCTCGCTACTACATATTTTGCACGTGACGGAAAGTTTTTACACTAATTTTCTGCAACATGTGTTTTTTATCGTGCTGTGCACTTATACATGCCAAGCGGTTCTTTGAGAAATATGATACCTGCACACTCTCAACGTGTGCTAGCACATAGACATCGCAAAAAAAAACATTGACACTCTGCCGAGAGATTATACATGGAAAAATAGCTAACCTTGGTGAATAAGTAGCCGGATAGTGGTGCGCTGCCCTTTGCGCTCGATTCGCCGAGAAGCTTTGTTTCCCATTCTTGCGGCCGCGACCTATATAATTCACTATATTCGCATAATACACACATATTACCTACGGAAATCTACCCAAACCAATGTCGCACCAGAAAAGTCGTAAAAAGTGAAATGAATGCGGACTCTCGGTAATGTGGCAATAGTGAAATCGACACGAATATAACCGCGGTGTACCCAGCACGAGTGTGGCAACGGTGAAGTCGAAACGAGTGTGGTAACGGTGAACGCGACCAAACGTGACATCGGTAAGACCAAAAAGAATGTGGCAACGTTCGAGCCGACGGAATGTGGCAACGTTGAAGTCGAAACGAGTGTCGCGACGGTGAAGGCGACCTAATGTGACAACGGAGTAGTCGAAACGAGTTGACAACGGAGAAGACGACATAAGTGTGGTAGCGTAAAACATAAAGGAATGTGGCAACACTGAAGTAGACATAATGCGGTAATGGTTAACCCAACAAGAATGTGGCAACGGCGAAGTCGAGTTAATGTGGCCACATTGAGGTCGAAATAATAAATGTGACAACAGAGGACTCAACGAGAATCTGGCAACGGATGACTCCTAAGAGTGTGGCAACGAAAAGGGTCGAAACAAGTGTATCAATGACAATGGCGAATTCGGAACAGCAACGGTGACCATAAAAGAATGTGGCCACGGTGAAGCGGACAGAATAATCCGGCAGTGGTGGATTCAACAAAAGTGGGGATTGCCCGCGGAAATTTTTAGAAATTTTGTACCACGATGTCTTTAAAATATATAGAAATAAATAAATCTGGGGCTGGAGAACCAAACTGAAAGAACACCAACCCTCTCGCTGTGAACTTTCCTTCCGGCCGTCTGTACAAATCCACCGAATGTTGCAAATCGAAATCGAAATAGTCTGGGTCGTCCCGATTTGGGCGTGTGTAGTACGTGCGAGGTGCGTATTTCTAAAAGGTACATGATTTTTATACCATATGCACCACTGGAAGACGAGACAAAGAAGGCCACATCCCAGAACAGTCGGAAAATGTCAAAAAGGTTGGTTTATAACTATCATCAATCAACAAAAACATACGAGAGTAAAAAACATTACCGAGAAATCGTAATCGTCTAGGTCATGCTGATCTGAAGAAGATCCAGATGATGCTTCTGGTGCTCGGCGAAACTCCTATAATTGAAAAAGGATACCATTTTGATTGCTGTTTTGTTCCAGTGAGAGAGTGCGAGGGATAAAGATAAAGACTTACCTTGGCTGTAATTGATCGAATATTCGGAAGACAGGATCCCTTTATCAGACGCGATTCAATATCGCTCACTCTCTTTTCGTACAATTTCTCGAATTCAGACGGTTTTCTGTATCTCGACTCAATTCCCTGAGATCTTTCGACGGCAGGAGCAGCATACGGGCCCGAACCTGGGAAAAACAGAGAAATGGTGGATTATTGCGGATGATGATTGGTAAACTTAAGCATACTATATAGTTCCTCCGTTATAATTAATCAACCGCTATTCGATTAAGTAAGCAAAAGGGAGCATACCCGCCGCAAAGACATTAGTGGTCGACGCAGATGGGCTCAGGAATGAACTGTTATTATAAGCAGTTGAGAAACGGCGACTGGAAAAATCGCAAATTAAGACAATATAAACAGCAGGTGAAAAATTCATTATTTAAGAATAAGACGTGCAATAAAACATAGTCCACACCTAACTTATGCTTACATAAGATCGAATTAATAAACCGTGCATAGTTTTTTTGAGACACACTAAACAAAGGGCAGTAGAAAAGCTGTAGACAACTAACGCTGGTATGAATCCTGTGGACTCTAGCTCTCGGAATGGGCTCAGTCCTCTTCGGGCAACGGGTCGAGTAGTTAATGATTCCAGGAATTCGGCTTCATCTTTGTTTCGCTCCACTGTCCGCTTTGCCTATAAAGTTGTGGCTTATAATGGAAGATGCTTGATGTTGCAGGCAATAATGTCTTGTGAAACCCTGTAAATATGAGGAAACTTGTGGGTTGAGCCTCTGACTTAAAATGTAAAAGAACGAACCAAATGATTGTTCTGTCTTTGAAACATGCCACATGTTGTAGAATATCATTACCTGGTGATAGCTGTCCTTGACACTATCTTGCCATTGTTTCCACGATGGTTGTCTGTCCTCAATGCCGCTTAAAACTCTGAAAATATGCTGTGAACGAGCTTCATGAGTGTCAGATATGTTGTCAAAGCAATGTGTAGGAATTGATCTACTTAACAGGATGGTCGTTTTCCACTTACTTATCGTCAAAGTCAACTCGCGGTAAACGAGGGGCGGTCAATCGTCGCGGGGCGCTAAAAAATGGTATCGTTCGACAACAAAAAAATAGCTATTTTCTCTGAGGCAGACATCTGCATCAGTGCATCAAACAGAGGCGCTTGCGCTGCGAAAGCCGTGCACTGAATGTGCTCATGGTTTCACTAAGAAATCAAGTACAACTTTAGAGTTGTGAGTCGTACCTTGACGATCTGAAGTTTAGACTCCTTTCCGGGCTCGGTGAACGCGATTTAAAACTTGGCGGCGGATGGTAGGATGGGATCTCGGAAGGAGCTACTGAACTTTTGCAGTCTAGCAGCGACCTCGAGGCATCGACAATTGACTGCGAAGCGTCCGACAACTTAAACCCTCCACCCTAAATTTAAACATTTAAACATTATACTCGATCTGCGTTTATTTGGGATTGTACCCACAAGCAAGGGGTAAATTGAGTACAACTTGCAACTCACGGAATAATCTGTGCCATATCCATTGAGCAGTGCACTGCTGGATGATTTCACCTAAAATATACTGCTTGAAGCAATTTTTGCAGCATTTATATCTATGGTTTCCTATCCAAGCACCACATTCTCTCTCGCTAATTACATTCTGGGTAGTAAAACAGAAAATGTAACATAGGTTAAACGGTTCGATTTTCAACGGATAGATTATCTGTTTTTTTCTTTGTACTTTTTTGTTCCTGATTATGGTGCTATTTTTTACACCCTCTGCAGTCAACATGTTATAATTTTCAAAAGAATACGAGACAAACCTCGGCAAATGTGCTTATATGTATAAAGTTAAAGAATCAACACGTAACACTTTCGAATATTTTCATGTGGATAACAACAATAAAAACAAAACTCGAAATTTTTAGTGCACTTCTGCAGTATATTGGAACAAGAAGATATTCAAAACCACGAATGTAACCAGCATATTTAATGAATATAGTATGATAAAGTTCAAGTGTGGAAGCTTCATTCTAAATACGTGTTAAGAGATTTATCATATGTTAATACTTTATATATATTAGGACTCACCTCCGGATCGTCCACTTTCGCCTCATCTGTATCACCCATCTGCAATTCTAATGTTTACATTAATAATGTTAGAACTAGAAGGCCAATGCCCAGAGCCGGCGAGAGAAAATCTGAAAATCTGCATGAGGAGAAACCACTATGCTAGACCTCAACTGCTCACTAGATATTATCCGGCCATTTCCCTTTATTGATTGTTTGTTTACTGATTAGTGCATGCCATTTTTTGTAGAAAATCGATATTGGCCATTATGTGCGGGTCTTTTGGAAACAGTTGTTTGGTTGGATGCATAGCGGGTAGCTTGTGGACACACTCACAGAGAGCGTAGGCGAAAACGGCTTGAGGAATAAGAGATGGAAACAACTCGAGAACTCGCATAGGATAAGAGAATCAAAGGAATTGAAAGTAGGTTTAGCTACAAATGACTAATCACAAATATATTTTACTATCACACACTACTAAAATGGTCTTTCACATGAAAATTATATTTTTTCGTAACTTTTTTACAATATACAAAAAAAAACTCATTTCCAACAAAAAAAGATTGGACTCATTTCCAACAAAAAAAGAAGATTTTTTATAAGGAGATATTTCACGTAAAATAAGAAATGTGCCCAACTTAAGGCGAAGACGCAAAGTCGACAATGTAAAATGTAAAATAGTTTTTTTTAATGTATATTGATGGCGATCAAAATAAATACATGTGATCAAATCGGTTTGAAAATAGACGGAAGATGAATAAAAAAAATGGCGAGTAGTTTGCCCAATGTGCTAAAATTGATTGTAGATCAAATAAAACTTAAAAATCTTCAAAAGATGGTTTCGGATCATAAGGTGTGGATAAGTGTGAGAATACTAAAAGATATGCAAAAGTCCGTAATTGAATAAAACACTAGACTATTTTGACAAACAGAGAGAAAAGAGTGGAATACCTACTAGGCCCCAAGACTGTACTTGTTGGAACGACTGATGCTTGGCCAAATTATGGGCTGAGGCTTTGGTGAAACAATATGCCAATAAGCTAGAGGTTCTTCAACTGCATAACTATTCATTTTGGAAATAATAAGGATCAACACTACCAGCACCCGAATCCGTGAAAACTCTGGCTCCACCACGTGGTATTTAGGACTGAGCATCTGGGGTTTAGTGCATAAATTAGAGAAAAGACAATCTTTTTATTCCTTCTTCTTTGCCGCACGCTGTAACAAGGAAGAAAGTGCATTGCAGTAATGAAGCATAAATTTTTTATGATATAAGTAGAAACAATGAACTTGGTATCACAGTTGTGATTTCCATGATGTATGTACAACTTAGTTTTTGACCCAGAAAGCGATGAATAATTTCGCGAAAATCAGTGATTAAGTTTTGATTGCCTTGTGGCATTCTCCATTCACCTAGAGCTTTATTGAGATAGCACATGTGCCAAAGTGTATTAGAGCAACAAAGATCACTTTCGAATCAACGGTCGAATACTCAACAATGGAAAGCACGGAAGTTCACGAAAACGTTTTGTTTCCTTGTTCGTATTTAATAGAAAAGAACACAATGCATAAAGGAATGTATGCCTAAGTTGATATATTTTGCTCTCTCGAAATCTTTCATCTTTTGGTTGTAAATCGCCGCGAACGGTTTTCAGCTCGATGTATACATATAATGGGCAGCTGTTGCAGTCCGAACGTCCATAACGCTTTTTTATTCGTTATCTTGCGTATCACTGCGCAAAATGAGTTTCTCATACTTTTATATTTGACATTACGCATGATTAAATGGAATGTGAAAGAAAAATAATAAAATTCGCCACTTAAAATATGCGATCACGAAGCGGTAAAAAATGTCCTTTGATTTGGGTAGTGACCACACATGGAGAATACTGTAAAAAATAATAATTGTGCGATGGTATTCCGAAAAGACTTGAAAATAGGCGCCAAACTGATAATTCGTAAGATTGTTGGGGCGAATTTACGCCGTGTAAGTTTGATATTAATTTTCAGGTAGGCGAAAAGTTAAAGCCTTTAACCATTAGCTGGAAGGCAAAAGACCTTCCCCAAATGCTTGCTCATGCTTCCACACGCGAACATTTTCCAATGTGCAAATGGCCACGGACACTAATGACTGTCCAAAGCACACATTTATGGGTCAAGTCAAAAACACTCATAACAGGAAAAGGTGACGTCACGGATATTGATTAACAATGGCACTTCTTGGAAAATTAGAGACATAGCTTTGTGGGTCTTCTTCTGTTGACAGACACTCGTTACGTCTGCAAATAGAGAGCGCCGAAATCTTCAGGAGGGCGGATATAGCCTCCATTTGAGCGGCAGGAAGATGCAACACTGAGGTGCGCAAAGTTGCTTTGGACAATAAAACAATTCGCATGTGGTCATTAATCTTATAATAAATATTGCGAAATGAATGGATAATTACTCTAGTATGTAAAAAAGTGTTGCTGCAAATAATAGGTTTACGTGTGGATTGTATGCGTAAACTTGTATACGAAGCTAAAACGTAATCATGATTAAGCCTTCAATCTTTAGGGAAGAAGTAACCTTCAGGGTGTTGAAATCATGTACAACGAAATGAACGAAACCGAGGAAACCGAGGATGCAACTCTGGGAATGAGTAATACATAAAAAGAAGAATATATATAGTACTAGATTTTTTAAATGTGATAAGATCAGATCAGAGATTATCTTTGAACTTCCAAAGGAAAAAAAGTGGGTGGTGCTCGAAATGATTGAGAAGCTAAAGTAGTCCGATGACGAAAAAAAAAGTATGTGGCGCTGCGGTAGGATTTGCTAAATAAATATTGGTATGCGAGGTCCGCTGCCTTAGAACGGCTATGATTTATAAGCTAGGACACTTTGATAATAATCAAAACAAGCTAAAAAAAATGTGCGACAAAGTCAGTCAGGAGCCAAGTCATTTATTTTTGTTAGCTCTCAAAGAAATAAGTAGAAATACAAATCGATTGGCCTCACAGAGATCGATAAGCAAACTAGCATACAAAAGAACATGCATAGGATAAGGAGCAAGAAAACAATGAGTGATGATGCTAAAAGGGGGGAGATCGGGAGGGAGGGGTTCTGTTAGAGAACTCTCAGGAGGGAGCAGGGACACGGGCGGCACATCCCGGACGGGCCAGGGAAGACGGTGTAATGTGAGGGAAAGAGAGAGAGATATAGATGGTAAGCTGTCCCTCATATCCATAGCATAGGGGAAGACTGAACTTATGCAAACCTGCTTCTTAATTGCTCACTAGAAATGATCATTTTAGTTAATGTCAACAATTGTGAAGATCCCTTTTGTAGATGGAGCCCTTTTCTGCATAAACGGCCAATAACAAGCAGAAACAATGCACCAAATCATCTTAATCTGCATCCCTTCTTAATTACTAAACATATTATTAATAAATTTATGATGCGCAATCTATGCAGCAAACTGTGGTAAATATCTGCTGTAGGCCTCGGTTTCGAGTGGGGCAGGGATAAAAGCGCTGCGCGCTGTTTGCCGAGATACACAGGCCACTTAGGCCTTTGAAAGTACGATGAAACATTAGTGGACCGGTGGAGAGATTTCAGAGAAGTCACAGTTGCAGAGATAGAATAGAAGGTGCAGTTCATGAGAACAGCTCCCAAGCACAAGAAAGATAACACTACTCGACTAAGCTACTTTCGAGTTAGCAACACTATTTTGAGAGGATGGGTCAGACTATATAGTTAAGTTAGTGCGCAAAGTCTTGAGATTCTTGAACGGATTCGCCAAAAGTGTCAAACATTCAACACAACACTGACCAATCAGGAGATAGGGGAAAATCTGAGGGTTGTGATTACGTGTTACAATGTGTTAAATACAAGGAAATTCAGTGCTCCTTACTTTGACTTATCCGAATCACACAATTGTTTCTTATTGTTAGGGATCTCCATTATGGGACGTATCCGATACATCTAATTCCGTAAAAAAACGTTTTTGAATATGAGCTTCTGAGTATGTCTCCTTCTGTGATGTTTTTCTGGATTTGAACTGTCTACACGAGTAACTTACTGTGACTTAGTGTTTAGCGAGGATTCATGATTCCGCAAGCAGGACCTGCTGGCTCCCACCTCTTCAGGTCCCTTGTCAGTATTGCATGGTGTGCTATCTTTTCTTTTCAACATCTATATTTTGTAGGTAAACCGTAAGAGTCCTCGAAATTTTCTCAAGAAGTGTAATTCTTCTACTTTTCCCAGATATTCTGCACCGTTGAGAATGAAAAACAACAATGCGATATTATTTTAAATATTTATTTTAAATGTGATAATGCATGCGAAGGCACAGCCGAAATATGTTGAAGACCAGTCTAATAAAGTGAATAATATAGGAATGATTATATATGAATATAAAAACCATATGACTATAGCAGAAGAGCACATCTTTGCAGATGTCAATAATCTCGGTTCCAGAATGGCAAAGCTGTACTGTTGAAAACGTCGAGCAGTTTGAATCCATAAGATACAACTGAAAGTATAAAACTAGTCGTGGTTATAGGCAATTACAGGACAATTATTCTTGAAGCGATTATCAGCAAAGTTATGTATAAACGCGAGCCGGTATCACACTCCAAAAACAATTAACATGTATCGGACGTGAATTAGATCTTTGAACTATTGTTTGTATCAAGTGAAAAGGAAGCAATCTTACTGTATCTTACATCAGATTAGGTTGTATGGGGTTATATATGGGTTCAGACATGCAATGCCATTTAAGTCATTGTTGAATCTGCAAACCTGCAAACAATGGCAGCATGTCTGAAGATGACAGCGTTTGAGATAATTGTTTGTTTAAATGATATGACCAAACATTTTTGATTCAGTCTACTACTCAGCATTACATAATGGGACTAGAGTTTGGTCATAACATTAACTCGTTGCAACTACATTCAAAGAAAGAAAACTAGATAAATGGTATGGGCAGAAAAGCAGAAAACGAGCATGTACTAGTTTAGAGCAAACACAATACCAGTTATTGATTAACAGCTACACCCTTTAGTAAAAAAATATTTTTTTTTTGTTTGTTCCGACGCTCGGAAATTAATGGGCGATGGCACCGACTACGCTCTCCTTAGGTGCGGTCTTGGCCTTGGCGAGGGTGGCCTCGGAGATCTGGAAATACGGAAGTGAGAGCATGGTTGATCCAAATGGATACAGTGCCTTTGAGAGAGCTATGGAGGAAGAAGCTTTTTTATTGCTACAACTCACCTTGAGTGCCTTGGGCTGCTCCCAGGGGAAGGCGTCGTGTCCGAAGTGACCGTTCTCGGCGGTGGGCTCGTAGATGGGTTTCTTGAGGTCAAGAGCCCTTAAAAGATAAACATAGTGTCGGTAACATGGTGAATTGAAATATTTTACAACAGGGGGTTTGACAACAAAATGAATTACAAACTGAGCGTTTATAAAAGTAAACATACTTGATGATCATTCCTGGGCGGAGATCGAAGTTCTCGTTGACGATGGTCAGAAGCTCAGACTCATCGAGTCCGGAGGTTCCGAAGGAGAAGACCATGATGGACAGAGGCTCGGCGACACCAATAGCGTACGAGAGCTGCAAACATTTTGTTATATGAATAACGATTCTGACTGTTATGCTCAGAGCACATTTTCAGTTGCATTTTTTGTTCCTGAAAGCAATTATATCCATAAAAAGGTACCTGGACAAGGACACGCTTGCACACTCCAGCCTTGACGAGCGACTTGGCCACCCAGCGAGCAGCGTAGGCCGCAGAGCGGTCGACCTTGGTGGGGTCCTTTCCGGAGAAAGCACCTCCTCCGTGGGCTCCCCAGCCTCCGTAGGTGTCGACGATGATCTTTCTTCCGGTCAGACCGGCATCTCCCATCGGTCCTCCGATAACGAATGAACCGCAAGGGTTGAGGTGGAGCACGGTGCTCGCATCCAGCAGCTCCTTGGGGATCACGGTACGGATCACCTAGGAGTAAACAATCTTAGGTATTGATGTTTATAATTCGGATCAGCCGGTAGCGATTTCATTCAGAGTCATATATTTAATTATTCGGCGAGTATTCAGAGATATTAATTTTACACAGTTCATATAGTATAGGAATAATAAGAAACTGTAGCAATCTAACCTTATGCTCAAGCTCGTTCTTCAGATCCTCCATGGTGACCTCAGGAGCGTGCTGGGTGGACATCACAACCGTGTGCACTCTCTTGGGCACACAAGCTCCATTGTTGAAGGTGTACTCAATGGTCACCTAAATGTGAAACATGAATATTTACTAAAAGCATATTTTTGAAAGAAAAATTACATACATGGAAGAAGCTAGAGCCGCTGAGAATTGGTCCCAAGGGTATCCGACCAATAGGCAACTTTCCCTTCCACGGAAAGCTTTCATTTGATTATAACGTTATTTTTGCTGAAGAAACACGCTAGAGAAACATACTTATTACAAACCTGGGACTTGGAGTCGGGGCGCACCCAAGCGAGGGTTCCGTTACGACGGAGCTCGTGGAGCTTGGCATTGAGCTGGTGAGCCAGTTGGAGGGTCAGAGGCATGGCCTCGTCGGTCTCATCAGAAGCATATCCGAACATGATTCCCTAAAGAAAACTCCATAAATAACTCATCCAATCAGTAGAAACCGGTGTTTGAACCTCTTGTAGTCTCTAGCAACTTTGACACTTCATGTCTACTTTTGGAAAACCATTTTTGTTTGCGCATGCGCTTTATATTATTCTTAGATATATTTAGTAAACTTTGGTAGGCGTTTTAACTAATGACCGTACCTGATCTCCAGCTCCGACATCGGCGTCGTTCTTCTCGACGTGCACTCCGGCAGCAATCTCAGGCGACTGCTGCTCGAGGGCAACAAGAACGTTGCAAGTCTTGTAGTCGAATCCTATAAGACAACTTGTTTTCATTGACTTACTTTATTCCCAAAGTAAGATTTTACCTAACTATTTTAGTTCCATGAATGTGGTACCGCCAAACATTCATTTCTTGCAAAAAGGAGATTGATCTTTTGGAAAACCATATCGCTTTTCAAACTGCTTCTTTGCACGTTTGAAAATCGCGCCATCACAAGATTGATTTTTCCGATAATAAACATTTTTCGCCGATAGTCGCTTTCTTTTTATCTGGCAAAAATTCTCTCTAGTTTTCAAAGATAAAATTCACGAACTGCGGAAATCTGTCTTGGAACCACGAAAACCAGTTATGAGCTAATCAGCTATTTTAAGAAGGATACTGAAAAACCATCACAGCCGCGCGATACGATTTTTTCTCATTTAGAGAAAAAATTATTTTCCTTCATGAACAACAACTTTAGCTAAACGTCTAACCGTTCAAGAAAATATTTGAATTATCAGTTTTTGAACGTTTCTTGGGTCGTTAGTAAGTAAACGCACCCTTGGAGGAGTCGTCGTATCCGATCTTCTTGACGACGTTTCTAACGAGAACCTGGTAGTCGACCACGGCCTTCGAAGTGATCTCTCCGCAGAGCATGATCATTCCGGTCTTGGTCACGACCTCTGAAAATAGCGTGCATAATTATGCAGAACAACAGTGTCTCAAGGACATAGTATTGAGGTTTGTATGGATTTAGGGTTTTCTGTCTATTGTATGGCCGACGTGTAAGGTGTTTGGAAAAAAGTTGTACTGTATGACTGGAATATCGTAACATGATCGTATTTCTGGGATTTCGCGCACCCAGCCCTCTAGTATTTCTTATATACATCGCCTTGCCCGATTCGGTAGTGGTAATATTTTTGCAAGATTAATGCTTAATTTTGGGGCGCCTATATAGTTTTCAAACACGTTCTACGGATCTGACCATTTTAATTTGTAATGGCAACTTATAGATTGTAGTATAAACTAAATGGATAATATTAATGGCTGGACGGCCCATTATTTTAACTTATTTTCATATCTTATTTCACACCTGTTAGTAATTTTAAGTAATACCTTTGCATTTATGCCTTTCCAGATACTGTGAGTAATTAATTATATTAATCTTGCTGCCCATCCCAAACATGTTAAAACATTTTTTTTATGATGCGTTATTATCTCTCTGTTTGCCAAAACTCTAAAGGTGATCTCAAATTTAATTGCCAAAAAACTGTATCGCCACTGATAGCCCGTTATCACATGATATATTTTGATAAGGGCGCTACACAAAAAAAGCAAAAGCAAAAAAAAAGGATCTCACGAAGTTCTTTCCAAATAATGTACTATGTGGCCGAACTTTGTTGTTCAAAAGGACAGCCGGAGGTACACTAGTAAACAAAAATAGCAAATATATTATGCAACATGACATTTTTGGTCTCGGAAAGTCTATACATATTTTGGTTATGGAGTGCTACAAGCTTACTGATCATTCTTTTAACAAATGTCTGTAGTATCACTAATAACCCCTCTTTGAATGTGCCCATATGCAGCTACAGCGTCCAACAACCTTTGTATGAGATGTATGTTTCCTTTGTATTATTTTTTATATCAGAAGAGAGCCATTCAGTACTACGCATTATTCTATTTTATAGCCCTGCAAACATTCCCACATTGATACGTTGCTTGTAAGCCTTTACAATGTTTTGAATCATTTCTTGAATCAGGGTAAATATAAAATTTTTTGCCAAAGCTGACCTCGTCAAGTGTGCATAATACTACTAGGTACCTTATATCATGAGTGAGTTTTTGATTTACTAATCTTTGCAGTTATTTTTATAATGTACAAGCTATATGCTACAAAAAAAGTCGCGTACAATTTATTTCCTATGCATCTAATGCATTGAATCACTTGTTTGTTGGGCCTACAATACAAAATTTAGGATTTTTCTTTGTTTTGTACCTTTGTTTACTTTCTTCGTTTCATGGGGGTGATAAAAGGTTGTGATCCCTCGAAACCGGTCCCGTCTCTGTGAAACAGTGGACGACGGTACGGTGTCACACAAGTACTCCATGTTTCCTATAAACTCAAGTAAACTGACCACAAGCGACCTTGGCGTGTGGGTCCTGGGCCAGGTGAGCGTCGAGGACAGCGTCAGAAATCTAAAATACATGAAGGCTCGTTTATTTTATTTTCAATAAACTTATGTGTATACCCAACATATCACTTTTTCATATAGGACAGTTTTAAATGGAAAGGAAAGCTAAAACTGATATTATTGTCTTTCTATTCTAGTTTCTCTGACCTGATCGCACATCTTGTCGGGATGGCCCTCAGACACGGACTCGGAGGTGAACAGGAAGGACGACATCTTCAATTCGGGGAGAAGTTCGTCTCCGATCGACGTTGCGGCACTGCCTAGGACCGAAAAGTGAAGTGAAACCGTGCACCGACAGCTCGTTCCCAAACGGTGGGCGGGGCTTACGGCTGACGGATAGCACACCGAAATTGCTTAACTGCCGAGCAAAGTACTGCAAATATATGCAGAATGCGAATGTGAGAGAAGGAGAGAAAAAGTGATATCTAATGGCCAGATCACTCCATAACGAGACATCGTCTGGTAGCCTCTCAGTCTGCGTCTCTGTCGGGAGGGCTATGGGGAAGACACTCTCTCGCTCCGCCGGTTATCAGTATCCTTATCAATCGCCTATGAAATCTGTGTCCGCCCGAACGACAAAGACGGGCTCTTCCAAATGTGTACCCTGATATGACCTTTTTAACGAGGAAAAAAAATGCGTGCCGTTTCGAGAAAGATCAAGCCATTTGCCCTATGTGCTGTTGTAGACAAACAGACACACACACACACACTCACTTAAATATGCCATAGGATGGCCTAAGGAATTAGTCTCTATTATGAACTGCGTTATTATATTTTATTAATAACAATTTATCAGATAATTCTGAAAGCAAGTTGATAATTCGTGGAGGTTCTGATCTGATATAGACGAGACTTGCAAAGCAATAGCCCAATGTGCTTTGTTACTGAGTGTCCTCGTACTATAGACAAGCTACTATATGTGGAACGGTGTGTGGTTTTATAGTCTATAGTTTCTAGTATTCGTCTGCATTGCAATGATAATATTTCTCTCTCGCAGTAGTTTGCAGCGATTGAAAACGATAGCGCTATCGAAAAGTTGAAATTGGCTGAATGTTGTAACCTATCGCCTACAAATTAACGTCATTAGATCACCCCCAATGATGTTTTTAATTCGAGTCATGTTTACAATACTCGTTATCAGTAGACATGTTGGTGAAAGGTATTTTGGCAATAATGCAAGGTATTTTGATGAAGAAAGTGCCAAACTGGTGTATAAGAACCAGTATTTTTCACCTATAAATTTTTTTGAACACCTTGACTATCTACACGGATTCGAAATTTTTTCCTAGGGTGTTTTTTGAAGCCAACACATAAAACTGTTTGTCCATGTGCTTACCACACATTTCCAATATTAAACAGTTTTCGATATTATTGCATTGGTTGATTTGCCCAGAACGGCCGTAACACGTGGCCATTCCGAAGTGGGAAAACAGAATGTCGATTTTGGGGAGATGGTGGTGAGCAAACAGATTTGACAATGGCTGCATTAATACATATGACAAAATGTGAATGTTATTAGATTTTTGTCCTAGCTTAATAATAGCTTATTTTTTAATTTGGTTTACTGGGAAAGAGAACAGGGTCATTTTGTTATTTACTTTCAAGTCAACTATTGGTTAGATGTAATTTGGTCAACTGGACGAGACCAGATTGAAATGAATGAAAATGAGTGCTTTCCCTAATTGGTGGCGTCTATATATACGAACTTCATTTAAGGGCGGAGCCTGAACAGTTAGTTTCCGCATTTAGCCAGCAGTACAGTAGAGGTGGAGCTTCCAACATGGTGTGTTTTCGGAGGCAAACATATGCGGTGCTTGCCAACCTCATTAAGAATATGGCTCTTGCTTCTATGATAATAAGAACATTGTACTTATTTCACATCACTAAAATACAGTAGCAAATAAACCTAAAGACACGCATCATGTGGTAGGATTCAGCAGAAAAAGTGGAGATATTCGCTCGAACACCCATCATTTCAAAGAAAACCGGAATTTTTCTGACAAAATTGGGTTGTTTTCAATAAATATGAGACCCACGTGGTCCGATACCTATAGTGAAAATAGTGATAAAGAAAATTGATTAACTCACTGGTCAAATCTGTAGGTTCCATTGTTTGAAGCCGTTTGTAGATGCGTGAGAATGTTCACTCCGCTGCAAAATTACAAAATGTACATATAAAATCCAAAGTATGTTAGCTAACAAAACTGTTATGTAGGCCAACAAAAGAAACTGAACTTTAATAAAACTTAATAAAAAAATCGTTCAGACTAAAGGAAGTATTAAAAATGTAGATAACTATTTGTTTTGTCCTATTCACTCATTATACATTATTGTCTTCTTTGGAGATAGAATGTTATGCGACGATCTAGAGTTTGTGTTTTCTGTGGTTTGTACAGTATGGTGTTGTTGCAAATTCAATTTTGCTTCTAGGGCAAGTAAAGGAGAAACAAATATCGTACCTATTTCAAAGCAAAGACATACAACAGTTAAACCAGTGCGTTAGAAGAATGAAAGTGTACATCTATCTTCTTATTTCTAGCAATCCCTCGGTTCAGAAAAGGCAATTATCGCAGAAGCGTCTAGAGTTCTGGTGCCCATAAAAAAATAAAATTCAACCGCAGTCTCAGATAATAATAAGCGCTAATTTATTCTAATTTACCCTTTAACTTATGACGCAATGCAATGACCATAACACACTTTTAACTAATTAATATAGGCAATAAATCCACGTAAAAATCGCCGATTTTATATGACGCTCCACTGCAGTCCTAAAAAATTGAAAAACGACGATTATCTTTGTCAAATTTTGCGCTTAATCTGCACAATCAATCAGTGAATTTATTGGATTGGTGGAACGAAGCGGTTCATTTTCGCACGTTTTTGTCGGGTCTACCGAATGAAGAATGAATGAATGAGGCGCGTTTTAGTATTTATGCATGTGCAATTGTGCTCTAAAAATGTCGGAAACTGTGGCGATTTTATTGTCAACATAAACAAAAAAATCCCATAAGCAGTTTAACGGAGCAGTTGTGCACAACTGCACGAACAATATAATCCGACTATTTATGTAACTGTGTGCTGTTTTATAATTGGGACGAAGAGGGGAAACACTACAACACGAACGCTTATTAAGGCTAATCGAGTCCGGCATTTTTCGTGAGATCCAGCGGGAAGATAAAAACCATTTTTTATCGGAACATGGATCCCGCTGAGAGATCTGGCGTTCGAAATGAGAACATCCGGATTTGGATGTCGTGCTCAAGAGATCGTTATTGTCTTGTGATCTTGAAAATTAACACGTTCGAATTGAGGGATCGCAATTTGCTGTTTGATTGGGGGTCTCGTCGCCGAGCTGCGGAAAGTAGTCTTCCTCTTTGTTATTTCCACAAAGGTACGCTCTGAGTAACTCGTGTTTATGGTAACAATCTCTGTGGTATCAAGCTTTTTTTTCAGCTGCCCTTGTTGTGTTTTCTATTCATATTTCAGTTGGTGCTCCATCCTTTCAGTGCGAGGCCTACTTGGTATATGCGACAATCATGCTCATATTAGACTTAGTACCAATATCTAAATTTCGTTTCGTTTTATGTGTCAGCAGAACACTAAGATTTACAAAAAGTCTATCTATCCAATATGCATGGATTTCTCTGAGAGCTTATGAAAAAATCGCTCTTCTCAATTTTGATGTTCCTTATTTGGCGCGTGAGCCGAGCAGTGCAGTGGATTGCATCATACAAAAGGAACCGTGTCTTTCTCACACCTGCCGATATGCACATAGAAATGTATGGATCTGCCTGCCAGCATTGAATTCACCATCCAAAGCTACAATCGGGAAAGGGAATCATGATTACTGCGCTGTTAATGATGACAAATAACACATTGACAATAAATGGGTGATTATTATATATGTTCATACGCGTATTTTCGGGATCGAGCGGCACACTACACGAACTGACCGAAAAGGCTTCACCTTGTTTACTCGAAGAATCTTTAGGCAGATATTCTTTTTTAAATGAGATCACATGGTGTATCAATTGTAAAATGTATTTTTGTGGCGCTCTGTGTTCACTCCAACATCAAGATATTGCATACCAATAACCCAAAAGAGATTGCGGTTCGATAAAGATTCCCCTAAGAAAAGCAGTTTCAGTTGTTCTCAATTTTCAAGCTAATGTCAAAATACTATGTGGTCTCTAATAGTTGGAGGGAGGAAGCTCAAGTCATACCGGCTGAAATTCCATGATTTATGTTGTACTATTATAGTTTGTGTTGGAAACATTTGTGGGTAATTATTTTCACGAGTTCGTTGCTTCACCTTTTCAATTCAGCGGATAATGTTTTGCTGCTTGCGATTCAGAGGCACAAAAATGATTGTGTCAGTCTGCCAACGCTTGCCAACACAGGGCATCCGGATGTGATCCACGTTCACTGCAGCTGAAGCAATAAAGAATCAAGTTGCCTCGTGTCATTGATAGAATGGAAGGTCCAAATGTAAATACAGCAAGGGTGAATGTTTTTAATCATAACATAACGATGAAAGGACGGGGGTCAGTATAAATCATAAAGTCGAATTCACCTATCCAGAATATTTTTACTACATTATCCAACAGTTAAATATGAAGGCTAAAGACACGATATGTTTGAGGGTTTGCAGCCCTTAGATTTAGTGGACTACCCAGAAATAACCATATAGCCTCTATCTAGGAAGACCTCATATCTGGTGAAAGTCCGTTGATTGTGCAATTTTTGAGGTAATCCTTGTTCAGCTTTAAAAAGTAAATTCGGGCTCCGTCGTTCTTTCAAACTGTCCGGCACGGTACCCACAACGTATGTGTGTATGACTCTACCTAAAATAATCCGAAATAACATTTCACAGTGCTAATGCCGTCAGATCGTGGAATGACACCAATTACTAAGAGTCTAAATATGTTGCTCAAATGTATGTCTGATCTTTTGATTTGCATAATCTGTAGTTGTTGCGTTGATTGATCTAGTCCAATGGCAATACCTCAAGTATCTTTTAAATTCATCGTTTGACTTCAAATGGAACATCCAAAACTTTTGTATATACAACTCTTTATTCAATGCACAAATATAGCATATATACAGTGACGAAGAAAGAGAAAAACACATATAGGCTAAGCTCGCTTAAGAGGCACAGCTACTCACGCGGTTCATTCGTTATAATTGCTTTCAAGGCTCTAACTCAACTACTGGCACCTGGTTTTTCGTATAGTTTGATCGTGACATGCAACTGATCATTTTCCCAACCAAATAACTAGTGAGCGATGCATGCGATGCTTTACTTCATATGGTCCGGTTTATGCTTCTTATGGTTCGAGAACTACCACAGCCCCATAGACTAATAACCATTAATGTGTTTGACTGCCGTTCGCCATTGTTTTTTTTCGGGTTTGGTGTGATTTGATAAGATAACGCATGGGAAAGACCATCGCATCTTCGCAAATTTCCAAGACACCCCGGTGGTCCTTGTACGAGGAAGTACACAACAAATAAAACAATGTATTTATGGGGCCACACCACATAAAATGAGCAAAAACTGTCTAGCCAAGTAATAATCAGCGTTGATTGCTGGGTGAAAAGTTCACCGTTAACTTTCTTCAGACAAAGAAGGGAAGCGACCAAATCCAGTCCCTCAAAGCAGAACCTCAGTAAACGGGGGAAACTCTGAAAGACTTCGGAATAAGGCAGCTTTCTTCACGAATAACTTCGCATTTTGTTTTCTGCGTCCCTCCCTCCCGCACCGCTAAGTGGCATGTGCCGGTCTATATTGTCATCCCATTATTGTAGTACTCCGAATAAAGATTTGCTTTCTTCGGGTATTGGATATACAGGTCTGTTTAACGGACGTGATAAAAAGTAACTGCTCGACAACATGTCCGGTGCCCCAAAAACGACTGGAACATAAGAAAACGTCTGCAATCATCTGAACTCTGAACTGCATAAAATGCATGTCCTATATGAGAAAAAATCAGAACCAAATCATGCTAATAAGGGGACATAGTTAAATAAGGTGGTAAAAACTCTTGAAGAACTGTAAAATAATATTCAACAGATAACTCGGGCATTCATAAACACTCTTGAAAAACGCAGATCATTTTGAGTGTGTCCAAACCCAGAACGTGGATTCGGTATGCTCGTATCTGCTGCCCCGCGGCCGCTCAAGACGACATCGAGACCTAGCTAAAGAACTGGGCGACAAAAAAGTTATTGTGGACAATCTGTCTTCAGCCACAGCTCTACATTCAAATGTGCAGATAAAAGCATAGAGAACATCACTGACCATGAGAACTGCTGTCAGAACCCCATATATTCGAACTGAATCTGTTATTGTCGGCGCATCCGCATACAAATGTATCATTATTTCGAGAGCTTACCGATCGGCAAACAAGACATCTGCCATTCTGAATCCGGAGGTTATACAAGAATTCCTTTAATTGAATAGATTCTATGAAGGTAAATGAAAGAGTCCATACCGCGGCGCTCATTGAATCCGGATCGTTAATTGTAGTATTTCGTGCCCTAGCTAGGTGGAGGGCGACCTCGCTCGTGACCCTTATTCTATTGATATTTTATGTTGTTGATTGTGATTTGATTGTGTTACGCTACCTTTCTGACTTTTGCGCTATTGAGTTATTTCCGTTGCTTCATAATAGCATGTATAATAGTGGTATTTTTCGATGTATCTATTATTTGTATTCGTAGTTATTTTTAATTTAACTTTATGTTCCCCTTAAGTAGTAAAGGACTTGAACCCTTTACTGTGGGGGACCTGGTTATTATTTTCTCGCCTACCTTGTTATTTTGTACTTGTCGTTTTTATCAATAAACCTTTATAAATTGGGAAAATGTAACAGTCAAAACTTGAAAATCCGCGCCATCGCCGCACACAAAAAGATGATCCACCCAGCGGGGCGTCGCACCACTAGAAGGGTGCCCGACGAATGCGGCATGGGTGCGCGAATGACACAATTGAAGTGCAATTATGGCGGACGTGCGGCGCACCTCGAAACGATGCCTCACACGTCCGCCAAACTGGAATCGAACACATGTCACCACCCTCCATGCGCACCCTAGAGTGGCAGCGCAGCCACGCTATGGCGTACCATCTTTTTGTGCGCAGCGATGGCGCAGTGTTTTGTCTGTGAATGATTGCCATTTGGTCAAGCTGATATTTGGTCTAGCTGATTATGTTAAGTTATCAAAAAAGAACATACACTTGCAGCTTCAAAAAGTAAGTAATGAATCCTGACAGCGGAAATGCATAAGGGGGAGCGAAATACTGAACCAAAAAAAATTAAAGAGAATGCGACAGTGTGTTTGCCTTTCTAATTTGAAAAAAAAAAAAAAGTTCTGAACAAAATAACGGTGCATTGAGAAGGTTTAGGGCTGAAAAGGCCTATTCTCTGTGTATTTACAATTCGTCATCAATTGATTCTTGAGTGTTGAATGTTGAGACTTGGGAATAAATAGCACTGAAATTTTACACACAATTTATTCGAAATATCATAAGTTCGACATAAAAAATTATCCCGCATGTTGTTTGGAAACATAAAATGAGCAATTATTCACAAGACATATGACCCGATATTGACGATAAAATCGAATAGACAATATAAAATAAAGAAATTGTACTATTTACGCTAAATCTACTTGCATAAAACTGTGAGGTCGTCAAGATTAGACAGTCGTTCCGAATATGATAGAACATAGTTATAAAGAGGTTTGAAAATTTTAGCACTTTTTGAGGTTTATAATAAAACAAGCGAGATTCCATTATCAACTATACAACTATAACCTATACTCAAAACTGATAATCAAACAAGCAAGAACAAATGACTTTTGATACTTACATATCACAGAGATAAATGTGACTGGAAACAAAAGTACTTTTTTGATACGAGGACTACTCTTAATTACAAATATTTTTCCCGTTTGTATAAATGTTTCGCTTTTTTTTTAAATCTGCATGAAAAAGAATTAAAATTGGATATATCACAAACATGAAAAACAGTGATTTTACATGAACTATTTGTGAACTAACTCACTGGCACTACAATTTGTCATATAGCCCTAATTCACTCAATTTTCCTATGATTTCTGAGTGATTACTTATTTTTTCAAAGTTGTCAGTTTCCACATATGCATCAACTGGTTCATCGAAATAGGTTCTGTCCGACGACTGAGTATCAGTGAGGGACATCAGTGGGTAGTCCATCTCGCTTTGCACACACAATTCTGCCATTAGCACCGACATCTGAGGACGGCCCGATAGTCCAGTACCCTGAAGTGTATTTTGTTATATACTGATAAGCAAGCTGTTTTCAAACCCTCTTATCATAGTCATGTTCATACATCGATGTGCGGCTCGTTATTTGAAATTTTTGCGGCTCAATGACGTTTCTTAGAATTTGGGATTTCCCGATATTCGGGGATTTAAACCTACAGAGTAGGATGTCCTGGATGCCCAGTAAAGCTTTTTGGGGAGCCTTATTCAATAAGCTCATTATGTCAAAACTACGCCATAAACATGATGAAAACCCGTGCCGTCTACTGTAAAATATAAAACGGAGTTTTAAAAAAAGTAAATTTACAAACCTTTAGAAAAACGTCCAAATGCCGCCGTCCAACATAATCAACGAATCCCTGAGCGGCGCTCATTAATGAAAAATTGACATCGTTTTTCCGCTCGTGCTCAATCTGCTCCAAAATGAACCTGAAATATTCACCATTTTCAAACGCACGTGAGGAAAACTCTCCACAATCGAGTAACGAAATAAATGAAAGAAAAGAACAATAATGACGAATAATGAACGATTTGAGGAACATATCAGTGCGCGAAAGTTAAAGGGTCAGACTCACCAAAAAAATAAGCAGGCTTTATTTTTTTCATAAAATGCACGTTCCCCAGACAAGTTTACACGTGGGAACGTTGTTGCATAACGTGAGCTTTCCGGCGGCATATTTACGGTCCTTTACCAGCTCGAATATCTCGTATTCTAAGACGCTATTTGTTATTTGAATGTGGTTTGTTTGCTGGCTACATATTATTTACAAGCAATTTTTAGTCCTCGGTTTGCTAGGCAATTGCATTGTTTGCCCTATTTGTCTGATAATTGTCTGTGGCATTTGGTTTAATTGATTATTGAACTTGGCAATTAACTGCTGAAATGAGGCATGGTCCTGCATTTCAGGGCCCGCAGAAATTCAAATAACATTGAAACGTCGAGCCGGTAAATGTCCCCAAATATGCCCCCGGAAAGTTCTTTTAAAGGAGGAGGGTCACGAGATTGAAGTGTACGATTTCTTTCTTCCTATCGACCGATGATGGTATTTGCTTCCAACAAACATTCCTTATGAAGCAAAAGCTTTTAATTAGACGGAATAAATCAATATAATGCTTGGAATTTTATCAAAATTCCTGACCGTAGCCTTTGTGTCCCGAGGGTATCTGGCTCTTATTGTATGTCTCCCGCGGGTATCTAGCTATAGTTGCACCCTTATTTTCTTATTTTGAGACCACCAGATACCCTCGGGACACACACAATTACAAAGGCTATGGTAAGGAATTTTGATAGAATTCTAAGCATTACATTGATTTATTCCGTCTAATTAAAGCTTTTGCTTCATAAGGCATGTTTATTGGAAGCAAATACCATCATCTATCGATAAGAAGGAAGAAATCGTACCTTAGATCTCGTGAGCCTCCTTCTTTAAGCAACAATGCTCCCACGTGAAAATGTGAAATTCTATGAAAAAAAGAAGTGAATAATATTTTTTTGTTGAGCCCGACCCTTTAAGCCACTTTATTTTAATGCATCAAAAATATGGCACTTAATCTATAGACGCTTTTTTCAGGTACGGGCGTTTTTTGTCAAAGGGCAATAGACTCCGCTTTAAGTTTGTTTGAAGTCAGGAAACGACAAATAACTCACGTATAAATTTGGTCCATATTTGTTGTGTTAAGTATTTCCCCGATCGCTGTTATCACTCCATCTGAGACGATGAGAAGGTAGTGGCATGTTTCGTCAATCTATAATGGCACCGGTACAAGTATAATAGATGATGCATGTTTTGTACCCGGACATAAGTCGAGGTACCACGTCTGCTATGATTTCAAACAAACCCATTTCAAATTAATAATGGATCTGGAAAAATCCTTTAAAGTTCAAAATACCACCAGCATGTTAACTAATGTCTAACAATAAAAATACAAGCAGAGAACAACTAACGGCGAAAAAATCAGTGAACAATTAACGAAAATCTTTAGAGAATAGTCGTTAGTAGGCCGCGACAAACAGAACTCACTTCATAGGCGTACATGTCAGGTTCAGAAGATAAGTAACACGAAGGAAAAGTGTCCCGGAAAGAGAGGTTATGGAATGTGTCCCCAATGCCACGAGTTGGTATATGAGGATCCATATTCTGCAAGAACGTTTGTTACAAATAATTGTTTGTCACATCGCTTCTTGTGATTCGTGGACACTGCCAGAAAAAAGCAGCATTTGTGACTTGCCCTATATGAGAAATCATTAAACAACGTTCAGCGAAAGTCCTTTGAAAAAGTGAAGTATGTAAATGAATAATAATAAAACCATACGTCGACATCAATTCCTTTTAGTTTTAGGCGATCGCGTTCCTTAGGTTCGGTCAGGTTGTGCACATCATTTAAAGCTTCAATATGCGTTTTTCCAGTAGTGGAGTCCTCGGAAATGAGTAACACTCTAAAAAAAGGAAATGTACGATGACTAACGCATTGTTGGAACAAACTAGACCATTTGATACATTTACTAGAGTTGTACCCATATTGAGCTTACATAGGCATATATATCGACCGAATGACGTATCGATAGTTGACAAACAGACCGCGTAACGTTTCAAAAAAGCATAACGTTTCTCTTATGTTAGCCTCATAATCAGAGCTCAAAAATGTCAAACAAAAATATGCAAAAAAGCAGATCACCTTTATAGCTCAAAAATGTCAAACAAAAATATGCAAAAAAGCAGATCACCTTTTCTAATCATTCGTTCGTTTTAGGCAACTATAAGCACAACGAAAAAAAAATAGAAAAAAAATCGGATGCTATGACATAAAGCGCAAACAAAAATTACCGGGAATTACCACATGTCAAAAGATACAGCGTCTTCTTAAGAATCATCACAACGAGCGCAGAACTTCCAGCGTTTAGCTGAAATACAGGAACGTCTTCACCATTTGAAAGAAGAACAAAAGGGAATGGGGAAGTGAAGCGATTTCCAACTACAAGAACCGTAATATTTATGTACGTATGTTGTTGGTTCACTCATGGTAATTCAGAATTTTGTTGCTATATTGTGGTTGAATGTTCATGTACCCTCGTTGTACAATTGTATTATTTATGTAAAATTATTTAACATTTTAGTTTGTGTGTTGTTTTATATGTTATGTTTCATTTTCCATGTGTATGGTGTGTGCTTTATTGCTAATAAAATGTTCAAATGTTCAATATTTTCATCTTGCACATTGCATTCTGTGATTACACCTTTCAGACTTCGTACAGGAAAAAGTGGAACAAAAAGTATAACTACCTAGAAACAAAGTACAGAAAAATAAAATAAAAATTTGAGTAAACAAGTACCTTTCGGTCGAGTTCAGCCTGCGGACCCGTTACGTCGGTTAGTTCTATAATTTTCTTCTCTGTCAATATTTCATTTTGGTGCTTTCTGTACGTCTGTTCCATATCCCAGAAACAGGTAGTTAAATAGTCGTGAATCTAAATACGAGATGAAAGCAAAACAAAGCATAATGTCGCTGTGATAAGTTTTAGGGACAGCTTCTTGTTAGGTAAAACTGAAGGAAACACTAAAAATACGTACCACATAGTAGAACAAACTTACGCGAAAACCAATCAAGAATAAGATGCAATGCGTTGAAACTTACCATTTCATTTGTGTGTTGCTGACAAGCATCCAATTTACTTGTCACCGTAAGTGTTAATAACATATAATTGGCCGCAAAATTTGCAGCATTTGGACTGTCATTGAATCCGATGAATTGACCATACAATCGCATATCATCCGGAGGTCTGAAAACATATTGCTGAAAAATACATAGCAAAAACATTTTGTTGTACTGGCTATTATTTAGAAAGAAAAATTAATGTATATTCGGGCACGTATTTGTACGAGGTGAGAACACTTGCAATTTGCTAATTATATGCTAATTATTCCATTTTGCCACCACACGGCTGCACTGGCATGGAACCTGCCACCAACAGGTTTTGCGGATTCATCCAGAGAGAGAATCCTTGATTCACTGGAAATCGATGCTACTAGCGCCGCGCGTTTTACATAGTTTTCATTTGCGATTTGCTAATCCGACAAGCGATAATCAGCTACTTAAAGTCTATCCCATCTTTCAAAGTTTTATTATATTGTTAATAGTGCATAATGTTAATAGTCATCTGTTGCCAAGCTTCATAATCTAATAATGGATTTTTTTCTTAGGATTGCTTGAAAGGAGATAGCACTTACTGAACGGCAAAGGAATAATCAAGTGTATCGCCCTTAGGCTCAGATCGGCCGGCGCGGAAATATTTCTGAGCTAGAGAAGTTCCTAGAGAGGTCCCCGCACAACGATCCACTTGATTGATAATCGAATCGTCCATCTAAAATCAGTGAAAAGAATCCCAATAGGCAACATGATTAAACTGTGTGTACGATAAAATGTAACACGTTCATAAAAAAATGAAAAATTTTCATACAACGATCTCCTACGTTTATCGCGAACAATCAGATAACAGATTCTGGGATATCAATCAATAATAAATAGGAGAGTGCAAGGAAGTGTGCCGTGATTAATATTGCATGTCTCTTGTTTGCTTATTCTTTGGGCTTTTGCAGCACTACTTCGCTTTTCAAAGACATATTAGACTATCATCTGAGTCAGGTTTTTAGGCTTATTGGATAATACACCACGGACACCCGGACACCACTGGACACCACTGGACACCACTGGACACCTTCAGCTAAACATGCCCAATTTCAAAGATTAGGTCGAAATACGGATTATCATATCATCATTAGCATGTTTACATTGTGAACTTAGATTAATAATAATTAATTGTAACAAAATACTTCATTTTCACGCAAAAGTTAAAGCGGTGTCCAATGGTGTCCAGTGGTGTCTGGGTGTCCATGGTGTTTTATCCAATAGGCCGGTTTTTATGGCAGGTGTCACAATCACAATAATCTTATTAAAATTGCCTGGGGGCATTCGATAGCCGCGCGATGACTGGTCGCAATCTTAACGCAGCCGAACGCTCGAAAGGGAAACTTAACATTTGGTACCATTTAGAACTAATGGAATGGGTAAAATACAAGTACATAATCTAATGGCGATCGGGTCACAGTTTTTTTTTCTTTCTTCGGGAGCGCAAGCGGGAAGCGGAAGGTGCGCCGTGGCGATTCGCGTGTTCGCGGGTGACGTGAAAGGGAGAGGAGAGCGACTGGCAGGGTGCCCCCGCATCGCGACTAGTTTCTGCGTTGCGTGCAATGGCCTTCATCTCATGTGTTATGTTTTGTGTGGTTAGAGATCGAGAGAAGCCAGTCACTCTGACGCTCTCACCCTCTTTATTCATGCTCTTCTCTTCTGCTATTATAACCTGAGCCCCTCAACTCCGCTTTTTTATATTTTGACGCGACTGTTCTTTCTACCGCTAGCCATTTAATCGGTCTTCCATTTTAGGCATGACTTTTTGATCTGATTATCATTTATCGATCGAGGACCAAATCGCCATATCAATTAATATGGCGAGTATTATCAAGAATCAGCTGGTGAAGCACTTGTCCAAGTAAGTTTATTTAAGAACTTATTTACATGATGTCATCGTTTTTACGATTGTTCGATTTCGATCTGTGAACTTCCATGACTTGAAACAGTTATCTGTATCTTCAACCATGTATTGCTTGTTTCCTGGCTAATTATCTAAGCGTTCCCACATCAGTTCATTTCCACTCCATGCTTTGCACATTTCCTCAACGCTTCCTCCTTTTTCCTCAGACATATCCGTTTAACGGAAACCCCACAAAAAGAGACAAATAACAAGATCGGGGGGCATGGGTTGCTCAGGACATAGACAATCATTTCACCCTTATTTACATAACCCAAATTATGTACGTGAATATCGCGTAAATAAAGGAAAATTGGACCACGTATGCTCTATTTGTTTTAATGATCTTCAGTAAAGAATAGCTTCATTGGAAACTGCGATGATTGAGCCTTCTAATTTAATTGAACTACGTTCATTGTCTATGTCAACGAAACTGCACTTGATTACCTCTATTCAAATCTTAATTTTTCTGTTGTCCGCGCATTCTTATTGTTGGTATATGCGGCATCACTCATGATGCTTTAAAATTAAACACTAATTAGCACCGACTGTGTTGCTCGCTGCATTTTCCCACGCGGCCACATGAAATGCCCATAATATAAGTGTTCCGAGCAAATAAAAAAGATTTATACTCGTCGTTAATCGCGAAAAGAAATGACTAATAATTAAACAGAAATTGCTATGTTTTGACATTGCGTGATTCTTGTTAGCTTTCTTCTGTGCATGTTAACAAACCAGAAGGTTACGCATGAAAGAACATTAGTGAAAAATTACCAGTCTCAAGTATGTCTCTTAGCCCTGATGATTCTTGATCATTCCTGAGGAAATCGAGTGTTATTTTGTTCATTCCTGTTCGATGCTACTTTGTGACAGGATCAAGCTCTGGCAAGTGTCAATTGATTGAGGTCAATAATATATGTTTATAATTTCACATTGTCTTATATGTATACTCCATTCGTTTGTATTGCCTTACCGAGCGTTTTTGGATTTTTTTCTGGACGTTTTTGGAACTGTTTCCTAGTCATGTAGACGTCGAGCCATTTGTCATCTGGAACTCGTCGCCTAATGCGCAAAACCTCTGCGGAACAAGTCATAAGCTTTGAAAACCCTGTATTGACCCACCCTTGAACAAAAGAGCCCGATCTTGCAGCGTATATTTATTTATCATTTACTTAACTATCCCGAAAAATATTGCCCCATGATGTTTTACATATGTGTAGATTTGAGTTTCATTAATAAGCTCATGTTAAATTAACGTAAAATCCAATAAATAGCATGTCGATTGAGTTATGACTGTTACGATTAGTTTGTTTCACTCACGGCTCTTCGCCTAGATACTAACTCATAGAGAACCAGACGAAGCTTTGGAATTATGTAACAGATGTTTTTGAATAAAATATTAGTAATGGAGCTAATATATTTTGACCCGATGAATGTGCGCAAATGAGATTCTTAGTTAGTTAATACGCAAGTTAAAACACTTCTTCTACTTTCCACTGTACTGTTTCTTTTTTTTGGGGAGACTGATGCATACTAATGCGTGCTATGATATTTAAGCAATAACTCTAGAACTAACTCCTGGTAGTTCGCATAGAAATGAAATGCGCGCAAAAAAGTGGCATCGATTCTTCGTAGAATGTCTTTTTCACCATATGGCTCGACCGTTTTTATTGTTCTGTTTGTTTTTAAACGTAGCAACTAACTGCAGCAAACACACGTATTGCAGAAAAAAAATGCAGTTTTTAGTGCAACTAACCATCTCACTTGCCTCTTATTTCTTTTCACTATTTCGCTGTTATCATCCGTAAGACTCTCTATGACTCCCTTTATCTATCTCCCCTCTCTCACACCTCTGTTCGTTTTATGGTCAGCTTATGGCTTATCAGCTACCCAAGAAGCATCATGAGCTAATTTTTCGAACTACGTTCTCAAAAGGTGTACCGAAACATGGATAGCAATGTAACATAAATGTGTGCGTATGAGGGGAACCGATACTTGGATTCTAACGCATCAATTGTAAAGTAAACTTAATATATTTCATGTTTCACCCTTTCACCGTGACTGCAAGCTCAATTTAGGTTTGCCAGAAACCTGAAACCAGAGCAAATTTCCCTGGACGTGTTGAAGGGTAAATCCGAGTTGAGAAATATCGAACTAAATGAAGAGGTGTTGACAGAGGCGAGTTGCTTTTTTCACTTGTATTGACGACTATGTACTAGTTTATACAACGCATCTAATATGAAATCGGTGAACATAAAGTTATTTACAACCAAGTGTTTTGTTAAGGTTCTGGAGCTGCCACCATGGATGCGTATAAAAAAGGCTCACTGCAACCGAGTGGCTATAAGGGTGCCATGGACAAGGCTGAAAACAGCACCTGTGGAATTGGTGAGCTATTTTAAAAGTACAACAAACAAATTTACGAGTATGTAGAGTATCTAACTGTATCACAGATTTATTAATACAAATATTTAAGTTGGAGTCAATGAACCAGTTTCTTGATAAATACAGTGCGCGTCATAAGTATCCGGGCACCCCCAAATCTAGTACTAAAAAGCACTTTTTGGGAAAATCAACCATCCTACCAAATCGGGGATGGCCAAAAACCTAGTGACAAAAAAATTCAGCAAAAAATCAGAAGTTTCAGGCAAATTAGGGACAATTAGGGTACGAAACCCCAACAAACGCGCGTCATAAGTATTGAGGCAGGGGCGAAAAAATGTGTTTCTACAAGGTCTAACGCAACCACTAAAATCAAGAATGCCCTCAAACCAAAACAGGATGATTTTCAACATAAATAGTAATTTTTTCTTTAAATTATATTAATTTTAATTGTCCCACACTGTAAGTAAAAAAACTGAAATCCAGATTCCGCAAAAACCACCCACATCATCTTGTAGATCTTTTCATGGCGAGAATTTCTGTAAAAAAATTATAATTTTAGGCGTACTCCGAAGGACGGTACGGCGTCTTGAAGTTAGGCAATTGCGAAGCTTAGTTTAAGGGGTACGCTAGGGATCAAAACAGCTCATTCGAGCGCACTTCAAGACGCCGTAACTTCCTTCGGAGTACGCCTAAAATTATAATTTTTTTACAGAAATTCTCGCCATGAAATGATCTACAAGCCCATATAAATGGTTTGTGCGAGCTCTGGATTTCATTTTTTGACTTACAATTTGGCGTCATTAAAATTAATATAATTAAATAATTTTTTTATTCTTTTTGCTGAAAATCATTTTGTTTGGGTTTTTGGCGATGCTTGATTTAGTGGTTGCATTAGATTTCCTCCAAACCTAGTAGAAACACGATTTTTTGGGTGCCCGTATACATATGCGCTGCACTGTATATCGCCACTCATTGCGCAGCACAATAATTTTACTAGAATGTTTGATTATTCCAGTTTATCGACGAAATCCAAGTTCAAATTGTCCTCTCGGCTGATAAGTCTCCCACGAAATCCAAAAATCCTTTGAGGTTTGTGATCTTTCTTCCTCTCAAGTTTTAAATGTGGCGTTGAAGCCATTACCTATTACAGTAAGTGAAATCATTAAACTGTGACAGACATCATCACATAATAATTGTATGGTTACAAAAGAGATAATAATTGAATGCTAAATAATAGTATGTTTAGTGGCTACGATACGGGTTCGTACGGGTTTGCCGATAAAATTGTTGAAGGAATGTCTTTATACGTTAACACATTGGAGATTCACTTTGATTCGGGTGTTTTCGGAGGATCTTTTATGGTAAGCAATTTCTTTTTACTCTTTCGAGATTTATTAAGACATGTAGTTTAAGATTGAGACAAACATCTATAAGCAGTTTGCTGTTTTGTCTATAGAAAAGTAGACCAAGAAAGGAGCATTCACTAACTTCCCATTTATTTAGCTGTCTCGTCTATCAGTTGAGAGCAAAACACCAGGATGGCAGAGTGCCACCGATTTGAGGAAGACCAGATTGAGTTGTCCAACTTCGAATAGAACATTGTTGTACAAACAGGTAACGTGTCCTTTATGAATTGCTTGTTTCATTCTACTATGTTGTTACAGCGTGTTTTTTTCTTTGTTCTTCAGCGAACCAGATTACAAGTCAAACTGGGTATATTTAGGTATCCTGGCAACTGCTGAGAATTGAAGCTTCGGCGCAAACAGATTCCCAGCAACGGAGAAATATAAACGCGCCATTGAGATTGATCACAAGCCACGGGAAAATTCGAATATCATTGAAGAAAAACTCCACTGGTGAGTTAAGAAATACAGCTTTTTAGCATGCGAACCACAAGAACAGAACGTAGACAAAGACAGGAGAGAGCCGCGAGGGAGCCAAGAGGATTACATTGAAAATATACGTTTCAAATCTGTTTGGGAATTCACTGGCGTCAGCAACACAATTAGTCGTGATATATGCTGCACCATGAGTCATAAAAGAATTACTTTGTCATAACTAGAAAGCAACATTGTTATTATGTGTGTTATTGTGTTGCAGATGGATCTGTTATCCATGCACGAATAATGATGCTCCTCGAAGATATTCTTTGGGTGGCCACACTACCACAGGTAAGAAGACTACGTTTTCTTTTCGAAATGGTTCTTAATTGCAAATTTTGACCAGATGCATTTATCTCACCTTTCTTTCTATAAACTATTTGTACCTGCTCTAAACCGCGGAAATTCAGGAACGTTTTTTTTTATTCTAATTACATTGAACACTTTAGGTCCGTTCGGCTATTGCATTCTACAGCCATATTATGAAACTAGTCAACGATGCGCAGAAAGACAGCCCACCGGTAAGTTTTCTTATTTTAATCCCTATGTTGCTTAAATTTTATGCGAGCAATCGCTGAGATGTCCTAATTTTCATAGTCTGCATTATTGCTGGAGTTTTTTCAAGTGTATTTTCATTTATTTGAGGTGATTCCTGTGCCTGCCCGAACGCCGCAAACTTTGGCTCCGGATCCGCATATTCAGACATCGAGTTCGACATTCAGAAAGCTTGACTTTGAGCAAACGTCTTACCATCTTCAAGTGAAGAAGATCGATCTGCATCTTTGCGACGACCAACAAGGGTCATCTGGTAGGTCACGCTACAGTTTTATAGTTTAATAAAGGTTTTGCCAGTAGCCTTTCTCACCGTGTCAACTCGAAAATGGTGTGCATTCAGGATATCCGGAAGGCTGGGACATTCAAAGCGGAGCAGTTCAAGTCACACTACATGTTTTACTCATCGATGTTTATCCAAAGACTCTTGCCACCTCTGACAGGTCAGATCTAAAATTTAAGTCAAATTTGCGCCGGCAGTGTTTTTTTTAACCTCATTGTGTTGCTTTCAATAATAAAGCACAAAAAACGTTTCTCTTAGATCTCACTGGGTACGGTACACGTCCCCTAACACCGCAACGGGTTGGATGTCAACAAATTTGCGCCATCATTTAGCGAAGATGTGTGAGGATCTAGGTAATATTTCTGACATTTTTATGATTGTTTTCTACTCTTAAAGCAATATTTGGAGCAATGTCGGAAGCTTTGCTTTCACTATTGTCAAGCTCAGCTGTGATTATAAGCACCGGTATGACATTTTTATTGTTCAGATGATACAACTCGGATGCGTCTGGCCAGAAGTTGGCCGGATCTGATGAGTTTCAACGTAGTTATGAGGATCTACGATCTGGTTGTCCAATGCGTTTCGGACATGTACACTAAGAAAGATGAAATGCAGATCATGTTCCAATCAGATCGAAATCTCAAGGTAACGGGTTTCTTAAATTTCTTAATAACTACTCTGGCCCTCAACCGCGCACCCAGCCGCCTTCGCCCCCTCTTTTTGGTGTTGGCTGGGGCAATCGTTCTGTGGCTAGGTATTTCGTTGACCTTTATACAGACTTTCACAAGACAAGTGCACCGAACATAAATTTAACCTAAAACTTTCACTAATTATGATGTAGAACCAGCGCATTAGACCACTCGGCCATAGGACGCCTGTAAAAAAAATAGAGAAGTATTGGGTGGCGGCAGCGGTTAAGATATGTAACCAAAATTGCGCGGTGCGCCGCGCTTGCGCACATCTGCTATTTCCGCGCCCGCGGAAATAGCAGATGGGCGGCTCGGTGCACCCCCCCCTCTGCCCGGTGACGATGGCTGCGCTCCAAACTGCGCGGCTGGCTATGCGTGCACTCCAATTTGCGCGACTGGGCGCTCGGTGCGCTGCGTACCAGGTTTACTCGTAGGAGAATGATAAAAAGTTAATTCATTTTTGCTTCTGTTCGAGAAAGTAAACAATGCATAAATGGGGACAACAGCTTGGTGAACAATAAGAAAGCTCAATTAACGACCTATCTTTTTCAGAAATCCCTCCCCAGTGACCAATACATTTTCCATGCAGAATTTGCCAATTACTTTCATCCCTTGAGTGATTCCCTTCCAGGTAAGAAAACATTAAAAAAAAAACATTCACCTCAAGTTCGTCCAGTAGCTGATGAAATGGATAGCGTCAAAACTGCTACGAAAGCGGACAAGTCTCGTTTGAAATTGTAGTTGAATTCATGTGAGCAATGCCGGCATTTTACGAGCGTTTGTGAATAGTGTCAATACCGCAAGCGACCATATGAAAATGAGTACTGTGAAATTAAATAAGGGAATACCGCATAAAATACCAAGTGTTTGTTTCAGTGCCTCCTCCAGCTACATATCTCCAACTGGGTCCTTTTTCTCTTCTATTTCACAAACGAACTCTTCGTTGGTGCCTCTTTGTCATACAGAATATTACGACTGCTTTGGTGAGTTGGTGAATCATTAAAATGTCATTGCACTACCAGAATTTATAGTAAATATTGAATTCACAGTTTTAATCGAATTTTGCTAAGCATCTAAATGTTGCAGAAATATACTAAAAATAATTTGCCTAGAGACTATAATGATAAATATAGATAAACACTACGTTCACTCGTGTGGTTAACGTATGTTTCGTCAAACATTTTCCTTTCAGCAAGAAGCCGACGCTCGCTCAACGGAACCGATGCCGCAAGCAGATTTACGGGTAGACCTGCTCATGCCTAAGGTTAGTTTGTCGAGTTGTACATATTCAAAGGTTTACAAAGAAGATGAGAAAGCTTGTATGAATATTCTACCATTATGGTTTATTTGTCTTCATATCAAGTGATCCACAACAAACCCATTCAATCGCAATCGTGTGTTTGCAGGTGATAGTCAACCTGGCCGATTCCTCTTCCGACAACCGCCTTCCTCGAAGACTCCTTGTCTCTTTCTCCACAGTCACACTATGCAATAATCCGTTCGATGCCTCCACTCCGCACTTTCAAAATATTTGTTCGAGTGTGGGTAATTTCTTTTTAGTTTCATAGATAATGGTGCTAAATGTTTTACTAACATGCGAACTTCCAACATATTCTTCACATAGCTGTTCACATAGCATTCGATATACACAGGCTGTATTCTATGTGAACAGCTATGTGTTTTTCTCCACATAGCATGAGTGATGAAACGAAGGTTTGGCACTACATTGGTGATTTTTTTATGTATTCACATAAGTAACTTATTATAATTATCTCAAAGGAAGTATCTTGTTTTCTACAGTTAATATAATGCCGGCGATTATGAATCTTTTTTCAATTGCAGCTGGTCGACTATGTCACAGATACGGATTTGGATGAAGGCAAACCAATGTTCCGATCTGATTTCATTCAGATGAACAATAGAGCGACTGCAATAGGATTGAATGGTATCCAATTGAAGCTCTGCTCATATTTCTATTTATTGTGAAAGAAGTTCGATATACACATGCTATATTTTAGGTTTTCCAAAAAAATGTGGAAATGATTATCACTGGTGTTAGGGCTGGTAGATATCGAGTGCTGTGCGACAAAAATGTTGATTCTCAAATAAAAGACGTGACTTTAGAAGGAGAACAGTGGTGGTTGTGGACGTCTCCAATGTGGGTCGATACAGACCACGGAGAACACTCCCGAACTATCCCACTTGTGTCCGATGTATCGTTTTATGGAAGCTTCTCGGTCCGCCCTGATCAGGTACCAAGACACTCTTCACGTTATGCCCTGGCGATTTTCTTTAGTACTCTCCTATTGTTTAAAATAAAGCCTGGAAAAGTAGGCAGAGGCGAAGTTCATCCTAGAATTCTGCATCATTTTTGTTTAGATCAATGCCTACATTGAACCACAGACTGCGATCAATGTTCTCTTGGACCACTTCCAATTTCTGCAGCTGACACGACTCTCAGAAGAATTGTCCGAATTTGCTGACGTTCTTGCTGCTGATGCAAAGTTCTTTGCTGCAGGAAAAGAGGGGACTGCTGCGACTGTAATACTTCTCGCGTCGATTAACAAAGTGAGGATAACGTCAATAGTTCATAGGGGCTACTTATATGACCACAAACGATTCTTTTCTTATTCGAGCTATGAGTCTAGGTCCGAGTTCATCTTCTACTCACGCAAGGACCTCTACCGAGCCCATACGAAACGATACCAACCACGTTTAGTCAGTTTGCGGAGGACAATTTGTCAGGTACACTCATACTTAACTATCAGTTGTATTGCGGTGACTGGTTTGCATTATACTTCAAAAGAGAGTTAATAACTTTTATTATTATTATCAACACGTAGCACAAATTATTAGTAATATGAGTACTTGGAATGCTTGGACTGGTCTGAATTAGGCAACTGCAAAGTGCGTATACAGGTGCACTGAGGCTGATATGGTTCCTGTAGCTAATCAAAATACACGCGTACACTTATTAGATACAAATAAATAAATAAACAAATAACAAATAGATTTACATAAGAAAACTTGGTCTCAATTCTGAAAATGCAAAGAAGGTGTTTAATTGGGGATGATAGAGAAAAGCGCAATGAATTGAGATCAAGGGGACGCCTACAAAATGTTCATGGAAAAAGACGATTATCGATTCTTTGGATTTGTAATTATCGATTAGTGAGCGGGCTGGTCAACCTGGACATTCTCAGTTGCGTCGTCTCTATCGAAGTCGATCTCGGGCTGCTGATGAGACGAGGACTTGGACTGAAATAATGGATGTAAATGAAATGATATAGAATTTTCACATTAATAACTAGTAACTAGGTTAACATTGCTGACTCCGCTCATTCTATATTACGACATATATACAACGTTACCTTGTTGGTGCTTATCCATGGCGGCAGTGCGTTGAGCATCTTCTGTCTCTGCATCACACGTGAGGGGATTCTCCTTGTTGGTCGAGTGGTTGTTGTGGCGGTTGTGGACTCCTCCTCTTCCTCGTATTCCTGTGAATTATAAGTGAATATGTTACACTTTATAAGGGTAGTTTTATGGTTATATTGGTCGGCATGTAGTTAGTTAAAAAGGAACTTCGGTGAGATTTTACCTCTTCGGATCCCTCTTCCTCCTCCTCTTCCCCTTCTTCCTCTGCAGGAGTAGTCGAAGCAACCTCTTCAGAAGAAGCTGACTTCTGAAATAGGAAACGCAAGTGCTTGGTGCTCAAATAATGTATTACGGTTGGATGAAACAGGAAGTGAAGTAATAAAAAATTGTAAAAAACGAACACTCTTTAGCACTGTGGGTGCAGCTTTTCCGATTTGTGCGTGGTGTCTCATGAAAGGCGAGTTGGCGTTGGGTCGGTGGGCGAGACGCCAGAAACGCTCCATGTTCACCTTAAAAGGCGATAACATTAACTTTTTTTCGAATTTTCCTTGAATCTGTCGAAAAAAATTATTCTTTTAAGCTTGGATTTTTACGCTTGGCGTTTTCACCGACCTTCCTTTTGGGCGTAGTTGTGGTTGGCTCTTCTGTGGTTGTAGTCAGAGCCTTTGTCGTCTTCCTATGCTTTTTTGTCGGGGCAGGGGTTGTCTCGGTTTCTAAAAAATCATCTCGGTGCTTCCGCAAGTCTTGTTGGTAAATCCTCAAACGAACAACAATTAATTAAGCAATGAATTGTTCTGCTCACCTTCCTGCTCGTCCTCCTCGTCAGTCTCTTCCACTTCCTCGTCTGTTCCCTCCTCGTTTCCTTGTTGTTCTCCATTCGTGTCCTCCGTCTCTTCCTCCTCTACCTCCTCTTCCTCTTCTGGTGTGGTCTCTACGATGAGTGTGGTTGACGGCATCTCAGTGGTTGATGTTGTTTGCAGTGGCATCGGCTTATTGCAACAAGTTGGAGGCACTGGTCTGAAGTGGTTACATCTTTCGTCATGCGCTTTTAGAAAACGCATGTTTCCACGGATAATTAAAGTCGGCCAGAAGTATTTTGCGCAAGAATAATTTAATCGATTACCTGACAGCGTCCTTCGGGCACAAGTCCGGAACGTCAGACTGCCAATCACCGCGACAGACGATGTTGGCCTCCGATGTAAGGTTAACGGGCTCATTTCCAGTCATCACGTGGAAACCATCCTGACCGCATACCATCGGGTTCTCTTAAAAAAGTATGTTCGCAGCTTGGACTATATGTTTTTGTAGATCAAGGAAAGTAACGATAAAGTATCATGTTTGAACTATCCAATTTGTTGGCAACATTACTACAATGTGTTTCCCACCTTGCAGTCTCACGGTAAGATAATCAGCGCCAGTAATAGCACCGTTTTGGAGGGAAACGATCTTGTTGAAAGAAAGGTCCAGTGTGTGCAGATTGGCCAAATGAGCGAAACTCAGTGGTTGAATGTCATGGATGTTGTTGTTTGCCAGTGAAATCTGAAACATCGGTTTTTACTTGAGGTTCTGCCTGTTACGATGTTTTAAAGATATTCTAAACTCACAATAAGGTTTTACCTGTCTAAGGAAAGGAGCTCCTTGGAACATGTTAGGGTTCACCGAAGAGATGCAGTTGTAAGGCAACCAGAGGAGGAGAAGAGGTGTGCCGGAAAAGGCGCCCGGGGCAACTTCTCTGATATGGTTCGACTCCAAATTCATATGCTGCAGACTCTCCATGTTGGCGAAAGTGTCAACAGTGATCTCGTCGATTTCGTTGAATGAAAGGTCAATAACCTAAACTGGCACATAATTGAATACGTTTTAGAATCTGCACAACAAATTTAATATTGTTAATTAGATAATTAACATTGGTAAATAAATCTCAATTGACAGTACAGTTAGAAGTGACTCAAGTATTAATGTCTTACCTGAGCTTGCTTGAACTGTGCCATCGTTCCGGCTTCGAATCCTCTGATCACATTCTCTGCCAAGTAGAGATAGCGGAGATTGGGAGTGTTGACAATTGCCTCCTTGTCAATTGTCGAGATGTTGTTTCCAGTTAATGTGAGCATCGAAAGGGAAGTCAGGTTGGTCATAGACTTGGGTCCAATCGTTTGAATCTGAAGTAATGTAAATTACCTTTTTACGTTATTCAATCCATGTTCATTATTAAATCAATGTAAGTCTATGGACTGATGTTCTTCAAATACGGCTACTATGAACTGTTTAGGCATGATTGCAGCTGTTTTTCCCACTAATTTCGTTTCTCGTTATCGCATACATTGGAGTCTTTCTATCGCAAAGTCAATCCAATTCTCTCTCGCCACAAAATATGTGGGTCGAACCCGTGTTTGATTGTTCCACTTTTTTTTCTCGTGCAAATGTCTTTTCACTTTGGTTTTGATCGCGGTCCGATAGGAAATGCCGTATGTTCTGAACTGCGAATTGGCTGATCTAGTTTCAGTTACATGATCTATCTATCTACAAGATACCTTCGAAAATAGTTAGGTTACCGAAAAAGAGCCTAGTCTTTGTGCTCCTTCGTTCTTTTTTTGTCATGCAGAGGTAATTATGCATGCGAGCGTGACCCTTACAGGGATCATAATTAAATGCGTATTAAATAGCTCAGCGGGGTGTGCCGTTAACTCGGATTACACGGGATGCCAGATAACAATACAGTGCATAGGAGGATTATTCAAATTGACGCAGGAACTCAAAGAGGCTCACATTAGAAATGGAGGGAATGAAGTTTGACGTAATGCTCACAAGAATCAAATATGCATTAATCCTGTTGCGTTGTGCGGATTATCCTACCTAGTTACGCCTTATTTTCAACTTGTGCTTACGTTGTTGTACTTGAGGTGAAGGGCAATAAGTCTACTCATATCTTGCACAGCCTCTCCGGGGAATTGTTCCAGACAGTTACTGTCCAGGATCAGGTCTTGAAGAGTCATTTTCACCGAATCAAAGACTCCTGCTCCAACATGGCAGATCTGAAAAGTTTGAACCATACCGTTTTTTTTTTTCAAGGTAATAACATTAGAATGAGGGAATTTCCAAATAAACAGAGGATGGGACAATTAAGAGATGTAAGGTGCATATTTACCTGATTGCAAGCCAGGTTCACATCGATAAGCGCGCTGTTGTTAGAAAACAATGGCTCGGTTAGGTTTCCGATCTTATTGCACCTTAGGTTGAGCACGTTAAGGCTGCGAAGGCCCGAGAGAGCCTCAGTTGGTACCTGGAATAGTATTCTTTAGAATTTGGGTGCCTTTCACATTGAGCCACTATTCAAAATACATGGAACCAGGATTAACGTCGGAGATACCACATTTCGAAAGTTACAATAACTACTTCAAAACTGGGCTAATCTCGCTCTCGAAGTTACAATTTTCACGCAGTAGTCCCAAAAATCCGGTGTTTACGACTCTCTCGTTGCTTAATATTTTGTTGAAAAGTCCCACAATCTCAGTTTCTTATTAAAAATTTAGGATATGATTAAATCTCTCAACATTAGCGCAACAACAAATTGCGGTTTATGGGTTACTTATTCGCGTATGACGCGAATTGACCTTGACTTTTAGTAACGCTAACTTTGTGGGAGATATACGTAAAGATAAACTTACTTTCTAGGAACTCGACAGCCATACTTATACTAGCAGATAATTTTAACTTTTGCTGTTGAGGGAAAACCAGAAATTCTAAAAAATTGTTAATTAACAATAAGAATGGGAAATGAATCCATACCTCAGTAAGCCGATTCTGCTGCATGGACAACTCCACCATAACAGTTTCGAGACCAGCGAAGGCATCAGGATGAAGTGCCTTGATTCTATTCTTGTCGAGAACCAACTTCTTGATGCGCAAGTTTTTGAAAGCGCGGGCCCCGATCTATAACAAATTAACAAATTAACGAATTCATAACAAATTATTTTACCAAAAAAAAGCGGAACATTTTCACTTAACACAAATATTTTTTAAATTTGAAATAAAGAAAAAGGGGATAATTTGTATCAAGTGAGTGATCGCAGTTATTTGTTGAAAAGCTCAGCTCACCTCAACAATATTGGCACTTTCGAGTGTCAGCTCCCTGATTTCAACGTGGGTGGTCTTCAATTTCTCGACAACTGCAGTGCTGGCAGGTCCAGAGCACTTGATTACAGCGCCATCGATAAAATCAGCGCACGAGCAAGCAGTCTGGTTCTAAACGAATAGGGAACTGTAGAGGAAACAAGCATAAACTGTAAGAATAGGCGAAATCATATACGACGACAATAAAACTCACCTTAAAATAATCGGGGCAGAAACATTGTGCCCCAGCGGCAAGAAACAGTAGTGCTGCTATTCTCCACAACATCGTCGAGGTCGGATGTTTATGGTCTTACCGGGTCCTGCAGCTATGATAGGAGTACAAGGGTGAGAGGTTAAGGGATCAAGTCCGGGTAGCGGGGGCGGGGAAGGAGACACCGGGTGAATGGAGGCACGGGAACGGGTCAAGGTCCCTCCCGCCGACACCTTGGCTGCCCCCGCCTTCCCAGAGAGAAGCTGTCTATTTGGAATAGTCAGAAAGCCGTTTTTCTTGGGGACCTAGGAATTTATGGAGTTAAACGAGTGCATTGATGTTGTATGTTCGCAAATTAATTGTTCGCACAAGTGTTTCTGCTCTAGCTATTGGATGTATATTTTATTACATCCTCAACCATGTTTAAATATGGCATGACTTTGCTTTGTAAGACAGTAACTGTCCTATATTACCGGTCAGATTTTATTCACAGTTGGGTATGCAAGGCTCTCACAACCCGGCTTTCACAGTCCGCCAGAGTAATGTCACTATTAACATTTGGACTTAACGATATGACTTTCAGGTCAGCATGCAAATATAAATTGAGTAACATCAATAGAACCCCAGAAAAGTTGGTAAGAAGTTTCATTGAGTAAATTAAGAACAAGTTTAGTTCTTATATTTGTGTTACATAACGCTCTGACATATCTTTGCTCGCTTTAGTCGTGTCTTTGCCAGTCGCTGGGCAAAAAAATATGTGCTTGACCCTATACACATTCCTTTGATGCCCTGTTTCTTCTCAGGGATTAATAAAAATATCTGCAAAGGGAAAAAGATCGAGACTTATGCGGGACCAAAAGTGAAACGCTTTTTGACACAGTTTCTGCCCATTCCTGCATTATCAGACATATCGATAGGCCTAATTGACCTCAATGATTATGATCGTTTAGCACGGTTTGTTACGCAGCCAGGAATACGCTTCACATCACAGCTTGAACTTCGATACAAATTTTTGAATTCGACGTTTGAAGTTTATAAACCTGAGGTTCGTAGAGGCTTTAAGTGTGTCAGGCACATGAAATACTCCCGGTGAGGCACTCTTGCCACGTAAATGAATATGTTTTATACATTATTAAGCAAAACCCCGGTCTCGTTTGCAATGTACAGTACAGCATGACTCTTATAATGTGCTGTGATTTCTAAATAATCCCGTTCAAATTCGCACTCAGCAGGAAAAACGCAACCAACGAGCACCAAATATTTTATTTTCGATTTTCATAGATATCAAAACACGAATAAAATAAAAAAATAAATAAGAAAGAAAGAAAGAAAATACTCGCATTGTGCATAGAGGACACTATGTATATTGGAATGTATGAATATCCATTATTAAGTTCGGAAATATAGGTAGATCATTGAGCGATTGAAGTATCATATTGAATAGATACGTAATTGGAACATATTGTTTTCAAAAACAGCATTAATATATAATTGGAATTCATAGTTAAGTCTAAGAATTACACATTAGATGCACCATGCAACGAAGAAATGGGTAAATACAAATATGCATTTCCTCATTGTTAGTAAAGAAAAACTAATCAGATCATTTTCCTAACACCGCGTATTTCACTGAAGCAAGATATTATCACCTCTTATTAATATTAAATAACAATGCTTATTTATAATAGTGAGAGTAAGCGGGTCCGGGTGTGTAGATCCATGGTTGCGCATTTTCTTCGTGACGAGATAGCGACATAGTCCTGAAACGTGACGGTGGTTAACTAATTGAAAATCAATGTGAAGAGCAGCTGGTAGTAGGCAAGTTGTTATATAATAGGGTACATCCACTCGTTTTCTATCCATGAACCGTAAACCGTACCAAATTCCCCTGCGGTGGGTATTTGTAGTTCCTACTCCCACGTGAACTTTATCACCTTCCCTCTGCTTTCATTTTCGTCTTCTCCCATTATTTAACAAGTCTCTATTCCCTGGTTCACTAGGTCGTTCGGGGGAATTGAGTGTCATTTAGTGACATTGACACCATCTTCACGGTAATTTTCTTATCATTTATTGCTAGCGATGGAACAAAGTATCGGAATAACTGTGCGACATGAAGTTGACAACATGCAGGCAATGTGTATGTCTAAAACAGCTCCGGGCAGAGAGCATTCCTATACTTTTCAATGTTTCTTTCTAGATATGAATTATAACTTATTCATTATGCGGGGATAATTCTAATATTTAATCAGTGTTCCTCACCTGTTTCTATCCATTGTCCCGTATATCATATTCATTTGAGCAGTCTGTGCTGCTACATAAGCATTCGTTCTAGCCGTCGTACTGTCACTGCAGGAAGAGCTCAACCTGCAACGTGGTTTAGTTCACCACGAAATTCTATTACGGTGCCTAGAATGCGAATCAATGACTGAGTCTCAGAAACTATCCTCACCTGTGCAATGTCCTGTGCCTGGCTACACACAATCCGATGAAGACAGAAATTAGAACAATGGCAACTGTAGATAGGCACACAACAATTATTGTCGTTGGAGTAGCCATTTTCGCCAAGTTAGAAGACCTGAAATGGGGTATCTTCGGATAGTCATTGGTATCTCTTTTAGCATAGTGAAACTTACGCTTTTCCTAATTGCCACTACTCCCATGTATCTATGGTCAAAACGCGTACTAATTGTTTCATTTAATCACCTGTTTCCATCCGCATCGTAGGGCGCTTCAGCAGCAACCTCATTTGGTTCGTTGGTCCGGGCTTCAAGTTTAAACTCCTCGAATCTGAGAAAATTCATTGATAAAGAGAAGATCTCCTCTTTGCGATTAGGCTCTTCAATATGTTTATTCGCCTGTATTCCGCCCTCCGTATGTGGGCTCACGTATTGTGCCACTCTTGTGGCTGTCGTGCCTACTTGTTAACTCACTTTTCATCTTCAATCTTGTTCGCCGCAACTTCCGAACTTGTTGGGATATGCCTGGCTGGTGCAACAACTATTGAGGGCGGCAATGTTGGTTGAGGCTTGTTTGCTGTTTCGTTCGACTCGCTTGGGCGATTGCTAACTCTGCCAGCCTAAACTCGGTAACTTTAGGAACAACAGTTTTCTGTTTAGTTGGCTATCTCGTCGATTCCACGTGTGATTGTAAAAACGAAAAATAATATTCACCGCGCTCTATATTCTAACTCCTTACCTTCGACATAATCGGTCCTCTCTTCAAGAAGGGCACTGGGAAGGGGTGAATGATATTCGGATTGTCCGCAATGTCGGTGTATACTCGAGGGCCCAGTGTTGATGTCCTCATCGCTGTGTTTTGATTGGGGTTTGATGGAGCTCCAACTGATGGAGCATCTCCTCTAGCTGGGAGAATTGGAGCAAGACGGATCTAAAATGGTCTGCGTTTGAAATTTCTTTCGAAGCATTGGGCATTAATTACAGGACAGAAAAACAATGGCCTTACCGGGTTCTCATGACTCGCTCTAGGCATGTCTGTGGTTTCAACCTTCGATTCTTCATTGTTATTATCGGCACCGTCTTCCGTTTCCGTTTCTGTTTCCGTTCCCTCTTCAGTATCTTCCTCTTCTTCTTCCTCACTTGCTGTTTCTATATTTACTCGGTGAGCGATGTCACTTCCGGTCAGACCTGAATTAGACGCTTACTTCTTAGTCCAATTTTTAACAATCTACGGAAAATTTTATACAACTTGTTGTGGGTTGCATATGGTTAGCGTTTATAAATATCCACTGATCGGCGTACCTCCTCTACTCCTGGTGATTGACCTACTACCCGAGGTTGATTCTGTGGGTGCATTTACTGGCCGAACTGGTATCAAATCTCCTCCGGGCATGGCCTTGGCAAGTGGTATCTAAAATTCACGTCTGAATAGTCAGTCTAACCGACTCTTTATTCTCGATTATTTTTGCTGTTTACTGACAATAATTGTGAAATAAATTGATACCCTCGAGGAAGGAGTAAGTCCCTCAGTTTCTGTTGCTTCTTGGTCAATTTTGGAGATGTGGACAGGTCTAAATTTCGATATTTCACCCTTAGTCAATTCAACTCAATTCAAACAGGGTGTACATTAGTTTGCGATTCACTTCACTCACCTGATTGATAGTTGATGGCTGTTGTCCTGTTTGAAGGGACTTGGTTCGTCTGGTTGTTCTGTTGTCGTGCTGACCACATGAGGTCCCTTAGGACGTGGTGTTCCCCCACATATTATATCCTCGCTATTGGGGATGTAGATGCCCGCCCCGTCTTGCAGCATATGAATCTTCTCCGTGCACACCAATGGGTTCTCTGAAAATGTGCCGCTTTTTCTGTGGGTGATTGGTATCGTGTATTCTCGGAGCATAGACGCCAGACAGGCCATTCTATTTTATTTAGCCGTACGAATAGAACAACCTGTAATATCGTATGAATTACCTTGTAGAAGAACTGTACCAACTCGTCTGTTGAATGCGGCGTACGGTGTCCGGATGATTTTGTTCTTGCTCAAGTCGATCAACAATAAATTAAGCTGTGCCATGAAAGTTGAAGGGGGTAACTCAGCGATTTCGTTCTGCAAATGGACGACATTCAGTCAGCAATAAGTCTAGGCTAATATTCGCGCAATAATCGAATATGTTTGCATGTTATTGTTAGCCAAATATCAACAAAACAAAGCAAAATAGATACACTTACTTGACTGAGATCGATCATCACAAGGCTCGGAATGTCGTAGAATGCATTTGGATGAATTGTGCTGATCTAAATATTTCATTGTTTGACGATAAACATGGCTTTGGTACCGTCGTTTCCACGGTAAAACGAAGCATTTAATCTGTTTCCCACATCACATAGAAAGATAGAGCGATGATTCCAAAAGTGCGTCACCCCTTGCGATCGCAGCTCACTAATTCCCTCATCTCTTTTGGACAAAGAAAATCCTTACAATTAGGGAAATGTTGTCTCCTACAATCAACGCAGAATAGAGAAAACAAGTTGAATTTACCTGATTGTCCTTAAAGGAGATTTGCTGGAGGCCGGGAAGATTCTTCAATTGACCGTCTGTTATTTCTGTCAATTTATTTCCAGATAATTGCAAAATGACGATCGTACTGAAAAATCATTAACAATAACATGGTTCTTTGGGTGCCAAAATGTATATCATAATAGTATTTATTGGGTGAATATTAATGCATGTTTATCAGTCTACATTAAGACATAGAGGCATATTGAATCTCTTACGCGCCGGTAAATACTCTATTTAAGTGAAGAATACCAAACCTGTTAATAAATGCATTATGTTCAATTTTCGAAATCCTATTCGAGCCCAAATATAGCTGACGCAGTTGTTGAAGGTTGGAGAATGTGTACTCGGGAATACTCTAAATTAGATTAAGATTCTTTGATAAAAGTATAAACTACAGTCAAAACAAGGAAATAAATCTACCCACACAAACAGTGAGTGTATGTGCTAAAGAAGAACAAAAAGCTCACCTTCACCAAACAGTGAGTGTATGTGCATAAGAAGAACAAAAAGTTCACCTCGATGAAATTTCCAGTCAGGTCAAGCATTTCAAGTTGTTCGAATGCCGAGAACTGATGTTCCGATAGGGCCGTCACCTTGTTTTCCGTTATATAGAGGTAACGAAGGTTGGGCACATTGAGGAATGCCTAAATATTTTTTGATAATTCACCTTCACTTAATTAGTAATTTTTTTCAGGTGAGCTGATGTTTCTGGTTAATTGCAAAACGGCTGGTATGTTTTTATGTAAGAATCACAAACATGAACACTAAATAACCAAAGCCGACGGAATATATATATATATATATATATTGCAAAAGTACCTGTGGCCTTATCTCGGTGATTTTGTTGCCAGCCAAATTAAGTAGATTTAATACGGGAAGGTTCATAAATGCCAAATTCTCGAGCATTTCTATTTGATTCCGATGCATGTGAAGTGCCATCAATTGCTTGAATCCGCGGATTGCTAAAGTTGCATTTTCAAACAAATAATCATCTCACCATTTTGTCGATTTGTCTGCCAATAATTTAACCCCCTCCCCAGTGTCGGCTTGAACAATTTCCACAGGGTGGCAGTGCATATATTTGCTCTGTTGTTTGCGAATATTGTGTACAAACAACTCATACAAGCCGCGTGCAACATGCTTACTTTATTTACATGAGCCTAGATCCAAACAACATACGCATAATATTTGGGGTGAGTTCTTTTTCTGCAGTCGCAAATGTAGCACGACACTTGCTAGAAAAGTGAGGCAAAAAGTGAAAGTCAATTTTGGAGCGCGGACCTAGTTTAGTTTTTCTGGTTCAATTTACTTAGTATACAGGGTAGATTGCTGGAAACCCTGAAAGCGCTGCGCATTGTTTATTGGAATTGAGTAGTATGTTCGGTACATTCGCTAGGTAAACTGTTTTTAATCTTCTCTCAACCGCAAATATCACCCCACTATGTTCTCGCATCAAATCCCTCCATTTACCCCTAAAAGTTGGGATCTTTTCGCGAATATTTACCACGGGTTTGTTCCGGTCAGTGCGAGCGAGACTCATCGAACACTTCTAGTTGTATTGAAGGGAGAACGAATCTGACTTATCCATACACAAAGCGCAAGCGCATGCCTATATCCACCCAATAGAAACCATAAACTGCCCTCACGAAACAGGTTCGAACACAATAATCAAGTAGAGGTATTGATTGTTGCGGATTTCGATCTTACAACTAGACTTATTCTCACTCATCAAAATTGACTATCACCGCAAATAACGGTTCTGATTACATATGTAATATCTGCCCTTCCAATTATGAAAAGTAAATCAGTTACTGATTAGTGTCACAGCGCAACTTTGTTATTTGCAACCAGGTTTAGTGTCCCACATTTCGATCGTTGTCGCTTATGTGTATGGCCAGTTGCAAAGGTTACGGCATATTGAACATTTGAAGTTTTCAAATAGGGTTTGCTTGCGGTTGTCGCTCGGATCCAACTATTAGGAATAATCTTCCGCCGGAACGAGCAACTTGACTCAGGGTTTCAGTGCTGCTCGCACGATTTCATTATTTGGAAAAGGAATGAAATCGTCATTAAAATAAGAGAAAGAGAGAAAGAGAGGGTGAAATAGAGACAGAGAGACAGGGAGAAAGAGAGAAGTAGAGAGAGAGTCGGATCGCTTTTCATTGTTGAAGACATCCAGGTGAAGGTCATTCGGGATAGAAAAAAATGTGATTTGACACGGTGATCTTATGTTTGAAAGGACAAAAACAAACGATTTGGGGAAAACCGAAGGATATAACACAGTCATGGGATACGTTTTATAATATAATTCTCTATAACATAAACTTTCAAAAAAGGCATCATTATTATAATTGTGTATGACGTAAACATTTAAAAAAGGCTACATAAAAGGCTAGAAGTGAGATCAGACGATGAATAGTAAAATAAATTAAAAAACAGGACTGATAAAGTCGAGGAAAACGAAGAATACAACTTGTAATTTGCAACAACGCTAAAATAATCAACAGTTACCTGGAGCAGGAATTCCCTTGAGACAATTGTGTCCTAGATTAATTGCTTGGACACTATTCTTGATGTTTTCGAAGGCGGACTTGTGCACGTTACAAATCTTGTTGTAAGCGAGATTCACGTCGAAAAGCTAAATTAATTACCTGGTTTACTGAGAAATAATACTTTTCATCATTGCTTCCACCCATACAAATTATATACATTTTTTTGCCGGCTACTGCATAAAAATCAATCAATTTCCATTATTGCGGTCAGCATCTCTCTAGTTTTCCTCGCGTGAGGCAACGATTGCGCGATAACTTAGGCGATAATAAGGGAGATAATTACAAGCGGTCTACGGGGGTAACCTTGGCCTTTTCTCAAGTATGGCTCAAACCAGATAAAGATTAACCTCTCAAGAGGTACCTACTTCCTAACCTCTGCTATATCACAGGCATTAGGGTCACTCGACCATTTCTCTACATGGCTTAACTGAAAGTTGTTACATAAAGCGAAGTTGAATAGTTTAAAGCATACCTTGGGCAAATTCGGAAAGACATCCTCTGCTCGGATATCGCCTATTGTGTTGTTTGATAGATCCAATTTAAGCAGCGTTTTAAGGGCACCGAGGGCCAACACGGGGACGTTTGTCAGATTATTGTGGTTGAGAATGAGCTCTTGAAGCACTGGACTCATCCCAGCAAACGCTCGATCGTCCAGTTCCTCCATGTGATTATAGGACATGTCCAATTTTTTGATGTACAAACCAGAGAGAAAACCGGCGGGGACCTGAAATTATGTATGTGGAACTGGGAACAAAATATCTAGTGGGTGAGAAATCAAGAGAAAAATGCCCCCAATTAGCATGTATATGTAGGTTGTCCAGTGCCCCACAAATAAAACCATGGTAATTCTAGTAGCATCACGAAAGCTTACCTTTTTAATGTTTGCCCTCTGCATTGTGAGTGTTTGAATCAATCCGAGACTAGCTTGATTTTCCTTGAGAATCTGAAACAGAAATCTTTTTGAAGACAATTGGCTTTTCTAGAACTCGTTTGCTCTTTTCATTCTTGCGGAATTATTTTAACTTTTTTTGCCGTTTCCAAGTTTCAATAATTCTAGAAAAATTGTCATGCGGAATTCCATAAAACATACCTGCACCACATCAGCGGCATTCGAATCAGAACAATTCAGCGAAACACCATTGTGTAAATCATCACATCTGCACAAAATTTGCACAACTTTAGGGCAAGCTTCGATTACGGCGAATACACATCCTAGTATGGTGAGAATACATCGAAGCGGGACGAAACTCCCCATAATACCTTGAGAACTGTCGGTGTTTGTTCAATAATAGTTGGGTTACGAGTTATTAGGAGTAAGTATAGATGGTTGAGTGTCCAATAAGTAATATGGTCCTTCCGGTGGCACTAAAGTCAGATCAAAGGCTCGGGTTAGCCGGCGCGGGATGTCTGTGTGGAATCGAACCAGCCAGTGGGGGACAACTAGGTCATCGCGGTGGAAGGGAGGGACTGACCACAGAGAGCCTGCCATCGAGTACACCAAAACGGGGTCCAGCATCAGATCACAGATAATACCACTTCGTAGGATTTCAAATCAAACCGTTATTATAATCAATTTATCAGTACTACTATACAGTAAAATCATTATCGAACTATTTGTAATGTAGTCCAATTGCGCGCTTTTGTAGAACTCAGTGTGCTGTTGAACCCCCTCATATTTGCGCTTACATCATGGTAGAAAACAGGATGCTAAATAGCTTAGACTGCTTTTCTTAACTTTGAACCGTTGAATGTGGAAACAACCGGAGTGTTTGCGTGGAAATGGTGGCAACAAGCGGATTATATACGTCCATATATTTTATAAGAAACAACTTTGCTAATTGACTACCTGACTATCGTCGCTCATTGATTACGGTTTGTTTTAAATAGTTCAAAAATACTCGTTCAAAAATCCTCAACTTATAAATGGGACGCCACAATACAATGACCTTTTGCGCTTGAAACTCCTTCACCTGGAAAGTGTGAAGTACTCACACCGGCATACTAAAAGAACACTGAACAGAAATGGAAAACCAAACGGCCGAATCGCATTAAGGGCTCTGCCACCTTGATTGCTAAGTGCACGTATTTAAGTTCGTTGTAAAGGCTTGTCAGTTGTAGCACATCTGACAGGTTCTGATCATTTTGCATTATGGATATGCATCTAAACGGCTAAGTGAGTCATAATCATTTCAAGAACAGGAGATGTTTAACGCAAGAAGGGTGACTAATAAACAACTCGTTCAACGAATTAAGATTAATCAGAGCTAGATACAGGATCAGGAAAATCACCTCTTACATGGGATATCCTTTCTGTTTTCATTCCTGCTACTATATCCGTTTGTCAAGCTATCAAAAGATACTTGTTGAATTTGGAAGCAATGATTCCACTAAACCATAGTACAAGCAATGCTCCATGTAACGCTGCATGTAGCAATGCTCCACTTGTAAGCTGCATTGTACAACACAATGATTCCATTATACCAACTTGTTAGCTCAACTGTACACTATTAATTTTCCTTCAAACATAACAAATTCAGAATTTTTATTTCTGCACTACGACTAGGCTTGCTTTCAAAAACATGCAATAAAATTCACACCAGGCATATACAATGATTTGACAAGAAAATGTCGCAATAAGTGATTTGTTTGGAAGGTTAAGCATTAAACGTGCGATTTAACGAGCCTATTTACAGGAAGTATGATTAGGATATTGGCATGGAAGGTTTTCACAAACTTACTGTTAGATGATGAGAAAGAAAACTAAGAAACACACAAAGACAATCACGAAAATACATAACACAATCGAAACCCGCATATAAGGTAAACAAGAGTAGTGACACAAAACTGATGGAGCAACGAAAGAGCTTAAACAGAAAGACATTTAGAAGTATAATAATTACAATTGAGCGTGTCACTAGTTCAACCGGTTCAAGCCGCTTTGGAAAATGGCAACGAGGAAAGCGAAGAGTGTATGACGACATCTGTTCGGTAAGATTGACTCAGTAAACAGACGAGTTTTAAAATAGCGGAGCCACACTTACTACGGACTTGCGTGATGGAAGTCCAGATAATTGCCTAATGACCTAATGTAGCCTAATTAGCATGGGCATGGTCGACATGTGTAGATGTGAGACGAGAAGGTGAGGGTACATCCTGCATGTTGCGCTGAAAATAAAAGGAATATAGAAAAGTAATCAGACGAATAAATATGTCTCCGGCCTAAGCTATGCTTCACCAAGGTCCTCGATCGACGTAATTGAGGTTAATCAACGCCCACAAGAAGCAACGAGCCTGCATGACTAGAGAAGTATGGTCGATATTTGGGTGTTTCTTCATATGCCAGTAGAGGGCGGACAACACCACAATAGTCAAAGCGCCGACTGCTCCAAGGGCCAGTGCGGTATAGAAGCGAAGGTTTTCAGCCTAAATCATTTCCAGAATTATGCTGCTAAACGACCTACTACTGCTTAATATTTAACTAGTTTTCGTTTCGTTGTCATTTTTCGCTGGTACCAACCAACCTTTGCCTGCTCCAATTCCTCGTGCTTCAGTTCCGTTCCGAGACTGTTGAGATCGTAGGGTTGGAAGGTTTCTAGCTCCGGTCTTTCGAAGTTGGGGATCTTGGCCAGAATAGATTCCAGAGTCATGTTTGTCTAAAATACTTGTCATGCTTATCTTTGTAAAACAACTTCAATATGGCTGCACTTTAGAATTGAGCAAGTAATACTCACAGTCTGTGACGCAAATGTCTCGATAACCTTCTCGGAATTGCGCTTCAGATACTCCTTGATGTCATCTGGTAGCAGGTTCATGTCGGGAATTTCTCCGCGGGTCACGGATCGAACAACCTAGAACATTGTTAATTCAGGAGAATTCGAAGCCATTTCTTTGGTATTGCCAAACATCAAGTTACTCGAAAATTTACCTCGGCTGGCAGCTTGCTGATATCATATCCCGGGGGAAGAAGCTTGAGCATGCCAATCGTGTTGCCGTTGATTACAGGAACCGCCTTGTCGGAACTAGGGGAATCATCAGGATCACTAACGGGCATCACTTGAGTGTAGTAGTCCTGAAAAGACATTTTTGATTTTTGGCATTTCGGTGACAATCCAACTCATCACGGGTTTTTCAATGTTTAACCCACTCTTCAGAATACACACCTTAATGCTCTTGGTTTGTGCCTGGTCAAGTCCGGGTAGATTCTTTCCTGCCATAACATCGGTCACAAGCTGGGTCGGCAGCTTATCCAGAGGCGGCAGATACTTCTGGACTTCGGGACCCACTTGGCCAGTCTGCCGGGCGGTCTCAGCCACCTGAGCCATCTTGGTCATGTACTGCTTGACAACGGCGTCCAAGCTCTCCTTCGGGATGCCAGGGATTTGTCCTCCGCGTAGAACATGAGCAACCAAATTGGGATCGAGCTGTAAAAAAATAATTTTATTAATTGGTTGTCATAAACAAAAGGATGGTTCAAATTGTTGTACAGCAATGCTTACCTTGCTAATATCAACATCGCCAACTCCGGGAATGTTGACCACGAGGTTGGGAATCGACTGGATCAACTGCTCAATATCCGAGGCAACCGGTTGTCCTCCAGTGGCGAACCGGACCAACGGGCCCGTGAATTGTTCCATAGCGCTTCCAAAATCACGATTCATTGGTGCACCACCTGCTCCGCCAACGTTGTTCATGGGGAACTGTCCAAAACCCGGTAGACTCCTGGAAAAGAGCGGTGGAATCATTCAGACATTAGTGACAAGCGAAAGGCCAATGGAAAGTGTTTAATGAGGTTTCCAGAAAAGCCCCTGAATTACCTGAGCGCTGGGAGAGCATTCGTAATCGAGCTCAGCATAGGACCAGCGGCAGCTTGTGCTGGATTTCCACCGAGAGCGTTCAGTCCAGGAATAAACGAAGTAAGTAGTGAACGTTGACTGCCCTAAAATCAGTATAAACTGTTACGAAATGTTTGCAAACAACCCAAACGTAGCTCATAATAAGAAGTAGCGAATCATACCTGTCCTCCAAGAAGTGAACTGTTCAGCGTCTCGTTGGCCTTCTTCATCATCAAATCCTTCAGTCGAGTTCCGGCATACTTTTCTGGTCCTGCACAACTGATCTCGGGTTGGAAGGGAAGGAAGGTCCTCACACGGTTGTTGACCAAATAAGTCACAAACCAGTCAAGAGACTCGTCGCATTTGAGTGGATTACCTGAACCAGAGAAGATGAGACAACCTATCAATCAGATTCAGTGACACACACAATCATGGAGCATACTCACCATCCAACAGAATATTGGCAACCTTCTTGTCAAAAGTGCCCCGTTCAAATGTGGACAGCTTATTTTGTGAGAGATCCAACCAGAAGAGTTTCGGTAGTTTGTCGAAGGCTCCCTAAACGAGTACTTGTATCATCAGCGAACTGCAATGAATATACAAATACTTCTGGTCAAAAAAGGAAGGTTGAATACCCGTAGTACAAAAAATATGTATTAAGTTGATGTCCCGATATCTGAAATTTGTTTTACCTTTTGAATCTTCTGCAATTTATTGTGAGCGAGATCCAGAGAAGTCAGATGCGGAACAGAAGTGAACGCCGTCGAATCAATTTCCACCAAACTATTGTTCCGAAGGTTGAGTTGCTGAAGATTCCTCATGCCGTCGAGCATGCCGCGCTCTAAAAATAAAATGTAAAATCTGAGAAATTGAAGTCTGCATCATACAATTTTGTATGTACATACATATATCTTACCAATTGCTTTGATCGAGTTGTTGGCAAGAAGCACAATAATCAGCTGGTCGAGAGAGTCGAAGCTGTTCCTGGAGATGAGGTCAATGTTGTTGTCCTGGAGACTGATCATTTGCAGGTGAGGGTTGTTGGAGAAGGCCAACGTCTCAATCTTTGTGATCTGGTTGCCGTCCAATCGGATCTGCTTCAGAGCGGTCAACTCCTTGATCATCGGCAACTAAATGGGTCAATTAAGTTACACATAGCTGTATGTTCAGTTACGCCACTTGGAGCTAATTGTCTATGCTTTAAAGGAGCACACGAGATTAGCTTCAAAACAATACCTTTGTAAGCAGGTTATTGCTGACATCGAGCAGCTCGAGTTGCTTGAAAGCCTGCAGTCGGTTGGCATCGAGGCTGGCAATCAAATTGTTCCTCATGTAGAGTTGTTGTAGTTGTGGCACATTCATGAAAGCCATAGGCTCGATTCGGGAGAGAAGATTGTCGTTGAGGCGGACCTCCTTGAGGACGGGAAGGTTCATCAATTGAAAGTTGACAACCTAAAAGGAACGAATAACGTAATTGACACCCAGGGGGAGGTGTACCATAAGAGCTCCGACTAGTGAATACTTACCTCGGCAATCTTGTTATCAGAGAGGTCGAGGTACATCAGATTCATCATATTCCTGATGTTTTGAGCGGGAATTGTCGACAAACAGTTTCCAGAGATATCCAACAGCTCCAGAGTTTTCTTCGTTTCGTTTAACGCATTACTGTAATAAACACAGGTTTAGAACTTGGAAGAGAGTTCGCATTTTCCATGACTGTAAGATAACGCACCTATCCAGCTCGCAAATTTCATTCCTTTCAATGCGCAATTGCCTCAAGTTGACGAGTCCTTCGAACACATCCTCGGGAATGGTTTTGATCTAAAAACAACATAATTACACTGATTTTCGTCTTGTATTTCCTTTTTAAAACCAAAGATTTCGCTTTCATCACCGCTAAGTTACCAGTTGTGTAATGAAAGGTTTCGCGAAAAATTTCCCCCGTAAATAAGGGCTGACCCCCGCTCGTCTAGAAAGCGAACTATCGAATTGGTAACACAAGGAATGTGGTCAATGAGAAAAAAACCCCCGCGCAATATGGGGCAATGTCTTTGATTTGCATTCCGCACTTTCTAATCCCCATGCAACTCTTCGGGTGAAAGCGATCAAAGGAAGAATTTGCGTTTGATCAAATAAATAGTAGACGAGCGCGAAAGTCAAACCTTTATAGTTTTGAAATCCAACAAGCTTTGATTGTGTTTTGTGTTAGGAATGCTAGGCCGTATTCAGTCACTTAACCAGTGTACCTTGATGTAAACACGCGTTCATGGGCTTAAGTACTCCATTACAAACCTTGTTGGCGTTGAGGTTGAGAGCGGCCAGCTTGAGCATCTTGCCGAAGAGGGGCACAGTGACAAGCGAGTTGTTGGAAAGGTCCAGCTCTTCGAGGTCATCCTTGACTTGCAGAAACGCCTAAAAGTGCAAATATTATAGTTTCAAAACATAATGTCCCCAAAAAAATCCATTTTGCGACTTCCATCCGTATCTATGCTCTAAATACTTAACCGCTAATAGATCCTTATCTCAAATTGCGGGCTACCAGGATCGGCTGCCTCGACCCTAAGAAGCCCTAGTTAACCGTCAGCCTTCAAAATCCAACAGCACAAAAACAGTGAAACGTGAACAGTAACACTCATCGAATTCTTTCCTAGACATTAGCGCAAATATCAAAAATAGCGAAATTATCTCCAAAAATCACACATTCGCCAACTATGTACTCGGATAAAAATAGCTAAATTGTAATAAACTAACCTTTTCGGAAATCGACGAAATGTTGCAGCCGGAGAAATGTAGGGAACGAATGCTCGCTTTGGGAATAGTGTCCAGACTGTGCATAGAGCAGTTATCGAATCTGAGGCGGTCAATGTTCAATCCACCGACCAGTTTCAGAACCCTTGTTGGGTCGACACCTCTGCATAGAATAGTGAGCCGAGGTTCAGTCTCGTGATCACATTTACACTGATCGGGTAGCTTCGGACACTGCGAAGCTGCTGATATACTGGTGGTCCAAAGGGACACAATAAGTAATAGTGGGAATAACATTGTGTGACTAGACGAAAAATAATTTTTGTTGATTGGCCGTGTTAGTGAGTAGTGAGGTGACGAATTGGGGTCTGGCGGAGGTCCGGGCACATCACCGGCCCGCTTTCGCGCCAATTTCATAACAGAAAATGGCCTCCGGTACCTAAGGCACTTGTTAATTATTGGATAAAATCATTAGGCAATTAGTATACGATAAGAGAGTGCATCGAACAGAGAGACACGCGAGAGAGACAGAAAGTTTCACATAAAAAAGACAAGATGGCAATAGACAAAGTTCAAACTTTAAAATAATCTAGTCTAATCACGTGTTTATTGAAAAAAGTTCTTCTCAAATAGTAAAAAAGTTTGAGCAGACATTGATAAATGTACTGAGGATTGATATACGATCTAAAACGAGAGTGGAGAAAATTTGAATAGCCCTTTGCATGCATCATCACTTTTTTTTTTAGTTTGCACTTTGTCAATAAATCTCGTGAAAGAAGTTTAAATCAAATGGACACATTATTTACTATTTTCTATAGTTCTGTAAACTCTAATTAAAATCACGGTACATTTAACTATGATTATATTCTACTAAGTACGTTCTTATCCGTGTGTGAGCTAATTATTAACTGAACTGATAAATGAGTAGGCTTTTGTGATAGTCTATCAGTGCTCTGTTTTAGTACATTGCAAGAGGCAGATTGAGCTTCCCCCGGTTTGCCGTCTTTAGCGGCGCCGGGTGCAAGTAGGGCAACGCTCAGCGACCAGCCGTCAATAAATGCAATAGAAAGGATCCTTAAAAGAGGAGAGGAGGAGAAAATCCCCCCGCTCCTCAGTGAAAGTTAATCGATCTAAGAGGGTTCGCTTTCTAACCGCAACGGTAATGCTGGGTGATTTGCTTCACTTCTGAATAAATGTAGGAAGTTAGAAAAGCGAATAATAAAGTAAGTGTTTCTCGTCTGAGCTCAATTTGGTGTTTTATAAACAGGAACAATGAAGCATAGAGTTCTTAGGAATAAGGTAATAATGAGAAAAAGTGGCCGATGTCCCGAAGAATTGTGCACGAAGAAGCTTGGTGTATCATTTCTTTATCCTATGATTTATCGCCCAAATATGGGCTATATTTGTCAAATTGAACTGATAATTCTCCTTTCTACAGCCGAGTGATTCTCACTATCTCTCACTCACTGTCCTTGATCACGAAAAAGAAGGGAATTTGGATAAGTAGAACAAAAAGTACATGTGTATCTCCACATTGACCCAGATTATCTCTTCCAGAAAAGCACCCATGTATTGCGATTAAACATTGAGAATAACTGAATTAATTTATTAGATCGAAGGTCAGTCTGTTTTTCGAGGGAAATTCATTTGATATCCGCATATAGCAATGTGTCAATCGTAGATTAGCTATAACCGTTCCGAACATGGTAACCAAAATATTCTATTCTGACATTCCTTTTTGAGGCTTATTTTTTGCATTCAACTTTTTTTAAGATGCAATCATAGCTTTACTGTTTTGTATGGAAAACTAGTTGGGATCACATGTCGGAATATTCTCCTCTAAGGGTTTTGAGGAGGCGCATCGGATATCGCATATTACTTATGGGTGACCTTATGGTTGAACTTTCACTATTGCGCACTGGTAAACCAGTATTTACAATACTGCAATTACCGCCGAGTGGACGTTAGGTGCCATCAAATCGGAGCGGGCGACTGTTTTGCTCTGCAAATTCTAGAGGACCAGTTTGGATCAGCTGACTAACACTTGACCAACCGGAAATGAGGAATTATGGTTCTATTCCATAAGGTGTTCGACTTGCTATTAAATAGTGAATGAAAACAAATGGATGTCACAACTGTAAGAACAATTGGAAAATGGGGATTATAAAATTTCAATTAAATACATGGTAATGGTTCACAGTAATAGAAAATCGGCTTAGAAGTATTTTTGCAGCATGGAAAGACAATATTTACCAAATGATACACAATGTCAAATTCGATTCGGAAAGAAATATATAGACTACTGTACAATCGAATATCCGTTGAAACCGTGCAAGAATGACAATTCGAAAGCATAAACGATTGCGTGAAGCAATCTGAAAAAGCGAATACCCTTTTGTAGACTGACTGAATCAGCACCTGTATCTGACAGTGGAGGAAACCATACAGCTTATATATGTTACGATATACTATTAAAATCCGCAAGCAAGAGCACGATATGTTTTACATAGAAAAAGCAACAACGGGCGACGATAGAAAAATAATGTTTTTTTTTTACAAAACAATCACGGACTGCCGCGAATTGTGATAATAATAGCTGCTTTTTTGATTTAATTAAATCAAATGAAAAAATGGTAGAGAAAAAGAAGACAACAACGGTTCAACCCGCAAACTACTCAATGAAAAAGTAGTTGTGAAAAGTAGGGTGAAAAGTGAGCGCTCCAGCATGTTCGGAGGAGATAATTAGCAGTCTCGGTCTCTCTAGTCTCAGCAGGTTCTTGGCAACCCATACTCGCAACTCTTTTGCCCGGTCAGCTTGAATTTGGGCGTTGAAAATCGCTCGCTGCTTTCTGCGCCGCGGGCTTCGCCATCCAGAGTGAAAACGGGGTCATTCACCCGAAAACACAGTAGCCGAGTAGAGCTGAGACGGGGAGAGAGTAAGAGTGAGAGTGAGACATGGGAGCTAGAGAGGGAGGGATAGAGGGGAGCAGCGAACTTGAGCCGATTCCCCCACAGCAGGATTAAGCGTAGCCCACTGAATACAGTCCTATTCACTTGGGAGGTATTTACACCCATACTGTGGGCTGGGCTAATCTCGTTACTGGTAGGCTGACTTCCGGATCAAAGTACAGATATCCCGGCTTAATGTTTGTAGTTGCCAAGCCAAGCTAGCCCATTTTGCTAAATTCGGGGTCGAGCTTATCACATCGATATAGACTGCACTCAAAAGCGAGGTTAACTGGCCTTGGGACGACGCTTATGATAAATAACATATCGATATCGTCTCAACTTGTATCTTAAAAGTGAAAAGAGGCTGATCATCATTTAGACCGTCATGCATTTGAATATATGAAAACAATGAATTGCTCGAATATCCGGATTTACGAAAGAGTGATTGGAATTAAGCATTTCTCTATGACTCACCGCACCTGCAGCGATACGATGCAGCGATACTTATAGAGGCATAAGAGGCTGACTGCATATTCGGCAATAGAAAAGAAATAAATGGAGAAAATTCTCGGCGTGTCGTGGTGATTTGACTACCTCATTTGTTTCTCATAATAGTTCCACAGTGATGAATTAGCTCCAACAAAATTATAAGGCTAATGGAAATGTGTGTAGTTTCGTTGCCTTATAGTAAGGTCTACTGTGTAAAAGAAAGTAGTCGAGTGTCTCTATCTAATACTCGATCAGAGAGTCCGTTGCTCGCTTTAATGAGTCACATTGACCTGATTTAGAGTGTTGTTTCGAGGGCCGTTTTGACACCGCTAGAGCCATTTATTTCTTCCTGGACACCCAGACCTTAGGAAACGCTAGCCGACTCAAATGCACAGAAATCACAGTAATAACGTCTTTAAACGAGAATTTTGAACTTTAAGGAGTTGTCATTCTCACCTTTTGTACGCAAAGACAACAGGATAATATTAAAATAATTTATTCAGATGCAACGAAAGACAAATTATTATTAAGACGTGAGTCTATACGGAAAGACGGTAATTTGAGCGTATTGATGTCGAAATATAGTAACCAAACTGAAATGTTGCGTAAAATGGAAAACGACAGGCAACCTAAAACTGATGAAAGAAAAGAGCACTCAGGATATATGACTGAACAGGAAGACTGTATTATCCGAATTTTAAACATTCCCAGTGGGGAAGTTGGCTATCCTTGCAATAATACAAGTCTTGCCTATCAGGTGAGATCAATTACAAACTAGAACACTTAAGAAAATAAATAAATAAAATTTCCGAAAAATTGGGGTGAAGACGAAGGAACTGAAGTTAAAAATGGTATTCGGAACGAAGAGCAGCAAGAGCTACTCGGGACGTTTATCCTGACATATTACTGTTTAAATGTTTAAATGTTTATTGGACTCATAAAAGAGCGAACCGCCGTGGACGAACTCTTTGAGAACGACTAGTTACTAAACCATCACGATTTCTTTGGGTTCTCTAACTTTCCTCAGCGTTCCTTATCCAATCTACCTGACGATGATTGATTGAAATAAGAGCATATGATGACGGGGAACTCTTGTTTGATGATATTAAATGTTAAGGACATTTTTCATTATTGAATAATTCCTAATTCTCTGTCCTTTCACTCATGTCTCTGATTCTCTCCCTATCACCGCAATTTTGTGTTGGATCGGGAACGGGATGGATATATGCATGCATGTATCTGGACCACACATCGTAAACAGTGAATCGCGAACAAGATTATCTCTCCGCAAAAGAGAAAATTAGATCAGCCCCGAAATGTTTCAAGTTGGTCGTATTGCAAGTATTAAAATTGAATTCCTCGCTGCTTAGCATTTAAAGCGGGTGGTCCAAAAACATAGCCGCTAGTTAATTGATCGGTATTTTAGGATTGTTGCTCATGACACGTTCAGTTAATTTACATGCTAGCATTGCAGGCATCTAAAATGTCCATTCTTGTTCAGGCACAAGAAGGGCTCTAGTTTTCGCGATTTTAGGACATTCAATAGAGCCATATATGTATGGAAGCTATGTAACCCTTAGAACCACCAGTACCTTGGTCGATTCAAGAAGACATTCGCATTGGTGGCCGATCTTTGTCGGTACTCTTCAGGGAACATTGTGGATCCACTATAAGTACGGGCGAATGCTGACTCCACAGATGGGGCTCCGAAGTTCGAAGATTGCTCCTTTTTCTCTTCAGAATTCTTCATAAAACATCGGATCAGAAACAGCAAAATGAGGCAAATGGCGAGAAGTCCAATTGCGATTCCTAAAGTGTTTATGTCAGAATATGAAACGAAATATTTTGTAGTCAAGATTTGAAAGCAGGAATTCTATCTTCCATTCACTTTTTGACTTTCATCAATTGAATGGCCACTTCGTAAAAAGGTCAAGTTTTCTGGTGCACCACCTTGAAGAGCTCCTTGCGCATAGATTATAAGAAAAGCGAAATGGGGTTATTTTGTACATAAATCATAGTTTTTAACTGTAGCGTTTCAAAGGGGTGAAGCAAAAAGGAATAATTTGAACTTGTAGTTTATTTAATGGAAAAATGAGTGCAGGAGCCAAGGATGAAACTTATAGTAGTGATACATGCACTTACCTAGTACAATGGCCACCAGGTTGACTTGTGATACTTGTGGTGGTTCATAGACATTGTTATCCACTGGTATGCCTATGGAACGTGGGGTCTGAAATTTGAATGCATTTGACAAAAACAAACATGAACTTCCTCTAGGAAACCTCTTTAGTTCTACGATGGTAGCAGCCTTTGTTTAGGATATCACTCCTTTGACACTAGTTTACATTCCTTTGGAATCGAGTCCCTACATTTGAAAGCATAACTGCAAATTTCTTCCCGAAGTCTGGATTTCCTATTAATAGTGAGGATGTAGTCAGCATAACAACTACAACTTACAGTCACATATTTCCTCATAGTCATTCCAACATGCGTTTGACTATTGATAACTTCAGCTGGTCTTGTGCTCACCGGATTGGTCTGCCGTAGATCTAGACCGCTCAACTGAGCTGGTGTCCAACATCTAAATTTCGATTTCATTCATCTTACTCTTTCTTGGATAAAGATGAGTGCTTGTCTAGATGATTACTGTGTGGGGGTCCTTTCACTTTGTGGAATTTTCATATTGTTCAGCAGTTTGACGCTTGTTTTTCTCGTTTTGACTGTGATTCTTTCCTAAACCCTTCAAGTGGACACTATTCGATTGAAGATGATTGTAGATGTCTACTCAAGAGTGGCCCCTTTCTCGCTGAGATATCAGGTCAAGACATTGAAAAAAACATGATCATCTCTCACTCTCCCCTCTATCACTGTCCGCTCTCACTCACAAGTTTCTCCCCAGTGTCAGTAACCTCGGTAGGCAGTTGGCACCCAACTATGTTAGCGTATTGAGTAACACACTAAAAATGGGTACTATGATACGATATAACATAGAGAATAGTTCGGCCCTAATGTCAGAACCCTAAAAACGGACACACTTTGTTCGTGCCCTCGCTTTAACACCTTATTCGAGCAATGAGTGTTCTAATAGCGAGCTTCGACGCATTTTTTACCCAATTCTAATCCTAAAGCGAACACCTCGTGTTGTGTCAACAAATGGGGACAAGAATGAAGTTGTTGAGTCCCTTCAACACTCAAAAAACAACAACTCCCCCTCTGATGATAAGTGGGCCACGGGGCACGCGCGCAAGTATACTCACTTGTTTACATTCAAACATATTTCAGGTTTTCCGAAATGTGATTCCGGTCTAAATTTAGCTAGAACAATCTGGTAACCAACTACATGACTCTTACTCTTGGGGTGAATGGAATGGAGACGCTGTATGACAAAAGCTATTGAGAGTTGACATTGTGTGACTAACTTTGCAGATTGTTGTCCAGGTGGGCTGGTCAATACATCTCCATTCTCTCGCAGCCACTTGCGTAACCATTGTAGATTATCATCGCATCTCCATGGATTGTCTGAAAAAGCAGAATTTTGTAAAATTTCCTAGAAATATGATTCGAAAAGCCGAAACAAAAATAATGTACATCATTACTTACTGTGCATGTGAAGCGTGCGCTGCTTCTCGGGATGCAATGGAATTAAGCTGTCATAAAGAATGTTCGGCGGTAGCGATTCCAATCTATTGCTGCTCAAGTCTAACTTTGTGAGCGACGGTAGCTGACTGAACGAATACTCCTCCACATAGTTTATCTGCAATTTGAATTGCTTAGGTACATATTAATGAAATTTTGCACATACCAAATGTTTAGATGAACCGGACGAAAATTTCTATTATTTACATTGTTTTATCTAAGGGCAAGATGAGGTATCACTTACTGCATTGGAGCTGAGATCCAAGGTGACTAGATCTGGTAATGCAGCGAATGTTCCAGAAGATATTCTAAAATACTAATTCTCTAAAGGTGCCGTTTCGATAAAACCTGACTGCCTTGGTTGTTCTTGTCACTACCATTGAAAGTTATCTATGATTTTACCTCAGAGTTTCCTTTTCAGGCCTTATGACTATGGTTTTTAGTGGAATACTCACCCAGTTAGTTGATTGGCAGCAAACGAAATAACTCGAATCTTTGGCATTTTGTGTAGCGCTCCTGGGGCAATTGACGTCAGTGAACAGGAGCTCATCTCTAGTCGAAACAGTGCGGGCAGGAAGGAGAACGCTGAATAATTCTTTGTGGAATACATGGAGGATTACTTGCATGTTTAGGATCATAAGTTTACTAAATACTGTGAAAACAATTAATTGTTCTCACTTACAATCTAAAGCAATGTGTGTGATATCCTTATTGTTCGACAACGACAACACTTTGAGTTGTCGTATGTAGAAGAACATTGTCGGTTGTATTCCAGTGAATAAATTGTTGCCCAAATATAGGTAGGAGAGAGAAGGCACTGTCTCGAATACTTCTGCATCAATTGTGCGGATCTGAATGATGAATTTTGTAATTATCTTGTTCGATTATTAATCAGAGACTCGTTTTGAATCGTAATATTCATACCTGCCAAAGCGCAGCTTTCTTGTCACGGATTGCCTCTAAAGAGACAACGTTTTTTTCTCATTCAGTGCGATTTATTCTTACCTTATTAACCTCCAAACTCAATGATTTGAGCAATGGTAATGGAAGAGAGTTGGCTTCCAGTATCTCTATCTGATTCACTCCAAGAGCCAGATCTTCCAAAGTTGGCACATTAGCAAGCGCCAATGAAGGAATTTCGTGTAGTTCATTTTTGTCGAGAGACAATTGCTTCAGTATCTCAAGGCCAAGGAACGCCTAAAGAACGTTCGAGTAAATAACAGAACCACCCTTTTCAACCATCATAGTATGGAAATGCGGTATTGTGAACTTGCTATAGATCTCTTACAAGAATTCACCTGCGGATGTAGAAACGAAATGTTGTTAGCAGACAAATCCAAACGGGAAATTGTTGCTCTGCTATAGTATGTGAGGAAGACGTTGTCGCCCACAATTTGAATATTGTTATCAGTCAGTGACAAGACCTGAATGAGATTTTAGAATTTTTACGTACGGTTGTGTTATTGGATCGATACTTTACCAAATTATGATTGCTCGTTTCAAGTTATGTTCTCACGAGTCACACCTTCAATTTCCTCAGCTTGTTGACGCCCGTCTGGGGAATTGCTGTTAATTGATTGTCAGCAATTTCCAATTCCTCTAGCGTCTCGCTAAGAGTTCCAGCGAATGCCTCTGGGTCGATAATCCTTATTCGATTGCTCCGTAGAACAAGCCGCTTGATTTGAAATCCAAGAAACACAAAGCCAGGAAGCTGAAAGCAGAGTCATCTTAGATGAAACAGACTGGTATCTGTGTTCCGACATTCGCACCACTTCGAAACTAAAATCGAATGCGTGGTCCGCATGCACCATTTTTCAGTATGTTTGCTAAATAAGGTATGACAACTAGTAGGTAATCGTACCTCATCTATGGGAGTACTGCTGATTACCAATCGATCAATCATTTCCGGAGGTTTTCCTATTGCTCGGAGAACATCATCGAGTGATCGCGCCTTATCGCACACTATGGAAATAGCCTCATATCTTGTTGATGTGCAAATACAAGGATGCTGCAATAAAGGGTGTTGAGGTGGTTAATTAGGTAGATAGTTAGATACAGACTAAGCTTCCGGCACATACCGCTTTGACTGTGGCTTTCGAGTAGGGCTCATGTACTGAACAAAAAATGCCTTGACATACCCATACGCCTTGTATTACTATCACTGTGAAATGAATGATCCTACCCTGCCGATTAAAGTGAGTTAGTATAAACATATTTCCGTACCTGAATGGTGTGTGGACATTCTGCGTATGTGCACGCGAGAAATACGCTTAGAAAGATAAATCTCGTAATTGCACTCATCTCATCTGTAGTAGATCAAATTATGATGCAATTAGAGATAGACACAAATGGGAATTCGCGAACGACAAAATAAGACGAATGATAAAAACAAATAAAAAATGCAGTGCCATACGAAAATTTTTATGAATCTGGCAACTATAATTATAGCACTGGTTACGTGAGGATGTATTTGAAGATGAAGGTTGATCTTTTGTCTCCACAGTTGACTAACAGTGTTTCTTGTATGGCTGAACATACTTACAAAGATGGAGTCGGACATCAGAAAGATGTCCTACATATATTGATGAAATCGAGCAAACATTGATATCACAAGAAGACAAACGGACATATAAATAGATGAACAGGAACTCATCTTATTTGTTTACGGTCTGAATCAAAGGACCCTGAAACAGGAAATAAAGCGCCAAAGTGGGACATAAGCAACTTAGCGTTTAGATCGGGCACTATCACGTGAGACCCGTTCCTCGTGAGGCGTAGCATAGCTAGATCAAGAAATTCATCATTCACATGACAGTATTCTGTGATGGCAAACACTGAAGAATCGGTAATCGGAAATCACTGCTTTTTGAGGTCATCTCATTCAAACAGAGTACGATTCGCGTAGTCCGGAACCAGAAAATACTTTGTTTTCAATAACTCAAAATAAAAATTCGCGCTTATAAGCCGAATGCTGTTGCCGGTTATGATTCTTTGGTCGCCTCCAGCTATTTAGAGCCAAAGAGGCGGAGGTATTGAGAAAGTATGTAGATGAATGTGCGCGAGCCGAGTGCCGAAGTGGCTGTGATGCTCGATTATGTGTTTGTTCGTGCAGCTGTCTAGATTGACAAACAGTGGTGGAACACCCCCTCCAGGAATAGGTTGCGAGTAGGCCTTTGTGCCCTCCCTCGCTGATGATTGACACAGAACAGATAAGGCTTCTGGGCAATTAAGTGATAATTACGAAAACACTTTTTTTTTATTCATTCTTAGCACAGAACAAAAGAGTGGTCCTAAAACAGCAATAGAATAGAAATATATAGTGAAGAGCAGTAGATTAGTAAAAATCGGAAAAAAATTTCAGCACTTTTATCGAAAAGGTATACGCGTAATTTTTGGGCCCAAGGCGGCTTTGTTTCACAATGGAGAGTATTCAGCAGGCGTCTGGTCAAAAGACAGTAAAGGCGGAATGGGACTGCTTCAACTGACTAAGCCGATTCGAGCGGCGCTAATAATGCTTGAGGGGGTGTCGGAGAACCGCTAGGTGGTCTAGTTTACTCATCTACTATTAGAACCAAGACCTATCTGACTTGATTAACAACAAACAGATATATATTCATGGGGATTTACGATGTATCGGCTATAGATCTAATGATGGCATTTTTACCGAGGTAGAGAGAGCGCAGTGTCGCTCCGTCCATTGCATTGGTTATAATATATTTTATTCCTTTCCAAGTAAGTAAATACTTGTCATCTCGTCGCTTCTACATGATTTCCGATATCTGCCAAGGTTCATCTTAGTGCGCACATCCGTTCTACGTCCATATTGCAAATATTTACTCACTGGACGGCTTGAGGCAAACTATTTTGAGCGAGAAGGTTAACTCTATGAATTCAAGAGTTGTATTTGCGTCTAAGCACAAAGCATTCAGCTTACGTGAAATCATCGTTATTGTAATTATGCAAATGTGGCCAGAGAAAATAATGGTTCCGTGTGCAAGATTTTATATTGATTTATGTTTCAGACACTCGATCGATGACGCCAATAAGCTCACCAATACCTGCGACTTTGATAGATGAACCAGTTAAGAACACCGAAAACAGCTCCCAGTTATACCCACGACAGACTATTGTTCTTCCCGAGGTGGAAGAGTTCAAGGAATTTCCAGGAGTGTCCTCGGCGTCAGATCTCGGTAGGTTATTAGCGAAAAGTCAGCGAAAAAAAAGAGCTCGCCTTCAAACAGTTTTCGAATAATCTGGACGTGTACAAGGGTATGATTCAACGATGATAAAGCCAAGACACATGACAAGGAAATCATTCAGATATTTTCTTTTCGTCAAACGATGGTTTTTCAGATCTAGTGAGCAATATGGACGAGACAATGTCGGTTACAACGGACCTTTCTGATGACGATGCAAGCTTTGTGGCAGTTGACATACAAGCTGAAGATGACCTCTTGCCGAACACTGGTTTGTTTTATAGATAGTCCACATACTTTACATGCTATCGGCTCGTGGTCGAGCGTTCGATTTGTGTTTCTTTTCATTTTGAATACAAGTTTTACTAAAACGCGACGTATACGGTGAAAATTGTAGAGTTTGGCGAGGAGGCTACATTCGTTGATGACGTCATCGAAAACGACATTTATTACAAGAGTATGATGGCAAAACAGGTAAATGTTTATGGTACAAACTACGGTATGAAACCAAATCATTTTTTGAGAAGTTTGAGTATGCTGTTAATGCATGTCTCAATGTGTTTAATTCTAGGTGAATGTACTCATGGCGTCCCTTGAAGATATTGCAGTGCTGGCGAACGTCTTCAAAGGGAATATGAAAATACACGGTCGCGCTTGCAGGTTTGCTACCAGTTCCGTAAAGTCTTGATAGGCTTAATCAGATTATTCATTTGAGATAAATGAATAAAACCTTATAACCGCACCGAATGCGACTCATGCATTCCATGTGATTTATGAAAACAGTGAAGGTGCTTATGCTGAATAGTTAAAACAAGCAATATCAACAAAAAAAATGTTTTAATATGTTTCAATAATCATATTGAGGTTAAATCATCTACTTTCAGATTGTCACTGGAACAAGAACTTCACAAATTGCGATCTGATGTCTACGCGACTGTACGGAGCACTTTAGTTTCTAAGGAAGCGGCTCAACCTTCTAACACAGATCCGCATTCCACTTTTCTTGTTTCCTCGCCCGCTAACAGTCCAGTTACCAGTGTTACGGTCAGTTATATTACTAGGTTATTGTTTTCAGTATTTGTTGCATTATTGCCGATATTACGAGACCTCTTCAGCGCATCCCTCTCATGAGTATTCAAAACAACAATTTCAACTGTTTACTCTCTTTTAGTTGAACGTAAATGGTGTGATCCTGAAACTACACGACGAGATAATCGCTCATTTGGGAGCATTCGTCCTAAATGACCAGCCGTCTGTCAATAAGGTCTGCCTAAGAGTCAATGTGCACAACTCGGACATTTCCATTCATGTAAGCCATTTTACACTACACCGTACTGCCGCGTCTACACCAAGTGTAGGAAAGTTAAGAACATTTGTATAAGTGTATTGTTTTGTAGAACATAGAAAGTAGTCGCCTGTATGTAACCATTGCCACATCAGTTACAAGTGCACATCTCTGCGACAGTCCCTTTGTCACTCATCCTATTAAAACTTTGAACTGATGCAAATCCTCATTCTAATGATTAAAATCCTTCATTATTTCTTCCAGGATCCAAAGAAAAAGAAGCCTCTCCGTCTCCGTATCAAGGAGTGTGTTATTGAACAAGACGAGGACTAAACATTTGGTCAAAAGATAATAGGGGGATCGCCAGAAAATGCCTTTCAAAAGGCAACTTAATCCTCGTAATTAATAGATGACCAATGTTCTAACTTATTTGCATAGATAATAGCATGACATTCCAATCCACCTTGGATCATTATTCCCCATTGTAAAGCTTTATCTACTGATTTATACGTCATCGATTTGCCTTATTATGTTTCTATTTCCAACACCTGTGGATATTCGCCCACGTTTATTTTTAGCACTATTCCAGCTCAAAGAAATCCAAAGTGCCATCAAAATTCTCTAACACAGGATTTTTGCCATAGGATGTGGACCATATCAGTTTCCCGGAATAGAGCTGGCAGAAATATGCCCTAAATTTCCTCTAGCAACTGCTAAGATAGCTGTTTATATCACTGCTCATTGTTAAGTGAATGCTTTCAGTTTCTTGTGATATTTTTTTGTGTTCTCCAGATTAAGATATAAAGATTTTTGTCAGTAAGTTTCGAATCTTATGTGGTCCGCTTTTCAAAACAAAAGACAAGTTCTAATACAACAAAACAATATATAAGCATACGTTTTCCTGTCAGGATTGTTTTTACCAAACGTGAGAACATATTGAAATTGTGTTCGTGTAATGAGTTTAAATCTGCCCTGTTTTCCTTACAAGTCGAAGGACGGCTTTGAAGACGGTATCGAACATTGACTTCTTGTCCGGCGTAGAAGACGCACATAATTTTAAAAATAAAAATTTATTAGTAACCTTTTCAAAGAAATAAAGCTAAGGTTCGAAAACAAAAATGAGAGAAGTGTGTTAATTTCAAGTTTTCGCAGTTACCAAGTAAAGTTATCGCAAAGAGAAAGTAAAAAGGATAAAATCAACTAATTTTAAAACAAGGGGCATTTTTGACAGAAGTTACGTAATAAGTGAGAATGCCAGCTGCTAAAACATAAGTTGGCTACTATTAGTGAGAATTAGCTACGGCCAATCAAAGAAAACACAGCATCAAATATCCACTTGATTGGCACAGGCTCGCAGTAAAACTGTATTCAGATATTCAAAAAGCAAAATAACCGGTCATTTAAATTAAACAGCAACATTTAATATTGCGTCTAAAGAATTTCCAGATAAGATATTGGCACTTTCCCGCGGTTGCCGCCTTTTTCACCCATTACGAAATCGGCATCCAGTCCAGGAAGACGATAGATGATCAGGATCTGAGAAAGTGTTTATAAAAGCGTTGCGAATGGGGAATTACAGTCTTGAACAATAGAAACACGATTGCTTTGTGGCATTCCACACAGTTCCATGCAATGTGTTAGTTTCCTGGCAGTCTGATTATCTTCTGTTTTGTCAGTACGTTAATACTCACATCATTTTGCTTTACGGTCAGCTCAGTCGGCATGACGGCATCGTAGTCCATTATCACGCGAGCTTGTTTCGTACCCAAGTCATCGAGATCGACCTAAATTAAATCAAGACAATTGTTAACACAAGGTGTTTTCTCCCAACACGTATTACACGAAGATGCCTACATTGAGGAATCACAGAATTACTGCAACGAGATGAAAGTATGTGCGACACGAAAAAAGGGTTCCGCCAATTTAGGGTGGTGGCCTCATATATTATATACAAATAATTCTCGACCTTGTCTGATGAAGACGAGTTCACTGTCGGAAATCCACTACTCAAAGCACTTGGGATCAGGGTCGCAGTAGCTCCACCAATTGAAATCGTGCTAAAATGTATTCTCATAGAAATATTCTCTCAACCTCCTCCTCAAGTTTTCAGTTTTTTTCCTTTCAATTTAATTCTTAAACACGTTTACATTATTAGAAAGGTAAATAAAAGATTTTTTTTTTCATTTCATCTTTTAGGCTGTTACGCCTCCATTGTTGTTCGGTAATAATTTCGTTTTTAATAATCACCAAAACAGTCATAATAAGCTTAATATTTATTATAAATAAATTATGGTACACCCGAAAAACTTACGGCTACGAAAGTAGTGCGAACAGGGCAAAAATAATACGTAATAGAATCTTTGTGACAGTTCATTTTGTGAAGAGAGTGCGAAATAACTACAAAAATACACGCAATCATTCATTTTGGGATTTTGACTAGGGGTGGAGACGTTTAGAAACAGGACAGGACCTACCTAGTATCGACCCTACACAAAAGTCAGTTAAAAGGGTATTATGCTCCTAAACAATACGCACTGGGCTATAAGTACAATAATGCAAAAAAAATAAATAAACAGTAAACTCTGTGTAATCTCATCAGAAGCAATGAATGGCGCGTTTTGATTAATGGACAACAACAATGGAAGATACAAGAGAAATCAACGTTCCGCTAGGATCTTTCACATATACAAACACTGAATAGAAAAAAAAGACAGGGGAATACGACATTGACAAAATAATGATATGTGCGGGGTATTTAATGTTCGTACTAGAGAACCACTACACAATTTTCAAGAATGAAAACATAGGCGACAAACAAAAGCAAACACTTTTTACAACCAAAACATAAAAAATCAAACACAAAAGCTAGCACCAATATGCATAAAATGTCGAGTTCACAGGTAGAAACATAAGCTACGCCACAATACATAGAATTGGGAGGAAACCATGACGCCCCTTTTGGTAGCCGACACAGGCGTGCCATATGCGGTCGGAGAATCTTCTCAACTAAAACAATGTACATCACCAATAATCACGCATCTACTTGGGTGTTGATTCATCTTGCATGATCGAGCTGTACAGCGAGATCCCCGAATCGGCAGAGAGCGAACTAAAACGAGACAACACTCAGCTATTAAGAATCATCCGCGCTAAAATTGTACTGGTCAAATCTGACAAAATGCAATCTTTCTTCAATAGCGTAAATTGAAGAACCAAAAGCTTGCAGCACTGGTACAACCACATATACGAGGACATAAAATAAAAATCAGGTGCATCGTTCAAGAATTCTAAGGGAAAACTTTAACATGTCAATTTTAGCTCGGGCACAACACAACTCTAATATCACAACGCACATCACAGGCGGACGCGGAAAAATAATATAAATATAAGTTAACTATTTACTCACCCGGACAGTTCTCTCTGCAAATCGGCCATCAACTGATGAGACTGCGCAAAGAAGGACATTTGAGCTTCGACAAAGTCTCGTATGCACTTCAGCTGGTTATTCTGAAACAAAACATTGCTCTTTTTCTTCAGCAACTACATTCATCAAAGCATACTTCACATGCACAGATAATTTTGCTGACAACGAGTTTATAAGTTCTAGAGCGTAGCCATATTTACATACAGCAAACATTCTTTAAAAAAATTAAATATAGTGAAACTCACATGTGCCGTTTGGATTCCCTCGAGTAGAAGTTTCGTGATTTCGGCCTGTTTGTCAAATTCTGCCTGCGCCACTCGGAGATCAGCTTCAGCCTAGAAAAAGGTTTCTAAAACAATTATCAATAAACTAAACACATAAAAATCCACACAAACAAGGAGAAAAAGGAAACGCAATACAATCAAAGTACTTCACTTCACAATACGACATGTTCAGTTACCTGTTCCACGGTAAATGCACCACCAGTACGACTATTGCTCTAAAGGAAACTTAAGAAGTTTGCCAAACTAAATAGACGCATAACATCACTTTCATATCGCGCAAGACTGAGAAGCCATAAAAGAGAGAGGGACAGTAATTCAGGAATATGTATGTCACAGCTAACAGCATACGTCATTGCATAAAAAATAATAATTATCGTGAGTGGACTTATAAATATTAGGATGTGAAACTGACCGCTCCCTGTGACTCAATGGTTTTCGCTTTTCGAAGTCGACTCTTGCAGGCGTCGAGGTCCAATCTCTTGCTGTTCAGTACCTTTCTCTCCTTCTGAAACGGAATATATCTGGTATGTAGAGTTAATTATTAACATGATAATAGAACAAACAACATCAACAAATAGTACTTTAAAGGTCCAGTCCAACGGAGAATTACAATGCGAATAGACATTAGTTTGCGTGAAACAGTAGATAAAAAGCCTTAGTACGAGCAGCAACCAAATCGTGAAGAAGTTAATTTCTCTTAAGTGATTGTATCAACAACATACCTGTATCGTCTTCATATCGCCCTCGAGAAATCGTCGAATGGGCAGGAGTGTGTGGGTGGCCGATTGATTCACAAATTCCCTCTCGGTTTGACTGATCTTCGTCTCAGTTTGAGCGACTTTAAGGAGCGCGCTGCCTGAAATTAATTTAACTTGATGTTGGTAATAACCATTGGATAATACACTCTGGGGGATTTGTAAAGAAGGCGAGAGCAAGCAGGAATACATACAGTTCCGAGGAGAAAACGAATCCGCTTTACTCACCATAAGGAGTGTTTGATCCAAACTGCTCTCCAGCCTCAGCCATTGCTGTGGCCAAATGTTCCAAATTGTTGGCTCGTGGAGCTCCCTCCTTCTTCAGTTCCAGCTTTTCGTAGAGAACTTCTTCCATGCGGACAGCTGAAGGAATAATGTAAGTTACGAAAGATAAAGTAATGTTTGTTTTCTGATTACCATGAGTGTCCACGTCACTTTAAATGATCAGGTTCAATAGAATACAAAGCTCATTGCTTTCGACACGTATTTCCAAAAGTGGGACAAGCAACGTATGCTTCTTTAATTATTTATGCTTCTTTTTCGAATGGAATGTTTAAGAGGCGCAGAAAAAGACAACGCTCTGTACGTAGGGTTTTTGCATTCGCAGACATAATTAGGTAGTCATGGATTTGCAATCTCCTAACAAGGAGTCGCCTCTTAGAACGGGTCCTGCACAAAGAATTTGAAACGAACTTTTGCAAACTCGACCTTGCGTTTGCACTAATTTAGCTTAATGAAACACCTAAAGCCCAGCGTTTATTTACCTATATGTAATCAGATACTATAAAAAAGTTATCAAGTTACATTCCACCCATCCTTCATTCATTTACGTAACAACGGCGACTGGTGATAACAGTTTTTGCTGAAACGTACTCGGATTTGGTTGTAGGTAGCTCTCAATACAAGATAACAATCGTTTCGTATGTTCTTCCGTTTGATCAGCTCGCAAGAGTAAATTTTCGAAATTAGCATCCAACTCGGTCTTCTCTGCTTTCAGAAACGTCTCCTCCGTGAGCTGAAAAAAAGGATGTAAATATTAAGAATAATCTCTGAAATAACCATAATTTAATGCAATCATATAAGACAAAGTTGCACGAACGTACGGAATTATTCTACCTTGATAGCCTAATTTAAAAATCTACCTGTTTCGCCCTGTTGAAGAAGCCGGTCGCATCGCTGGCAAGTTTTTTGATGTTGAACTCCATCGGAACTATTTGTTACCTGAAACAGATATACATTAGTGGAATTAAAAAAGCTTCTTTGTCCAACGGACCAGTCGAAAAGAAATGCATAACTATGATGTCAACAGGAAGTATCTTACTATATGTATTGATAACTGTTGGAGGAAAGTTCAAAGAAAAAGACGACATCCAAATGACAGTAATTGATAATGTTTATAGGACATCGACATTGGGTACTGACAAAATACGTGTGGTACAAACAAAAGGGTGTTTGAGTACAACAGTCAACAACGATGAACTTTCTTGTTGTCACGGATTGTAGGTAAACGACAGAGAGAGCGAGATGATAAGAAGAAGACATTCAATGTAATTTACACAACCAGTTCACAATAACAAACATACGTTCTAATCACTGCCACCACCCAAGACTAAAGCAGGAAGGGCCCATAAACCTATGTTCATATTCTTAATTATTGGCTTAAACCGCTGAATTATGATGTATGCCTTGCATAAAAAAGGATAATGCCTGGTTTGTAGAAACAAATTACCAACATTAAACCCACAGTTCTATAATTATAACCAGGCAGGTGCTTTTAATGAAAGTCTTTATTTATTTCCGAATTTTATGTTTTCAATAAACTATATAATTACACAATATTATGGAAAGCCATTAAACACAAGTGCACTTGATTGCTGGTCGTACCGCAAGATGTATAAAGAAACGTGAAAGCCGTAAATCAGTTTCGTTGCGTGTTTAAACGGCAGATAGAAGACAGAACATCATGTAGCGTTCACAATTTCGAGAGAAAAATCCTAACATATTCTAAAGGTCGTAAATAATCTGCATACCTGGAGTAAAAGATCAAGAACTAAATATGTTACTTATGTGAAGAAAACTTGTTGCCCGTATTAAAGAATCAATGACTCAAGTGGTTGTTATGTCAAAGGATGGGGGTTATTGTTGGGTCCGTATGAAGCCGCCGTCTCTAGGGGACTCCCATTGAGGCACTTTGAAAAAAGGGTGGAACCCCACACTTTTCACATGAACGCTTTACCAAACTGACATTTCTCATCCGGTTGAAAAATCAACCTTCAGTTTGAATTTTTTGCACAACCCTCAAAAATGAATAACGACCGCAAGCAATGATAGCATGGTGCACGCAAAATTTCAAAATAAATAACGCTGATGTTAGCTGGAAAATCACGAGAATTACGTAAGTATAGAATATCACTTCCTCCCTCTTGAGCATCATCCTAACTCTTAATTTCAAACATTCGACCAGAAACTTGTTTTAGGTGACCATGAAGCAATAAACAGCAATTCAATGCTCTTTCGTTTCTGTGAACTACATGCCACCGAATTAAATTTGGCAATTTCGGTTTCTCTAAGTGAGAAAGAAAGGTCCGCGATTGTCAATCTCCTATGACTAATTTCAGAAAAGAATAGAATATAATGACTATTTCAACAACGCAGCAAACGTAACGGATTGTGGATGCTTTCTTGTGGCAGAAGCAACAAGATGGAAAGGAATAAACTTGTATCATCTAGAAATCTAGAGCACCAATGGCAGCTTACAATAAAAAGATGTGTTGTTAAAGAAAAGAAAATTGATGAGCAAATGGTTGCGGATGGAAAGAGGTAGATGTGAAAAGTGCAATAATTTACAGAAGCGAAATGCGGCAGAAGATAGACAAATGACTGGCAATGAAACGTATGTACTTGGACATGCACGAAGCTATCCTACTCCGAAAAGTTCGATTATGAGAATTTCGTGCTCCTGAGAAAATACAGTGGTCTTTTCTCTGAGTGTGATGTGGTAAATTATTATTTGTGAATTTGGGGCGTTATCAAACCGGAATCGGAAAATAAGAGCACAAACAAAAAAAAACTTTACTTCATAATTAATCCCAGAAAGAAATTATCCATAGACCAATTAGGTTTTAACATAACTAGATTTTTCTAGAAAAAAGTAGGCAAATTATTTCTGAACAACGTACACATACTGAAATTTTCATATTTTATGTGAGAATAGATAAAAGAAATTTGAGCGAGTCACATTGGAAACCTCACATATTCCTTCCTGATCACGCGATAATTGAAAGAAATCAGAAATATTTTGTGAGTCATAGGCCGGAAGAAGTTTTTAGAAAAGTTACGTAATAGCATTTGATCATGTGGCTTTACAATAAATAAAAAGCAGTGAGAGCAAAGTGGTGTGACTTGAAAAGAGGCAGGGCAAATGGTTTGTTCATTAGTATTATTAGAAAAACAACTATTTCTTAAGACGAATGTAATTTATTTGCAGTTTCTCAGAACGGAATGCACAAATAAGCGCCTTGGGGTCACTGGATGTGCATACCTAGACGGCCCCAGTTAGACGAGAAAAAACATCGATTTCTGCGGCGACTACGGTAGCAAACGCGCAAAGTAGAGTCCACCCTCGATTGGTGACCATCGTTTCTATGGAGACAAGATAGCTCAACATGCAGGGAAGGAAACTAGAGTTGTCAGCAAATATTTCCTAGTTTTATTTCTAGCACAAATAATATTTGTGTTTCCTTGTATCCGAGGAATAATGTTTTAATTATATAGTTAGGAATTTATTCACTTTAATTAATAAAATTAAAACAACTAATAATGCGCATAACGAGTGTATTTAAGTAAGTTTTCATTTTAATTATCGATGTAGTCATGTTTTTGTTTATATTTCAGAAGATGCGATTAAAGACACTTCAATCGAGTGTGCCTAGGCATTCTGATATTGTACCAGCTGTTGGGTGGGGTTATTTTCAATATCAATAAGCATTACTACAAAAATTGTGAGCTGAATTCTTCGCATTCGCATTACCTTTGTCAAATAAAAATCCAGATTAAGGTAAGTTCTACTATATAATAGTGGGGGAATAAAGTCAATAAAGTGTAATTCAGTTGGTCGAATAGCGATGAGATGGTCTCATGCGGGGATGATCATCTATTGCTGAAATGGAATCTAGTCAATATGGAGGCAAACCCTCTCGGCACCATGCCTCAGTAAGTAGTGAACCAGATTTTTTTTGTGTAAATTACGGTCCCATTCTGCCCACTTTCTTAGTTGAGGAACAGGCACGACGCAAAGTGGACATACACGATTTTCTTTACTCGTTTATATAATAGTAGATTATATATTATATCTAACATCAATCATGTTTTCAGAACTCTGTTCCCCACTTCAATGAGCTGGTTCCCGAGGTCGATTGTGAAAAGTGGCAATGATATTTTTGCTCTGGCTACAAGTGATGGTTGGTTTGTAGAAGTATTATCGACTGATGCTTGATGATTCTGGTCTGAACGAGTTTGACCCTCATGACTTCTATATTAGGTAAGCTTCATCTAATCACTCGGAGTGGCAAATTCGAGAAGAGTGTGGACGCGCATCGAGGTGCTGTTACATGTGCAAGATGGAGTCCCGACGGATCTGGATTGCTCACTTGTGAGTCTGCCTTTCCACCTCTTTTTACTTGTAATGAGAGGGGTTTCTGTTCCAGTTATTTAATAAAGAATTGTACCGCACGGTGTACACCTTTTTTTATTGCGCAATATAAGTGACCTTATTCTAAACTAATCATACAAATATTAATCCTATATCTGTAGGTGGCGAGGACGGTGCCGTAAAGATGTGGTCGCGTGCTGGAATGCTGAGAAGCGTGATTGCTCAGAATCCAGCTGCAGTATATGCTGCGTGCTTTGACAATACGTCATCAAATATTCTTTATGTGTGCGGAGACAGTTGTTTTATAAAGGCACTGAAGGCACAGGTGAGTTATTATTATCATTCATCGCATTATTATGAAAGCCCTAGGTTTTTTTGCTAATAAATGATAGAAATTTTTCACAATTGTAGACTGCTCCAATAAAATGGAAATCGCATGACGCATTGGTTACATGTGCTGACTGGAGTGCGGGCACCGATCTCATTATTACAGGAGGAGAAGACTGCAAGTTTAAGGTCAATCTTTATCCTGAATTGTTGGTAAATAGAAAACTGCACTTTTTAATTTTTTTTTCTGTCTTAAACAGTGGATTTTTTTCCGGAAGAAACTTACGAAAAAACACTGCAACACCCACTTCTCAGGTGTGGGATTCATTCGGTCGGATTCTGTTCTCGTCATCTCCACATGACTATCCGATTACATCGCTTGCATGGTCTCCCGATGGGTCTCTTTTCGTCGTCGGTGCCTTCAATATCCTGCGATTATGTGATAAAGCGGGGGTCAGTTTTCATTTTGAGAAGTTTCCAATTAGTGTAATAGTTTGGAGATTTTTTCGAGAAGATTGCAGCGTCTCATGATCAAACGAGAAACATCTTATTCTTTTTACTGTTCAGTGGTCTCACTCGTTGGAAAAGCTGGGAACGGGCAGTGTATTTTCACTTGCTTGGTCCCCAGATGGAACACAGGTCGTTGCAGGATGCTCCAGAGGACACGTGGTACATGCACAACTTGTCGAAAAGTACGTTGTGCATAGTTTATGACTTCATTATGTCTTGTACGAACAAAATGCTTTGAACTGGAGGTAGTGTAGCAGGGTTGACTGATTCGGATGTTACAGACGTGTGACCCACCGCAATTGGGAAATAACTCAAACGAAGCGAAGCACTGTGGAAGTGAGAGACATGTCGAGTGAGGTTGGAAGAGAAAAGCTGGAGACAAAGAATCGAGTGACAAAGCTGACGATGGCACATGACTACTTGGTAGTCATCACAACCAAACAGTGCTACATATTCAGGTGCTGAACGTTTGGCACAACCAGAGAATATGTTCGCAAAAAAGGAGAATATTTTACGTTTACTTTTATTTCAAAATAAGGATTGTCTATGTGTTTTTAGTCCCCGGAATTGGAATACTCCAGTAATCACAGACTTGAAGGACGGAAGTGTCTCAATGGTTCTACAAAGCGAAAAGTAAGTGCGAGATCAATTTGCAATACATGTATCAGCAATACCAGAGCTCTCTGATAAGATGTACCACTTTGCAGGCTCTTTCTCTTATCTGATGGTGGAAGTATGCACACCTACAACTACGACGGCAGAAGTATTTGCGAAATAAAAGTACCTGGAGTTGGTGCTCCATTTAATGAAAAGGTAAACATTTATTACAAGAGTTCTATTACTCGCGTTGCAATCAGTTTTTGAAGACCTCATCGATTTTTCCAGACTTTCGATAACGCATGATACTCTCTTTTCAGACCACTGCTCTGGCAAATGATCTCGTGGCAGTAAGGGACAGATCAGATCCAACAAAAATACATCTTCTCGACCCAACTTCTTCAAAAGTCGAAGGCGAAGGAGTGATTACTCACACAGTATGGACTATTTCTTAACTGAAAAAAAAATTGTTTCTGTTTTGTTCATCACGTATTAATAGAGAGTCTGCTTAACTCTACAAATGTTTCGACAACCTTTTCAGCAAGAAGTGGTAGAGGTGTGTGTTTCGCAGTCGGGAACTTTAGCTGATAGGATTGTTGCTTATCGCGACCAAGGGGCCAACGTCTATATTGCTTTGGTCAACACATTTGGCGCAGGCCCGAGAGCAGCAAAAATTGGTTTGTTTTAACCAAAATTTTTTTAGTTTATTTGGTAGTTCCTTCAAAGTAAATAGTTTACAAAGGCTCAAGTTCAAATCATCGAAAAAAGCCTACACCGGCACACAAAGGAATCCTTATGATACGCACACACCGCATCACTGAGAGCCGATGAGTTGCGCGCCGCACCATTTCGGGAAACAAAATGCGCGCCGCAAAGGAAGGGGAAACAAAATGCGCGCGGAATAGAAATGGCGCGCAAAGTGTTTCCCGAAAAGGTGCGGAAACGGTGCGGAAATGGTGCGGGGCGCAACTTGCGCCCCGCACCATTTCCGCACCTTTTCGGCAACGGTTTTGAAAGCGCTCGGAGGATCTGCCGTAAGTGCAGTTGTTGTACTAATATTTTTCCGCAAGCACAGATCTCACATGTGTTCTAAGACCGAGTGGTCTAAGGCGCTGTTCAGGGAAAGTATCTAACAAGAGTGTAGGGTTCGAATCCAACACATTGCTTTCTTTTTGCAGTTGCTACTTTTCCCGCACCGTTTCCGCACCTTTTCGGCAACGGTTTGGGGGTGTTTCCCGCAACAGTTTGGGGGTGTTTCCCGCACCAAAACGGCAACCGGAGGGAGTGAAAAAACTTTTGCGGCGCGCATCAAATTCTTTTGCGGGAAACACCCCCAAACTGTTGCCGCGCGCAAGTCTTGAGTTTCGTTGCACTTTCATGACCGAAGAAGGATGCAGACATCAAACACAAAAAAAGGAACCTTATTAATAGATCCAGATGAGAATTCTAGAAAAATACTCCCTATGCAAAGTTCGGTGTTATTTTATAATGTCCTTTTGAGGTATCATTGCATGTCAATATCCGTAGCGCACCTTTTCCCACTGTCACAAAAAAATCATTACATTAAAAAGAAACTCTTTTGGAGGCGAATCCGTTTATGTGCTCATCTGATATTATATTATGCTTTTGTTCAAGGATCCTTGGTGGAGCAGTTGTGCTTCAATGATGAAACAAACATGTTGGCTGGAATAGCTGACGGGAAGGTAAGTTGTGTAATCTACGTTCGTTGAACCCACGAAAGTTCGATTATTTTTTTCCTTTATAATATTGTATATCAATTTCAGATCATGATTTGGACGAACCCATCGCTCGTGTTTAGTGATAGAGATCTCCTGGATAGGGCGATAATGGAGAAACCCGTCGCCGGTCTTGGAAAATTTCCACACCTTCTGAGGTATGGAGTTAATACGTAACCAATACAATCACTCAATTTTGTCGGAAACAAAAACTGTCCGGTACCAAATGAAAGAAATAGCTGATTATCCTGTGTTATTTATAATCAAGAACGAAATAAAATCGTCTTAGTTTCACTGGCACCCGCGTGATCCTTCGCCGATCTGATGGCTCGTTGGTGCCCTGTACAATTTCTCCCTTCCCGGCTGCACTATTGAGTTACGTGAATAATTCAAAATGGGATCAGGCAATTAGACTTTGCAGGCAGATTAAGGTAATTTTCTTGCTTCCACGAAAGAGTAACTTTGAACTACTTTTGAAGTGCAGAGCTATCATTTTAAGAGATACATTTAATTCAGAATGACGCTCTGTGGGCGACACTGGCTGGAATGGCTGCCAATGCCAAGAATTTATACGCGGCTGAAATTGCCTATGGAGCGCTTGATGAGGTAGGCAGCGTAGCAGTGCAAATGATTAGCGTAAAATTTCAAAGGGCCGACGAATATTCGACCTGTTGTTTTCAGGGTGAAAAAGTCCAATATTTGGCAGAAGCCCGTCTTACATCCAGTAAGGACGTCAGAGCGGCATTACTCGTACTGCTCACAGGAAAGGTATTCTGTTCAGCTATTGTAACTACACGACGAAAATCTTCAAATTGAATTGCAACATGCAAATTCGAGCCGTTTTAGGTCAGTGATGCTGACGCAATGCTCGAACGCAGCGGTAACATATTTCGCGCAATAATGCTCAACATTAGCATGTTCCGATTTGAGAGGTAGGCAACGTTATTAAATAATTCTGCAATCAATCAGAAATGTATGGACACCTTTTTCATAAAAAAATCCCAAATCATTGAAGAGCACTGAGTTTGGCTGTAAAGCACAATATGCACGTGGAGACAGTGCTCGGATACAGGCAACGATACCTACAACAGTTCAATCGACAGGAAAACAATCCGAAATTCTTGGAGCAATTGAGCAAGGTGACTATCGAGCAAATACGATCCAGAAAGGAGCGTATTCCCAAACAGTTAGACATTCGTTATTCTCCAAGCACTAAGAGTACTAAGAGACAATTACTACGATATCAGCTTTTAATTAAATTTTATTCCCGTTTCCGGACATTACTAGATTTTTATGCACGCAATTTTTTTTCTTCATTTTAGGTCGAAGTCGACTGGGACCACATAAATGAAATGATTGCGGCAGATCGGGAAAAAGAGAAATAATTATGAGATATTTAATAAAATGTACATAATAAATATATTTTTTTATTTGTTCTACTGATGTTGTACCGATTGACTACTTGTTAAATAAAGTGCCTCTTCTTATTTGTTTATAAATGCAGATGGGGGGCTTCGAAGTGAAGGCTTTTCTCAGTAACGTTTGCAGTTAACTAAACACTTCATGATGTAATTTCTCGCAGCTTGCTTGCAGCACTATTAATTACCTTGTATTTCTGGAGACTTTTGAAGAAATACAATTTGAAAGGAACAAACTTACAGCCGTGTACAACTACAGACGTGTACAAATGACAACGGTCACTGGGACAACGCGGGTTTTGGATTCTGGCGGAGTTATTCAAACACAATGTGACAGTTGGTAGGGGAGGAAGACAAACGACGGAGAACTCCAATACGCCTACTCGAAACTACAAATGACGAAAATTAAAAAGAAAACACTAACATAATGGTGTCTCTTTGAGGAATTTGCTGTTTTATTGAAAAGAACGATTCGGAAGAGACAAAGAAATTCTATACATAATTGCGCGCTAATACATTAAACAAGAAATCGTTCAGGACTTAAATGCCTACTTGCCATATTGTCATGAGAGCCTTGATGAAAATAGTATTATATAAAGGAGAAAGGTTGGTCGGCAACGAAAATTAGAATATCTAGCGTCTTCGGATATCAAAAGAGAACCTGCGCTTGTGACTGCCCCAACCACCGAACCACCCCATTCCATTACGCATTGAGTTAAACGCAGTGAATTTTGATAGAATTCCCGAAGACATATCTATGATCAAACGCTACACAAGAAATTAGTTCCAGTAAGGATTGTTTCGCAACGAAAGCCTTTCTTTTTTGCAAGAACAATGCCTATTCAGACACTAGATTTTCAATCGTATAAATTCCGGGGCCCTTCCGGAATTTAGGTTAACGTAATTGAGCTTTATCACCAAGCGGGGAACAGTACAATATGGCATGCGGCACCCTCAATTTCAAATGGCTGTAGCTTTTCCTCGTGTAGTGTTATTTGTCACCCTTACTGTATAGAACAAAATGTGCATTTTGTTTTGCGTAAAACGAAATTGAGTCCGTACTAAAAGTTGCACTTGAAAACGCGCGAGCCCAAGTTCTGTTCCTATCCCTGCCGCAAGGCACGCTAAAATAAGCTGACAACTGCGAACAACCAACACGATAAAGCATCAGAGGACCGTTTTTCAAGAGGACCCAAGAGTTCACAGTTCAATGGAGAAGACCAACAAGAAGACTTTGCCACAATACCAGTTGAAATTATTCGGCAGAAGACAGAAATACAAATCAATTCGCTGATTTTACAAACAAAACACCCCAAACCACTATATACAATGTTCCCCTTTATACCACAGCCAACAACAATGTTTCGACATGTGTGGCTGTTGGAAGCACGCCACAATAGCCACTTCCATTTGATAGCCCATCGAGGTAAACTCGTCTTGGCTACCAGAAAAAAAAAACACAAAACGAGCATCATTCGATGTTTCATCGCACGCACTATAAATTACTTGATATGCGTTCGTTTCTCTGCGGACGATTCGCGGGATATACATCGTGATTCGAATCGATCGATGTAAAAAGAAGGTGCAGGTAGACAACAGCAAAATCAACAATTTTTATTAAAACACAAACACAAAAAGACGGCGCGGCTCCCGGCAGGAAGAAGTTTCTGAAAGAAAACTGAATAAGAACTGCGAACATGACATAGGTTATAAAGCTGCTTCTAGCACAAAATAAGAATAAGTACTGCGTAAGACTGCAAAAAGGTGTGATGTGATTGAACGAACGTCTGATGTACGTTTGAAATGATTAACACAGCACTTGCGCAAGACACATACTGACGAAGACTAAGTTCAAAACCTCACCTCGAAACGAATAGTATGGGATAAAATGCACGGCAGATGACCGAAGAAAACATCAAAGTCGAGAGAGCAAAGGCAAACGGGGGTGAGATCCTGAAAAGAAAGGCAAATTAAATAGGTATGCCCACAACACCCACATCGCTTTTGCCCAATGCTTTCGATTGGGGAACTAAGAAAAAAAAAACTCACCGAAGAAAACAATGATTAAAGACACTAGAGGGAGAGACATCATTCGGAAACAACCCAATTACGTATAAGCTTATGTGCGCAGCTCTTACATAAAACCGCCTACGGAACCGAAGAACAACAGAACAAACACTGACCTTTTAAACAAGTAACCTGAGAAATGAACTCATCCAGAAGAAACAAAAAAGGAGGTACATAGGTAGCATCTGAAAACAACTCCAAAATATATATAACGTACTGCTATCTACGGGAGGACATTGGAAAGATCATACTGTAACACAAGACATCTTAACACCAAACACATATTGCGTGTTTACTTTGGACTGTGTGCTAACCACTGAGTAGAAAAAATACACCACAGCACGGTACTTGAATTATGAACTTAACAATTGACAAAACTCAGCAGCGCATTGTGCGGCATCCAAAAATTTTACAGTGTTATTTAAACACGTATAATTTACAGAGTTATTTAACACGTCATTTAAACAACATAAGAACCAACCTGAGACAACTTATATGTGGTATATCAGAATGGCCTCGAATGGGTGTGCGATTCGAAGAGCCAACCAGTTGCGATCCAGAAGCGACAAATGAAAACTCTGAAAAAATCAACATAGAGCAGTTTCTTAGTTCCCCAATGCTTTCGATTGGGGAACTAAGAAAAAAAAAACTCACCGAAGAAAACAATGATTAAAGACACTAGAGGGAGAGACATCATTCGGAAACAACCCAATTACGTATAAGCTTATGTGCGCAGCTCTTACATAAAACCGCCTACGGAACCGAAGAACAACAGAACAAACACTGACCTTTTAAACAAGTAACCTGAGAAATGAACTCATCCAGAAGAAACAAAAAAGGAGGTACATAGGTAGCATCTGAAAACAACTCCAAAATATATATAACGTACTGCTATCTACGGGAGGACATTGGAAAGATCATACTGTAACACAAGACATCTTAACACCAAACACATATTGCGTGTTTACTTTGGACTGTGTGCTAACCACTGAGTAGAAAAAATACACCACAGCACGGTACTTGAATTATGAACTTAACAATTGACAAAACTCAGCAGCGCATTGTGCGGCATCCAAAAATTTTACAGTGTTATTTAAACACGTATAGTTTACAGTGTTATTTAACACGTCATTTAAACAACATAAGAACCAACCTGAGACAACTTATATGTGGTATATCAGAATGGCTTCGAATGGGTGTGCGATTCGAAGAGCCAACCAGTTGCGATCCAGAAGCGACAAATGAAAACTCTGAAAAAATCAACATAGAGCAGTTTCTTAGTTCCCGAATGCTTTCGATTGGGGAACTAAGAAAAAAAACTCACCGAAGAAAACAATGATTAAAGACACTAGAGGGAGATACATCATTCGGAAACAACCCAATTACGTATAAGCTTATGTGCGCAGCTCCTACATAAAACCGCCTACGGAACCGAAGAACAACAGAACAAACACTGACCTTTTAAACAAGTAACCTGAGAAATGAACTCATCCAGAAGAAACAAAAAAGGAGGTACATAGGTAGCATCTGAAAACAACTCCAAAATATATATAACGTACTGCTATCTACGGGAGGACATTGGAAAGATCATACTGTAACACAAGACATCTTAACACCAAACACATATTGCGTGTTTACTTTGGACTGTGTGCTAACCACTGAGTAGAAAAAATACACCACAGCACGGTACTTGAATTATGAACTTAACAATTGACAAAACTCAGCAGCGCATTGTGCGGCACCCAAAAATTTTACAGTGTTATTTAAACACGTATAATTTACAGTGTTATTTAACACGTCATTTGAACAACATAAGAACCAACCTGAGACAACTTATATGTGCTATATCAGAATGGCCTCGAATGGGTGTGCGATTCGAAGAGCCAACCAGTTGTGATGCAGAAGCGACAAATGAAAACTCTGGAAAAATCAACATAGAGCAGTTTCAACTACAGAACCAATTCAACGAACCGCAGTTGGAATCAAAACAATAGACCAATGTGTCTGTAAAGAGGACGCATTTCAGCTAGCACGCAATTTCCATTTGAACAAAAGCAAGCAATCGAAGGTTGGTTCTTATGTTGGTTTGGTTGTTTGGTTAGGTTTGTTGAAATAACACCCTTCAAACTACTTTTGCAAGGAAACAATAGAAAGGACTCACCTTCAGACATGTTGTATAAATATAGCTGGTGATCGTGGTTCAGAAATTCGAAAGCACTTCCCATTTGGAACAGATTCGGAAGGTAGAGGACACCTGAAACAAAAAAATGTGCCGCATGGTGGAGCAAACAAACGGCATGTTATTAATACAAGTTTAATGATGCGAAAGGAAACCAACCTACTTTAATACTAACGGTTACAAGGTTGTCAAAACGTCTGGAGAAGAAAACCTGAAAAAATCATCCAGTTGTATGACTCCAACTGGGAAACGAAAGTGAATATACCAACACTGGAAGAGTCATTGAAACAAAACACGTGCTGCGTAGAACGACAGCCTTTGAATAAAAATGGCGAACATGTTAACTGATACCAAAGAAACCAACCTATTTAAAAATCGACGGTACCGAACGGCAGTAATTGTGATACAGTAAAACACTGCTGTAGAAAGAATTCTGAAAAAATTTCATACACTTACTACGTGTGTAATTCAATGGTTCGAAAACAAATTGGAATCTGAAAGTGAATGTGCCCAAACCGTCAGCAAAGTTAACCTAAAGACAACCAACACGCCACTGGACTGACTGAATGAGAGATTTTGTTCCGAGGAGTGGATTTTCTGAATTTACTCCTCATAGCATAAACGAAGACAAAAAAAAACAAAATGGCCTCACCTTTTAAAATGAATTGGGATGGCCGGGAGCGCATTAACTCAGCTTCTACTCTGCAATGTGGAGAATAAACATAAAGGAGCACCCACAAAATAAGGTGACAAATAATTACTATTCCCCACAACCAAACAGTCAGGTGCATTTTAATTTAAGTAGAAACGAATGTTGTGTTTGACAAATAAATAAAGAACGGACGCCGAAGTACTCACCAAATTCGTCGGCCTTAGCCTTGCCAGCCAAGTTCTCCGACTTGCGCGCTCTATAACCACCACGAGGGCCGCAATACTTGACATTCTGGTTGTAATGCGAGGCAGCTGAAATAGCCGCAACGTTGAGAACGTCCAAAACCCCCTGTTATTTCCAATAACTTCATACACCAAAAGGAGTGACGTAGTCAATAATGAAATACATACTTGTGATGTTCGCGTGAATGACAATCGCATACTGGTCGATGTCGGCGCACCATTGCTGCGGTCCGCAAGACGGCTCGGTCTTCAGACGCGCATCGACGATTACTCCATCGTCCTCTGAAATGTGTTTATCATTCTTGGTCGATACGACCACGCACAACCAAATAGAATATCTTAGTGAGCAATATGACTGAAACTCTATAAAGAAATAAAGCAAAACCAACGGATAGTGAATCCTCTGATCTCAATATTGGGATCTTCCGTATCCGAGTCGACGGGCACCGAAAATTCTCCTTTCACCAGGAACTTGATGTCAACCGTAGAGTCGCGCTAAACAGGCATAATCAAAACATAAATGCTTAGTAAAATATGAAATAAAATAGAAAAAATCTAAATAAATTATTACCTTGATAGATCCCAAGTTGACCCTCATCTCATCTCGAGCGGAAGAGCGAGCGGTGACAATATGGAGAGCCATCTCTAAAATATAACTCATACAAAGAAAAACAAAGCAAACGAGCGGCGAAAGAAAAAACGGAAAACAACGCAATTTTCGCTGAAAAATGAGGAGAGCCAACAACTACGCAAAAAACCAAAAGAACAATCTTTGACCGTCATTTGTTCGCGCGCGTACTTTATTGGACATTTCTCAGCATAATCCGCCAAGTAACAAGGCATATAACTTTTTTTATTTGAATTACTTCATAACAACATAATATAACAAATAAAAAAAGGAAAAAAAGCGTAGTTCTGAGTTGAACAACCATTCTCAAGTGTATGTTTCTTCTAACGGTAAGTGTAAATGAAATGGAAATGAAAGAAATATACATATATTTGTTTCCTTATTACGTCGCAATGTCTTTCCTACGTATCAGCAAATTGAAAACATTTTAACGGATGGGCTCTCTTTGAACCCCTTACTAGAAAACAGCCAAATTTTGTGAGCACTCGGCTATTTTTTATGTGAATGTGACAGTTAAGTTTAATATAAAGGAATACTTCATTGAAGAATCCATAGAAAGGTTTTTTCTTCATAGCATGATTAGGTTTCCGAAAGCAATTCCCCATTTTTTGGCTTACCACTAGATTGTCTTATTGTTAGTGAGAATGTCTAAAATATAACACATACAAATAAAACAAAAGAAACACAAAGCGAGCGGCGAAGGAAAAACCGTCCTGTGAAGAAGAAAAAAAGGAAATCTCGTTGAAAAATGAGGAGATCCAAAGACTACGCAAAAAAAACGGAAGTACAACCTTTAGGGGCCGAGCCGTCATTTGTTCGCGCGCGTACTTTGTTGAACATTTCTCATCATGACCAGTATTTATCGTGGAAAATGTGGACTCCTTTAGGTTGGTGTTTTTATAACTTCTGAGCGCGTGAGTCGAAAAAAAAATATTTGGTGTGTAGGTAATTACTTATTCTATAAAAAAGAGAATCCATAGAAAGGTTTTTCCTTCATAGCATGATTAGGTTTCCGAAAACAATTCCCCATTTTTTTGGCTTACGACTAGTAATTAAATTGTCTTATTGTTCGTGAGAATACTCTGTTTCTTTTTTATTCAAAGGGCAGTCGGCTCTTCAACAACTACTCCACGATCCTATTTTTAAACAGATTGTTTTCTACCGCATCCTTATTTGAGCGGGAAAAAATGTCAGGCTTGATATACTGGTTTCTCAAATAGATAATGCTCCTCACATGTAGATCAGCTTGGCGCCGTGCAGATGTACCTTATAATGGGAATTCCAATTATACTGAAAATTTAGAGTAACTTGAAACTACAGGAGAATATATATTTTTTTATTTTCCATATTATATAGGAAGGTTTCGTGCAGAAATACGGTAGTATTGACAGAATCATGCTGAATTTTTGGGACACTTGGAAACCCCATAATGGGAATTGTTGCATGAATTGAACGGGTTCTCGAATGAACGAGCGCGCTACTTTGAAAGTTTCTTCTTCATTTAGTTTCTGCAACTCGTTCGCAAATCATCGTAGGTAAGTACAGTGACATCAACATAACTATCTTCAGTTATTAGAGTTTGCACAATATTCCTATTTCCTATGAATAAGTATGCCAATTAGATAATGGTGGCGAGTACACTCGCAGCGAACGCGCACAATTCTATAACGCCACCTTCGCGTAAGCACTCTCTTGCAAAAATGTTTGATAAATTATTTTGACGCACATTATATGTTTGGATTTTAACCATGTCTGCCAGTTCACTACATGTTCTTCAATATTTTTGCGTTCGATTTTGGCTATAATTTAAGTTTCAGGTAATATGCTGAGTTCCAGTGTTCGGCTAATTTCAAGACGACTTCTTTCTACGTCCAGACTTGCTGCTTGTAAAAAGGTATTTTGTTCTTTAAAAATGAAAAGAGACTGGTATTTTTTTGAATAGTTATTTGTTTTTTTTTTCCTCTTTTGTAGGCGTGCTTTTTTTTGATTTTGAAATACGTTGCCTAGTAATTCCGCTTTTGTCATGTTCGCTTGCGAATTTTACCAGTGTCAATCTTTCAATTGTTTAATTTTAGGATAAAGGCGAAGTGCCTAGTCCGGAAGAAGCCGGTTGGGCTTTCAATCATATAGAACGGAAAATGGGAATGTACAAACCACGGCACACTGTTGAAGAGCAAATCGATTACATGCGAAGCAAAGGTAACAATTAAATTTCTGACGTAGTAATAATAAACAATAATGGCATTGTTACACTGGTGTAAGTTTTCTTAATTGCAACCATTTCGCATTTTTAAATCATCGCGTGTATCTGTTCATTTCAGCCTATGAGGATGCATACAAAAATCAACCGATCTTCCGGTCTTACAAGCGTAACATTAAGGTAGTGTTTTCTTTGTGCATTGAAGGTCAGTCCTAGCTTTGCCTTTAAACGTTTGCTATTTTATGAGTAATTCGACTTGGAATGTTGTTGCGCCCCTTAGTGCCCTTTGAATAGGACTTGTTCCAACAGAAGCTCCCGCAGGTATATAAGCCGTAATTACTTTCTTCTTATTCCAGGGCCAATCAATGATCCAACCACCGCCTCGTCTTTTCTGTATCGACAAGCACGGTCGATTCAACGTCAACAACGCCTGTCCAGTCTGCCGCGACGAGTATCTATATTTTTCTTATAAGAATCCGGAGCTCATCCTTCAGTTTTTAGCAGGTTCGTTTCATTTTCAATAGTCACTATTTATTGGAATAAGCACATAGTTTGCCGTACTTCGGAATGAGTTAAAAAACCTTTATATGTTAGATATACGTGTTTTTGGACGATTGTCAGGCGCTTGGGTAAGATTCGAAAAAAAAAGAATCTGAATCGTTTCTTGTCCGTTCATTATTTGCTCATTTAGATGGTACCGATCAGCCGATTGATATCCTCAAAAGTGGGCTCTGCAGAGAACAGTACGCAAATTTGAAGGCACAACTTCTCAAAGCTAAGGAACACGGACTGATCACATTTGCTGTCCAATTCAGAAACTTTGACTACAGACAATACTACGCGTGGTGGAAGACCGAGCCAACTGCACAGGTATGTATTCAAATGTTTGTTGTGTTTGGTATTCTTTAACGCTGATGTTAAGAAACCTCACTTTGTGTTCTGCCTGGCTGCCAGATCTGTTAAGTAGTATTACTTTATTATATAAATACTAATGAGTCCACTTGTTGGAAATATGTTTCGTCATTTGTGGCTCCCATTTGTTTGATAGGCAAGTTCTTTCTGGCAACCATAATGGAGAATGAGAATGTGAACAACCTTGTTAACCTGTCTGTTTTTAGGCTGCTCGTGCAGGCCTTCGTCTTCAAGACATTCACCCGGATCCATTGGTCTCTTTCCCCACGTTCAAGAGAGATTTCAACAATGACTGGGATCAGTGGTGGCTTAGGAATGACAAGTTTGCACGCAAAGCAAAATAGGAACATATCCCCTCAAACACAATTTCTCTTATCTTTTTTTTTTCATATGGCACTGTTTCAGGTCCAAACTTAATCCATTAATGTTTTAAGCAAAACGGAGGTTTTTGTCGTTATTGCCAGTTAGGGCGCGTTCGGGATTGATTTTCCGAAAGGAAACCATGCAAATTCATCGTTCGGAATGGACATTTTAGAAACGTTCGAATGCTTGGAGAAAACCAAAAATACAGTATGAATTAGCATGGAAAATTTGAAAAATATGCGCGGGAAACGTTTTTCGCAAGCTAATTCATACTGTAATTTTCGTTTTCTCCAAGCATTTTAACGTTTCCAAAAAAAGTCCATCCCGAACGATGAATTTGCATGGTTTCCTTTCGGAAAATCAATCCCGAACGCGCCCCTAACGGTAGACTCACGAAAACGATGTTGCTCAAGCTATTTATATGGGTCGGCTTGTGCAACTATTTTAGTGGTAGGCGAACAAGTTGCCTTACAATTAGGCTAGGTGTAGAATAGTTGTTGTTATTTTGTTGTTAAATAGGCGTCCTTTGAAGTTTCACACCCACTTGTATTAATGTTGTTGGTTATTGAACGCATGGAGTCATCTCAAGATATGTTCTTTTTTTCATCGATTCTGCAAAAGTTAACATACTACTATGCATCATAGTTAACCATTATGAGGTATATGTGCATAGATTGCTAAATGCGTTCTTGGTTAATTTTGGAGTATTGTTTATGCATGCCATGTGCCAAACGCTCTGTTACAGTTCCAGCATAAACTAGATTTTCTTCTTTGTTGTTTGAAAATTTGGACTATTTGAAGTAATATAGAACACGTCTTAAGATAATCCCATCCTTTGCTCTATGTGTATTCCAAGAGCCAAGCCAACGCTAATCAGTTGTTTTCGTTATGTTATTCGTTCTATTTTCTTTATTAAATCCTTCACTTCTCTGTTCATGGTGCAATATTTTGTATATAAGGAGTAATGCATGTAAAAAAAAGAAGAAATTAACATGTAAAACACATGAAATAACACGTTCTAAAGATAACCCCCCCCCCTTTTGAGTTATTTCAGTCAATCACAAGAGAACAGTTGCAACTATACGTTGCAACTGTATGAAACGTATAATCAAACAGCTATACATTGATGATCCAGCATATACTGATTAGTTGTTTACGACACTCGACAGACATTGTAGACATAATTGGAATGGTTAGAAACGTATATATACTCCCGGTCTAGAAGGGGAGTTATCTTACTTGCTGCATATCTACTAGCTTGACAAAGTCCCAGCTTCTGTTCCTGAGGTCGGCAGTCCTTAACTGTCCCTGCGGCTGAGCCCTAGCGGCTATTTGTGGAGCGGTGTCAACGTCGCAGAGGAGAAGAATCCCCGACGTCGCCAGAGTGGCAGAGTGGCCTGGTGCCCCCCATATTCGAGCAGACATCACCGTTATCCACCCCTGTTACCCTTTAATAAAGATTTGTGGCAAGTCTGATCGCTGAGTCTATTATAGGCTTTTTAGGAACAAATATACAGTACAGTAAGTATTAACACGTGTGCGTTAGTGATATATTTACACATATTTTCAATTTAAAAGATATTACGCAGGTTTCTTTTGGTCCCTAGTCCGTTACGACGCTTTTCCCTGGACCCGTTGCCGTTATACAATCCGTGGGATATCGTATATAAATTTTCGTGCGTTTACTGCCGCTTCACCTCGGCAATAAACTGAGCCGGTGCTTATAGATGTCTGTGTATATACGCATGGGGATGCGTGTATCAATTAGAGCATCCCGGCACATCGGATTTCTGTAAACAATGGGTTTAACGCTAAATTGCCATGTGATCAGATGCCAATAAACCCCACTATACATATATTATAGTTAGTGTGAAAAATCGTGTCAGTAGTCTATATACGAAGCGTTCATGTTGACGACTAGATTTGGTCGATCTAATGGTTAGGAGAGCAACTGAATTGAATTTAAGCTGCATATGTGACACGCGTCCACCAAAGTGCAAAAGACGTAGGATACTCTGTGCAAGCGAATATTTTCACATTTTTTTGGCAATTGACCCATCTAATGAGGGTCCCTATTTTGGACCACTTTGGTTGCTTATTGCTGTGGGTGGTTGGTGGTCTACGGAAAGAGAGTCAATGTCCCAATCCTAATCCCAGTCCGAATACACAGAGGGCTTTCCACCCAGTGCACGGAGAGGACTTTAATCCATCCAGGCACTCCAATCCAAACATGAGTTTATGTCTTAGCAAACAGCCGACCCTTTCCCTTCTAAAGCCCAGACTTATACAAGCCGCTACAATCAATGCGGTAATAGTGTATATGTTAAATCAAACAAATGCACATGTGGGAAATCTGCGTGTTCTGCTTTGAATACTTCAGTTCTCGTTCGATCCACCCAGAAAACAGCAATGTTTAAAGTATTTATTCTCCTTCGATGCTTCATGCAGTAATAAAACATCATGTTAGTTATCGAGTACAAATGTGAAATAAAGATATACGGTTATTTGGGCAAGAAACGGGCGTCATACCACAAAAACCCCTTCATGCAAAGGATGTTTTCCATGGGCGAAACAATTAATAAGGAAGAATGGTGCGAATATCGCAGTTTGATTTGAAATGTTATACTTATGTACATACATCGGTGAAAACATTTGTGGCTACCCTTCCGACGTAGTTAGAAGTTTACGGCGAAAATTCCTAAGTTCTAGCATAAATGCTGATTCAATATAAATTGATTAACGGTCAATTATTAAGGAGTTACCAGCATTTGTGCGTCTATAAATTATCATTCGTGTAAGTGAAGTAATGTACAAATCCTACAAAAATCATGCAAAAACAAAGGTTAAAAGGAAAGTCAACGAGAAAAAAACAATGACAGAATCAGTGTGAAGAATCATCAGTTTAAATATAAACAAGAAAAGTTCTAATAATATAGGCGATATTTTGCGGAGAAGCACCACGTGTTACTAGTTTAAGCAAAGCAGTGGGAAGTAATTAAATCCTCACGAGACGTTGTATATGAAAACAAAATTAGTAAAATTAATTGAAGTATTTCCTGAAAATAGCGCAGTTTCTTTAACACTAGTCTACACATCGTCTACACATAAAATAGAAAAAAACTACGTATTTTGATACTATGTAGCACTTACAGCACTCATAAAATACACTGGAGACGTAGGGTTGAAGTACATGCATATGACACGAATTCTCAGGAAAGGTAGGCCAATCTTGTCTTGCCGATTTAGCCGGTTACAAATGGAAGTACAGTTGCTCGGCTCAACAAGAATGACCATCAAAGGAATTATCAATAACAAGATAGGAAGTATGAAGTAATAGCTAAGTTTGGGGACCTGCGTTTAAAATGAGAGCACAACCATTGGAATGCGCAGCCCGGAGGCACTGTGGTCGACCATCTCGACAGACGAAACGAAACAACGGAGATATACGTACAATTCGAAAGCACCTAGGTGTAACTGTTCACTCATTTACGAAACCGCGTTTTTTTGTACCAAAACGCCTGAAAAGCTAGCAGTGATCAAAATAACGAGAAAGATGAAGATGTTATATGGGACATAAATCAATAATTCGATAAAGACAGAGGAAAGCAATACTACGAGACCAAACACGTTCACTAAGCGGAGCGAGAGGAAAGCACGAGAGGCACAGACGGTATACACGAGAATGAAAGCTGAATAGCGTAGACTCTGAACAGACTCAATTCGTTATTAGAGAAAATGATTGAATAATTAGTTTGTTGGTAGTTAGTCATAAGAGAAAAAGCCACTATTATAGGGGATATCTATTAAACTTGAGCGAACAGTTTCTCAATCATCGGCTTCTGGTCGACCATTCCGACCACTCCGGTCTGCATTCTCTTACACTTCGCTCGTCGGTTCTTGAACCAGATCTTCACGTTGTGCGTGGAGATCGGAGGGTAGTTCTCTCTGAAAATTGACAGTTTATTTAGGAGATTTTCGTCTTCGTTCACCCATACAGTACACCATAGCTAGGATGCAGATGATTTACAGACATCTCGTCAATTTTAAGTTTTACCATATGACAAAAATATAATGAAGCGTTGGAAACTTGGCATTATTTCTCACCGATAGGGACAACTGTTGAGTGTCTGTGTGTATTGATCGATTTGCATCCATGTCGGATGGGGATTCTCCTCGAACCACTTTTCCAGAACGGGAAGCTCGGTGAGGGGATCGAACATCAGACGAGATCTGGATATACCGCTGGAAAGGTTAGCACCGATGACAATACTACAAACTACAGTACATATAGGTACTCCCAGTGATACAAAAGTCGCCCGATCACACTATACTATTCTCATGTTCTATTACATGTACCAAAACACATGCTTTATTAGATTTTCCTATTAAAGAATTAAAAAAATGTAAGTGATGATTATTTATTAGAAGACAGCACTTACTTATTCTGATTTGAAGCGGGAGTACTGCATCCGGACTGTTGTCCCATATGTTGTTGCATCTGCTGTTGTGCAGCAAGAACACAGGACAAGTTGGAGAGCGAGCTGAGGGAGGTGAGATCTGTGCCGTGCTTTGGAGAAGCAGACGCAATCGAAGCAGACATATTCATTGGAAGGTCCGGAGAGGAGGCCGTGGACTCCTGAAACCAATCCTAATGAAAGACCAGTTGATTATTAAAGATTTATGCCCATTAATACATATTCACCAACCCCCAAACAACACATTCATTTTAACAGGCATTCGTAATTGACACCGCGCATGACCACTGCACCCAGCCGGTCACTAACATCATAACCAACACTGCTGTATCTATTCCCTGTCTTAGGGTTCGTGTGTGGATGTGCTCTATTCGTTTTTGAATACGGCTGTCTGTGTCTGTCTGTATGTATTTGTTAGTCATCCCCTACAGATCGGCTCTCCGATATGGGGATGTGATGCATCGAATGAATATGTTCACGCTCTTTTTTTGTACACTACAATAGTGTGGGCGCGGACGTGAATCAGATTCGGCAGATCCGCGCACAAAAGAACACTCAGGTAGAAGGTCTGCGGACGAATGTATACAAAATATCCACAATGAGTATTACACTTGGATGTGCTGCAAAACCGATCACCTCATGTGCCCTCCTAACTCATTACTGTGCCCTCAAATATTTGTTCTACTTGTTTAGACCACCGTGATACAGGAGACAACTTCAAATTTGGAGAATGTAATTTGACAACAGACCCGCTTTTCCCCCGGAAAAAGAACAATGGTTTGGGTGTGCGGGTTCGAGATTAGACGGGATTTAGTGCAACGGGATTGAGCCTTTGAGCCGGGCCAGATTGTCGGCGATAATCCGCTGTCAATTGTATTGCGGGAACACAAATTACCCATTTCGATTGAAATAACAAAGGAATGTGGCTTTATGGGGGCTTAGTGAATAGTGCCTAACTTTCATACTGTGGATCTATAAACTAAGCGTTAGACTAAAATACAAAAATCCAGCGAATAGACGACGAGAATAAGTGAAAGTGTCACTATTTAACGGAATATTGAACGAAAAGTTCATTCTATCAGGTATAACACGCATTGCTCTTTTTATGGTGTGATCCCCCAAAATCTACATTTTTATGTTATTTAATGGAGATCAATACGCGTATCGGCGTGAGCTTTGTGCCCGATTGGCAATGAATCTCATTGCATGGGAATGAATTTGTATGATTCGGGATTTGCATCTCGTTACGGGCATAGCGTATTTGAATGCCGATAATCGCGGCTCTCAACCACTTTATGGTCCATATCGGGACAGTGCCCCCCCCCCTTTATATGGATTACACAGTTCTCGTTTTCTGTACGATTGGAGGCAAACATCATAGAAGCAAAAATATGGGATTGAGAATGAAGGCGCTATTTGCCATTGAAATTTTTCACAATCATCCCTGTAAACATCTAGTCTGTAGCGTAAGGGTTTCCGTTCATAGTGTTGCATGCGTACTTTATATTTTACAAACTAAATGTCGAAGACCAACGCGTTGATGCCACCAGATAGTGCCTGTATACATACATACGGGCATGGCAAGGTCAGTGAGATTAAACTGGAATTTGGCAGTGACATTCAGTCCTGTCACCAAAACCCAACATCGTTTGCCCTCATGCCTTGTCTCTCTGATCGAGCGCTCAAAACGTATGTTGTACAAGTGAAGAAGCCAATACGTCTTGAGAATGGGGGCACCGAATGAGACTACCGTCGCATATAGACAAAGTGACAACACGAGAGTAACTCACTTGTTTCAACTCAAAGTCCTCAATGTTCTTCCCATTCTCAGAACTGTGCACGGAGTGTTCGTCTGTTGGTACCGGAGAGTCAGAGCCGCCTTCAATGCGCATTTCCTAAAAAAAAAAGAAGATTAGAATTAAGCATAGAGGAAACATAATATAATTTGAATGATTATTATGCACTAGTGAAAAAGGCGAATAAAACTGCCTCACATTCTCATTGATCTTATTGGCGTTCTCAATTATTGAAGTGTAGTCGAATTTGTTGCGAAAGTCCGGCAGTAGCGAGAGTGGAACCTTAAAATACAGTCGGGTGAAAAGGAGAGGGTAGAATTGGAGCACATGTGGGAACCGTATTTTGTCTACTGCAACTTATAAGAGCGAATAACTTTACGTCTATGTATTTCGAGCACACCTGTGTCTGCATGTTGTTTTGTTGCGTTCCTAAGGCTGGCCGTCTGTTAGTTGCTCGCTGATTGGAAAACCAATTGCAAATCTAAAAGCATACAATTTAACTTATGCAAAGTACTAGTCAAAATGCTAATTGGTTGAACACATAAAGCATATAATTCTTGTCTCGAGTTGAATTGAATTGTAAGCTGATGAAGAAATAAGAGTGTGCTTCATTAAGACTGAATAAATGGAAGGTCAATCTATGACAGCCTAATCACCTGTTGATATCCAATTTTGGGATGGTTTCTTCTGAATGCACTCGCGTTGAGTATGTTCATGAAGCTGAGCAACTTCTGCCGTGACGGATTTGCATCTGCTCGGAACCACTTTTCCAACTTCGGAATTTCGAAAAGCTGGTTGAACTTCATACTTGACACGGGACTGAAACAAGCCAAATTAAGGAATAATCATGAAGAAATTCATGTGAGTGCTGCTTTTAGAAACAAGAGTTTCAGAAAAATCTGTTCCAATCATCCTTTACTATGTGGCTAGCTGTATTTTCAAGAAAATACCAATGCTGTTGAACATATACATATGTTTCACGTGTTTAATGCCGCGTTTTTCACATAGCAATTTCCCGCGTATTTCGTGAGCACAAATTTGGATTTAGTACTATTGACTCTGAGGTAACGGTGTCCTTTCCCACGCCGATGAGGCAAAAAATGGAACTACACAACGAGTTAGACTGACTGGAATCCGTCAATTCTTAGATCTCTATCACATGTGAAAAGTGCAGTGTGGATGATATAAGCGTAACACACAAATCCACTGTTAGCTAATAAGTGATAGTTCACAGTGACTCAATTGCCGACTTTTTGTGATGACACGAAATGTTAATATGTTTCTAATACTCATTCAATTCATCCCCTGACCATAATTTTTATAACTTTCACTCTTCACATTCTACATCTCGTAAAAAGATAAAGTACTCGCGAGCCGTGTTGTACTGTTCATTGTGCCTCTCTATGAACCAAGTCTTTTCTTTCGATGGCAACTAGTTTCCCCCCACTCGGTTGCATAAGAGAAGCGAAAGTGTTTCAAAAAAGAGTGCTGCTTCTCGCATCTCGGCTGTTCAAAAAAAAACCTGTATACATGCAATCTGCACGAGAATAAAGGGAAGGGGAGGGATGGAGAGAGAGAGAGAGAGAGATAAACAAAGAATTAGACGTTCACTCACTCAATTCCCGAACAGTTCATACTGTACCACTTAATTGTAACTTGTTCATAAAAGAAGCCTTACGTGAATGGTTTCACCACTTGCTCAACACAACTATTTAAGACTGTCTAACAATTACAGAAGTCACAATGTAATTGTGAAACAAACCCTGTCAAAAATTACCATTAACTATGTAGATCAGATTTCATTCCTAACGGAGATTTTTTGCTTGACAATGAGCTGTCGGCTGGATAAAAAGGTATCGCTGTCCTCGTCACCGACCCAGTAAAGTAAAGAAAGAGAGAAAATGTTGCGACAAGAGCGTCATTTGAAAGGGAAAACGCCCAGGCCGGCTTTCAATCTCCAAAAGGGGCCTATACAAAGAACCACCGTACCTTAACACAAAAGTCAGGTAATCAGGTCAAACGGGAAAAAGGGTCTGCATTACAAGATTTCCCAATTCATTCATAATACGTAACACCTGCAGACTTGTTGCCGTTATTCTGAGCGGCCTATTTGATGTCGACTTTTCTGATACGGTAATGAAAAGAATGTTGCGTAAATTCGTCTGCGAACGTTGAAAACATTTGTAGGATTGACTCTTCATTGGTTATGTTTAGTCTCTGGAGATTTTGCAAGAAAGGCAAAACTTCAAAAAGCCCTCTCCCCTTTCACAATCCCCTGTTTACATTCGCCTGTCTACAGAATATAGAATATTGTATATTGGAATTTTCCGGTGGTTCAAATCGACACCGAAATCAACATCTCATATTCAATTAGAGATGTTTGGGGGGTTGAATCATCACTTCATTGAATTTCCCGTGAATCTCTCAACATGAAATTTACGCTAAAGCAACTTTCGCGGGAAAGTGGAGGATTTTGTAGTGAAAATTACTACACTGAAAAATTCATCAGAAATGACGATCAAGCCGATATGCACGTTCTTAAATGCAATTGCATATATTAAATTCTGCTCTTTCCGACGAAAAGTTGCTAGGTAATTGTCCGGCTTTCCCGCATTTTGCGGTTTTTCCAGAAGCCACCCCTCCCCGGCAATCCCTTTCTGTGTGTTCAGTTCAGCGCCCCGTGTCCGGATTAGTCGGTCTCGGGTTTACCAGATTGATATTCAGGGGAGGATCGTGTCGGGTCCAACACAAATACGCTCAAACATTCAAATCCGATCGATTATTCGTTCTCTCAACAGTCGGAAATGATAATGGCATAACTCACAGAGTGTGGCCATCAGATTAGAGAACCTCGCATAGAACTATGGTGAACTTCATCAACAAAGAGAACAAAGTAATATTTCGAGGCTTTCGTGAATCGCACTACTCCAGTTAACAATAACTACTGTCATTATATGAGTATCCCAAAATGTGGAACAAAGTGCAATGTGTTCATAATCTTGTACAGTCTCCCCTATTTCGTTTCTGATTCACAAGTGAGGAAAGGGAATAACATTCTTGTCAAATCCGATCAATTGCCCATCTAAGGGGTTTACGGGGGGTGATAAGGCTATGCAATAGTCCCAGGACTCGGCAACACCCCAATTTCTCAGTTTAGTCCGAGAGCGCCGACACAAACAAGTGAATCCGAGCGGGCGGCATTGATCCCGGAGGATGCACACTGATACGATACTTGATATGATACCGTAAACAAACACGAACACGCGGTCACAGAACATTCAACTAGCAAATACTAGCCTGCAAAAAAAGAATATCCTGCTCACTGCTAATGAATGAAAAAGAATATCCTGCTCACTACCAAGTGACGTCCATCGGAGTTGAGAATGATTGTTCGTCATTTGACATAACTCCCCCCTCCCCCCTGAAGTCAGAAAACTACAATCTTCGCCCAAGTCTGAGAATATCCGCCGGTCCATACATTCCTCCTTATCTTGTACGTGTCCTGGCTCCATTGCGTGATAAACATGGCTAAGCCGCCGCGTTGTGTTTTATGACCTATTATACACTCCAATTCCTATCTGTCGAATACTCGGATTACAGATCTCAACCAATCATCTGACGTCATAATTGTGAAGTAGACAGCAAAAATTTTCACACATTTTTCCTCTAAACTAAAGCGTATACTGATCCAGTAAATGAGCTCAATTCCCAAGTTACGACCTTTCTACCCCCTGGCATTACATTCATCGTATATACTAGATTTGCGAAGTGTCTCACTCGAAATGAGTTAATTAAAAAGAGACATCGGGCAGTAATCCCAAGGAAAGCGGAGCCAATTTCCCTTTAGGAACCACAACACTGGCCACAACATCTCATCCGATCAGTGGCCGGGCCTTTGCACTCCCTGATTGGCCGCGATCCCGCTGAGAGGCCCAATGGTCCCAGATTAGCTGACAGCCTACTGTAGCCGCCACGATCCTCTCTTTTCGGCCGGAAGCCGAGGCAATCTTCATTGCCGATGCATTCCAGTACAAACATAGGCTCCCTCTCTTCTATCTCTCCATCCCTCCCTGTCTCTCGCCTATGTATGCTCTCTCTATCTCTTTTTTTTTTGGCTCAAAATCAGACCGAATTTACAAGCCATCCCTCGAAAAATCTCATATCTATGTATTCTCCGACTTTACAGAAAATATTCGGATGAAGAAACGACACCCTGTCTGTCACAAGACAACATTTCTGTCTTTCTCCCTCTCCACTCGCTTCATAATTTCTCTCCCAGACTCTCACACTCTACGTGCTATCACATCCGATAAACTAAATCTTTCGGGATTACGGTAACTCAGGAAAAGGCCAGGGAAACAAACAGACTTCAAGCAACCAAGAATGTACTATGGAAACAATGAATGCTAAAGGGAATAGATACTAGCTACTGGATTACATACAAAATATCACTGTTTCAATAGTATGGTCGACGTGTGCATATTTGGAACTTGCAAAATGGACTGGGCTGTGCGTTGAGCACTAAGATTTGCAAAGAGAGACATCACGCATTCTAACCTTCTTCGCTCTTCCTGCACCTCCAGCTGGTCGAGCCAGTCATTGATCGCATTGATTTGTTCGTGGTTCAACATTGATGGCTCATCACCGGCAATTATTTGGCTGATGATATCCTGAATAAATGAAACTCAACGCTAGCCATGTTGACATTGATCGCTACAAGCATACTATGTGTTATAGTATTTGCTTGCTAATTTCGCTAGCGGACCATTCCCTTATGAGCCAAACTGGTTTGATGTATTTAGTGTAAACATGTCGCCTCGCTCGTCTGTATTTGTTTACTCACACCACGTCAGTTGTCAGCAGGAGTTTGCATCAGAAACAGTTACGGCTGTGATAGTTTACAAAGAACGAAAGGAAAACGCTAACCAATATCCGAGAGAAATAATTTCATACCTTAATCTGTTGATTATCCACTGTTGCTAGCAATTGTGGTTGTTTACTGCATGCTGCCTTCAAAAGACGGTTCTTCAGGTCTGTTATACATTGTGAACTTTGTGAGTCAGTCGATGCGCTGAAATAAATAACGTTTACTGAAATGTGTGATGGGTCATCCCGTGTGTATGTTGGTATCGGGGCCCCTCCACTATCCCCAGGAAGATAATCTGTAGCGGGGCGCAGACCTGGGTTCTGGAATCCCAATGGAGGCCCAGGTCCAAAGCAGACAATGCGCGCAGCAAATACGGTACGCGCAGCGCACCAGCAGAGCGCACTTGACGTGGACTGTGAAAGGCACGGTCCGGCTGGCTGTGGTGCAAATTTGGGGTGACAAAAGAGGCGACTCCGCATACACATTCCCTTATTTACATAAGCACAAATGGGATCAACGGTATCCGAATACCGGTGCATGCGGGTGGTCACGCCGATGCAAATCCAGTGTAGAGAAAGGGCCAGCCAGTAGACAAAAGACCTACGGTTTTGTGAGTATCCTGAGGGTGATATGTCCAGATATATCCTTGAACAGTGCTTCTACTGGTTGATCCTGGTTGTCGGTGATTGACTCGAAAGGGAGCGCCTTCCAGTTATTAACTTGTACCAGTCCTGAAATTTTAATATAAATCAACCTGCGTCTTGTTTCGATGACCACGAATTAGCTTACATTCTTTACATTCTTTGCATGTACGTTTATCAAAATATCTCTTTTCAACTTTTTGATGAACAATAAGATCTAGGGGAAACAATCACCTCGTTCGTGTACAATACATAACTGCGGCAGGTGAAAGTCGGGAATGAAACCTGTTTGAAGGAGAGATGACAAGTCAGAGAAACAGAGAGAAAATGAGAGGGACGGTGAAAGAGAGAGAGGGGTGTGCAAGAGCGAGCTTTTAATCGACAATGGCAAAACTAAGGTGTTTCCCGATCTTCGCAAACCCTTTACCATTATGAATCACGACCAGCAATTTCAGCAATGTGCAACGTTGTTCAAGCAACAACGTAGGTTCAATTTTATTAACGGATAAAGCGAACCATACCCATAAAAAATTTCGTTAAATGTCGTTAAATGTTTGTCCGAAATTTTATGTGTGAGAAGCTCAAGTAAATATTATGCACAGTCGTGTGGTGGAATCAAAGGATCATAAACGTCTTTATCCTCTTTGAATGCCAAAAGCCCTTTAAGCACGGGGGATGGATCTATAAGATTTATTGGCCCAAATGGCATAATGGTCCCCTGCTAACAGAGAGAGATGTACCCTGACATTTGCCGCAGCACCAATGACAAAACTCTTGAGTCATGAATGGGAACCGAATGCTAATGTTGCTTTTGCCACAAGTTTATTGAAAGATCAATATATGTCGATGAAGGATTGAAAATCCCCTTCCCCCACATTCCACTTCAGCATCATATGATTTCATGGCCTTTTCTGTGTGTGTTGAAAACGGCGCCCATTCCGAGAATATTTACTACTTGAAGGGACCGGCAAACATATAGAAATATTCACCGATCAATCCCAGGTATACGGTGCCTTGTGCGGGATTTGCGTGTCTATTTGGTTAACCGGGCAAAGTAGAATTGTGAGGCGGCGAGCGGAAAGTGGTAGAAAGTAACATGGGCGCGTCGAAGGCGAAATCGAGATGGGCTCGAGAAAAACAGAATGAGAGTCAATGGAAGAAGGAGATGGATCGCTGAGAAAAAAACACGTTCAGGTGGAAAGGTAGATTCCAGGACGGGACTGAAGATTAGCGACGCAGCATGAAGAAGTTGGAGCAAACGGACGACAGATGAAAAGAGATTGTAACTGCCAAGTAAAAGAGAAGAGAGATGTCAGAGAAGAGAGAAAATGGATAGGGATCAGTCGAATGGCAATACTGAAAACCAGTAGGAGGAGAGTCCATTTTGAGAGAATAAGAAAGGGTAACGTGGAGAAAAGGGCATATGTATAGCAGAGTCAACTTTACCCTGTGTTGGATGAACACATACGCTGGTCGCGTAATACCACGAAGTTCAATATGCAGCTGCAAAATACCAAAATACTGATTTTAGAATGGTAGCGTCGAAGTGAATGCTCATATTTTTAACAACAAACTGCAGGCTTGACAGTGATCCTGACATTCACACAACATGGCATAGCACCCATCTTAAGTAATGTGTATTAGGTCAAAAATAGAAAGTGCAATGACCAGCAACAAAATATCGCATGGATTTCTAAGTCAAAGAGAATAGTTTAGAAGCGAGACCAACGAAATCGAGTTAGCGCATCCATGATGTTAAAAAAAAATAGGCGAACAGAAATGTCATTCAATAAATACCATGGAGATACGTTTAAGGTTAGACCCCAACTCTACAGCGGTCCCTTGTATTTCTGTTCTGTCGCACGGCAAATGTGATCTCATACGGACTGGATCGAATTAACTTGGCAGGAGAAAGGAATTTGTGATTACGAGAGATTACCGAGATCTATCGACAGAAAAGGAGAATCTTGGAAAAGAGAAAGGGAGAGAAATCAGGCAAAAAGTGATTGGCAAGGAGGGGGCGATGTCGCTGGGAGTTTCGCTCTTCACACACAAATCTCTATCTGCGCGAATATCAGTGCATGGATGCCAGACGGCTCAAGCACCGAGTAAAGGAAAAGAAAGCGATCACAATGTTATAGAGCGCTCCACAACACTAGAGAACAATGTAAATTGAATAGTGAAATTCGTAGATCATGCAGATCAATAAGTAACCGCAAAAAGCCGTAATGACACCAACCTCTGGAGTGAACCGCGAGCTGTGGTTGTCCTAAAGCCGATAGCACTGTTTCGACGAGTTGGTTAAGTAACGTGGATCCCGAGACGATGGCGTAAGTGTCCATGAGCGTGTGGCCATCGTGAGCGCAGGTCAGACAGTGTTGCGCCCGCACTGTCTCTACCGCCACCCGCACTGGGAACATCTGAAGAAATAAAATAATGAACAGACTTACTGAGAAAAATTTGTGTACAGTGGCTGAAAAATTCCAACTCTAGACAATGAGAAAGTTTACAAAATTGATTTTAAGCTGTCGGTTGGAAAGGGCGCACAAAAGGTAGATATAACTGGGCACTGAGAGCTAAAGTCATCGGCAAGCTCATCGGCAAGCTCGGCAAACTCAAATTTACGGTCGAAATGATCACTCAATGGTGAGACGGAAACATTTCGATTACGATATCTCGATTAAGACGGCAGAGACAAGATTGATATCATTTCACAGAGAAGTGACTGGATAACAGACAACTAGGACTAGCGGTAGTACGGCGAAGAATTATTCAAGACTAAGGAAAACAGGTAAAACACGAAGCTGTAAGGTCACGGCACAATGGCACCGATTTTCAAGGTTAACTGCATGAGTTCACTGATAAAGTGGTTAGAGAGAGCGGGAGAGACCCAGAAAGAGCGCGGGAAAGAGTGTGTCTGAGCAATTGCGAGCGAGCCCTTAAGCACTACAGGCAATTGCATAGTTGCCTTGTGATCATGCAAGAAACACGGGGCAGCAGGCATCAATTCGCATGTGAAAGTGAAAAGTTTCGTGTGGTTTTCTTTTCTAGAAGATTGGGATAGGATGTGCTTAGTGAACGAAAAGGCATCGCATTAATTGAAACATACAGCTGTCTGTCGAGAAAATCGCGCAACAGCGATAACTAAAAATGTATGGTCACGTGGTAAAGGGATTCATCGGATCGATAGTTATTGGATTGCATAATACTTCATACTAGTTAATCGTTTCAGCAAGATTCCATTAGCTGATACACAGGAAATATTGAAGGAGGAATTGAAAAAGACGCATACACGCTATTGTGTCAAAAATGATCCTTCAATTCGGCTTCTAACTTTTCGCTTAGTGTTTTATATGACACCGACATTAAACTGTTCCAAAAAAGGTTTCTTGATCCAGAATAAGGCACTCACTTGCAACAGATAAGAATTGCAGTGACCAATGGTGAGAGACACTTTGGACTTCGCAGTAATCCGATTCATAGACATTTATTGGCAATTTTCAGATTAAATAAGATCAGATTTTCATAAAAGTGTGCGCAAGCAAGCATGAGATGAAGCAGAAACGCAACGACGAACACCATACGGACGGGAGAGTTAGCACTAAAACACAACAACAAAAATCAATTCGAGCAGCCTTTTTAACGGAAATACCCATTATGTGAATCAGGATGGCTGATAACTTCCAATCAGCTCAATGAAAATTAACAGACAGACAAAGCCATTTGACGTTAAGTAAAGCTTATCTTAACGTACCTCTATTACTCTCGCAGAAAAACGCGAACTTGTTTCATTTTTTGTAAAGCGTATTGTTTTCTAATAAAAAAGATATACGCGCAATGCTTCCCTATAGCGTACTTAAATTAGTAAGTGATTGTTTAAAATCGATAATTGTATATGGCGAAAAGCGCACGAATTTGTCGATGAATAACGATAACAAATGGATTTTGGAAGATTTGCAATCGAAAACCGATAATATGCACCGAGATATATGTAAACGAGAGAATGTTAAAAAGTGCATTTCATTCAGTAGAAACAGTTGCGCAATTGAGTAATCTCAGTTGTTATCTATGTATTGGATTGATTGACGAGATTCTTATAATTTCATATTATAAGCGATTTGATATTCACGAATAAGGAAGAGCTCCCGAAGGGAAAGCTACAGTATCTCATATCGTCGAGAGCGGGAAGGGGTGGATGTGGATTGAGAGGGGGGGGGGGGTGCAGAGGGGCAGTCTCGTGAGTGTGGCACACAGACAGAGGCGGGCTAGGCTCTCGCTCGTCTCAAATCTGTGGCCCCGCCCACCTAGAGTCACTCCCGCCAATCCCCGCCGAGATCACACAAATCTCGGGCGGGAGACGCATTACGGTAGTCAAGGTCATAAACTTGCCAGAAGCCCATCCCTCTTGGGCCCTCTTCCGCCGCCCAGGCTTAAGGTGGGATAAAGAGCTAGGCTTTGGGGACCAAGCACAAAGATAACGACGTGGATGGGCATATACATAAGTATTCTTGCAAACATAGTCACCATCTTCTTAGCGGTTAACGAAAGAAACTAAAGGCTTCAGACTTACCACCACATACTTTGCCACCATACTGCAACAGAGTTATAGATTTATTCGAATATTGAAAAATTCGTGAATCTCGGTAAGAAACTGTTGTTGTTAAAGCAGAAAGTTACAATAGGAGCACTATGCTTGAGAAATAGAATGGCTGAGACGATTGTGAGATGTCTAGATGGCAGGGTTGTAAGGGGGGAATTGGCAGGGGAGAGGGCAGGGGTCGTGTAGGCAGGCAGTCTCGAAGGCAGGTTTTAGGCGAGTGGAACAAACACTCTTTGGGCTCCAAAGTCGCCCATAACCAATGGATAACTCGGGAGCAGAACAAGAACCGGTTGGGGCACGAGGAGGAGAATTGAGAAAAGGCATGCCTTAGGGGGAGCATGAAAGGAAAAACATGCCTAGAGACACAAACAATGGCAGGGGATTGCAAAACTTAGGCTGTAGAAAGGGAAAGGAATGCCGGGGCAAGTAGGGGTGGGGATGTGTGGTACGTGAGAATGATTCAAAGCATTGACGGCAGTTGGCAATTGGGCAGCTTGTAGAACTATTTAACTCAACAAATAAATAAATTCCCGAGCAGAATTCGAACACATGATATTCAAATAAAAAACCATCTTCCAGAAATGTGTTGGTCATTTAAGGACAAGCATGCCCCGGAAAGAGCACTTATTCATTGATAAGCAGAACGCGCTTTCGAAAGAGTTATAAATCTATTAGGCAGAGTTGAGTTAAATGCCATTGGTTTTTTTTGTTAAAAAGTTTAATTCTATAGTAACAAATTTATAAATGCATACAACAGTCTTCGTTACAATCCGTGCAATATACTTTATCATAATAGTTAACGAGATGGAACTGTTTATTTAAGAAGACATAACTTGCATGCCGAAGTTGGCACACTATATCTTTGGAACAGCTACAGCAACGGCTATAGATTGTGTGGGTAAGTCATAAACATGAAATAGTTTAGTCGATATGATATGACTCTGGGTAAACAGTCGCTTGGCGGGCAAAATTTCTAGGATTATCTCTCTTATCGAGTGTTCAGAAATTATATGCACGCCGACAGCCGAGGCCAGATTGTGGGAATTTGGAAAATATCGGATTGCAATCAATCAATGGGGATATTGAATGCTGTATACACATTCTATCGAAATAGTATCTTTTTCTCTAATACACAGATTTTGTGGACTTACAGAAAAAGTAAAAGCGCAATGCCATAGGAAACTCCTGTTAACCAAATTAATTGTGCAAGCGATATAAAAAATTGAATCGTTTGGTCATAGAACGCATAGATGGAGCTAATCTTAGGCCATATTGCTCTTAGATGCAAAATGGGATTGGCTTGCACATCTTTATCCCATTCTATTAGAATGGAGGATGAAATGAATTTGCTCGGAAATTTTTGATAATGAATAGGGATTGCCCACGTTGTATGGACTGGGGTAAATTGGGGAAACGAATTTGTCAGCGGATACATATTTAATGAGGAAAAAGCTAGGAATTCATAGAGGAACACCAAATAAGAAGAGAGTAAGGAGATCTATTCAATAGAGAACAATTAACAATCAAGATTCGCAGAAGAACTAGATATTGAGATATACGAATGGTAAGCTACATAAATTACACAAACACAAACGTATTAGCACCATTTGTTGTTGACACCTAATTTTCCATAGTTATGCTGAATGATTTTATAGCTGTGACATCATCATCTTTTTTTTTAAGGTGAAATGCATGTTTCTTGATGGAGAGGTGACAGTAACCGAGCAATTTGGTATAAGTATGTCAAATTTGTCCAATTATCAGTAGAAAATGTTTGAGCTTTTCGTCAGATTCTGTAAGACTGCTTGATATAAAGAACGGACACTGACTGTGGCTGCGAATGCTTAAGCAAACACGAGGCGACCCTGTGTTGTACTGTTGGTTGGGGGATAAAGTAATAGCCTTGGTAAGGCGCTTATCAATCCCGGGCCAGGCACACAGGGACGGATACAAAACCCAATGCGCCCAGTGGGGTCACAGATAACAACATTCGCCCGTTGGGAAGGGATGTTCCTTTTGGATATGGTTAAGAAATTGTTAGACGATACGGGCCTTAGGAGGTGCCTAATAGTACCTTCATGTTCGAATGTTGTGAACCACGTTGATACAACTAAAAAACTGGAGAAGGATAACATGTACACAAACGCAATAAATGCAAGTAAAAATTTAAGCAAATCTAGGACGGAGTAAAAACTGCTCGATGTGATCATAAATGTTACGTTGACGAGCAAATTACTACGATTCAGAAAATGAGCATGATGTCAAAGCGATAAGCCATTATTCTGGTAAAATAGAAATATGTTCGAGTACGAAAGGCAATATGATCAAGCTACGCATAGAAGTGAGTAGAAATCGAAAGCTGTTTCCTCGGGGGTGAAAGTGAGAGACTTGTCTTGTATACCCTAGCATTCCCTCTGAAAGAAAACGGGATCTTGTTGTACTGCTGTGGAACACAAAAATCGAATGGCATTCGATGGGAAATGATTGCCACTATGTATTACGAGCATTGTATGCATTTAATGTGACTTACAGGACATATCTGAAACTATCGCCTGCTTGCTTTGGAAAAATACAAATATAATACCAGTGGATTCACACACTTCGCGATCAAACAACAACAAAATTTTTTTATCAAACCGTCAATTCCTTTAATCGGTTTGTAATGTAATTTTCGATTCAGATGTCAGGGTTTGCACGTTTATACTGTATTTTCGGTTCAAAATATTTTTCGAAATAACAAGCAAAATGAGAAAAGAAGGAAAGCTACCATGGCAGCAAATCGCGTGGGGATTAGCCTTTAGAGACGGCGGGGGGCGCGTAGCGCGCGTGATTTCACTTTCAGATCCCATAAAACCGTGTGGCGGCAGAGCGATAGCAATCACGAAATAAGAGGCGAAACCGAGGCTCTGCGACAAGCCCAAGGCCGCAGCTTTCACTAGATCCCACCTTTGGCAGTCTTTTCAACCAGTGACACCAAACGGACAAATTTGAGTTTTGCTAAATGGACTTAGTCTTTCGGAAACTATGACACGCCAAATGAGCCTTCATTCGAAAATTTGAAATGCCCTAACAAAAGGAAGAATTGTTTCACGCCAAGAAGCAAAAGTCAAAGCTTTCCAACAAGTTAGAGTTGCGAACAAAAACGGGCATCCACGGTAAAGCAGCTTGCGAGATTCATAAGCTAAGTGGCGTGTAAAACTGAGCCATTCCCTGTTGCATAACCCCTTGCTTTCTTTGTTGCACTCTCACTTTCCTCTTCAATTTGCCCCGGGAAAAGCGAGAGGAACCCGTTTGTGAGTAGTGAAGAGAATCATATCCGAGCAAGGTCGCCCTTGCTGCCAAGATCCAACAGACAGTGCTTGGCAGACAATCTTAAACGTTAGACCGAAAAGCTGGGGATCATACATAAAACGAAGCCTACACTAGACAAAAATAAGCATGTTTTAAATTGTTTGTGTAATCGACAAATTTAAACAAAACCAATTTAATTCGAAGACGTAAGTTTTGCTGTCGCACGCTATGTGTTGTATTTTCAGCACACGATGAAACAAAGCTGATATAGGGTGAATAATTTATTCTTAGTTACAAACATATACCACGAGAACGCTTTATATATAAAAGTAATATTTTGCTGTAAAAACCAAGCTATTGAGTCGAAGCTGGTGAGAAGAATCGCAAACCTATAGCGTCCCAATGGGTCACCAAGAATTGATGGCATATTAGACATCAATTGCAACAAATGCAGGCTCGAATTTTACTTTTTGGGAATCTTTACGATTTTTATTGGGAACATGATCAACGACCGTAGTTTGCGCGAAACAACAAAAAAAAACACAGGAAAGTGCAAAACGAATTTGGGAAAACTTAGGATTTAAAGGTAAATTTTAGGACTGAATGGAGGTTTCAAACAATTATTATGTTGTTGTTCATAAATTAGGAAAGCGAATCTCTGGAGACTCGAGGATGCGAGAGAGTCATAAACAGTACCTTTTGGAAAAGTTCTTTTCTTTTCCTCCCGCGGACTACTCAGCACAACAAAATGCCAACTCAATCCCCGAGAAATCAGGCGGACAAAAAGAATACAAAGCATTTAAACAAAACCTCCAAGGAAGGGGGGGGGGGAGCCTCTTGAGAAATTCAGGTACATTTGTGCATATAAATAACCCTTATAAATATCGACAAGGCTGAATTCAAAAGAGAGCATATGAATAAGTTAGAAACATGATACACGTATTCGAAAACACATGGGGAATTATCACAAAGGCTAAGATCAAACTGAGTATAAACGAAGAGACAGCAGATCAAAGATCCAGTTTTTTTGAAGCAAGAAGTGATTTGTGTTAAGTTTAAAGTAGTTTTGTGAAGTAGTTGAGTCCTTGCCCAAGATCCCAGATGCCGATACCCACTCCGTGTTTCTTAGCCACATTCAGGCGTAGTTCGATGCTCGTGAGGCTTGGGTAATATACCAAAGAGTTGCTAAAGTAATTGATGTTATATGAAGAATATCTTACCAAATCATACAAGTATATTTGGATAGGTGAATAATGCATATAGACAGGTCGACTCAATACAGTTACTAAACCAATTTAAAGCATCTAACCATAAGCCTTACGTGAGTAGTATTCGATGTTCAGCCACTTCCTCATCCCATTCCAGTACAGATTGTTCTCCTTCCAACAATTCGAGATACCTAAGTGGTTTGTTAATGATGAATCAGTTAGATGACACTCGTACACTGTACTACTCAGGCTTCGACTATTAAGGGGTCGTAAATGATAAGTACTATTACACGATTTTACGTGATGTGCATTCATCTTCCTCCTACTCGCCTGATTGATCGCTTATGAGCATTTGATGTTCCTTTGATGTATACAGTGCTGCATTTATCTGAGGAGAAACCTGGGCGCGGATGATATCTGTGCGCCCGGCAAAAAAGAGGCGATTTCTCATGGCAAAAGAGCCGGCAACGGTGCGCAACAGCCGATAAATATTCACAAGGGAAAGTGAAAGTTATCTTCGATACAAGAAAAAGCAAAACTTTGCAGTTATGTGTAGAAAGTCATTATCCGGGGGACTCAACTCGCAACCAAGTTTATATTTGTAGTTGCGTGTTCACATAAGCACTGATAATGAGCCTTTGATCACTATGGTGTGTCGTTTGCTTCCGTACTAAACGAAACCAGCATAAGTGATCATTGTTCATCGATCAAGCTTCCCCCAAACCATCAGAAAAAATAAGAGATGCAACTTCCACCGTGTTGCAAATTTATGATGTTCGATCTCAAGTGAGACTGGACAAGTGTTATCAGGAAAAATGTTGAAAGGGAATATCCGCTGATTCCTTCCGCTCATCTGAATGTGTGCGCGGGGCAACTTCTATTTGTATATGTGTGTCCAAAGGGACTTCTTGTATGTTGGTATCAATTTACACCCGCCCTACCACACTGCTTCCTCCCATTTGTATTACGCTAGTGCGCGAACCAACGCAACAACAAACACACACATAAGGCGCCGTTTAGCAAAGAGCTGCTCATCCTCTCAGGCCAAGGGACTAACTCCAATCAATTAGAACTTCGGAATACATGCCAATTGGAAATTCGGATTACCTCAAAGACGTCAACAAAACATGTTGCAGAAACAGCCAGTAACTGATTTTCGTTATCAACACTATCGATTTAATTCAATGCAAATGTTCGGCTCCAGTCCTTTCATGGTGTTCAGTTAATGTGTGGTTGTCCATACCACACACATAAACGCACATAGTATACAGAAATGATGTGAGTCACGCTATGCGCGGTGATTTCACATCTCTTCGCCTGAGTGATGTAGTTACTATACAGCATAACTCGCATTTCCCTTTAGTCGTTTTACTGCAAAAAGCCCTACGCGAGTACCATCCCAAGAACATGATCGCCCTCGAAGAAAGACAGCTGAAAGTGAGAGTTTCCAACCGATGGGGACCGCAAAAATGTAGGTTCAGATTATTGCAAGCAAGGCATTTCATTCGAAAATCCGATCATACTTCCGGCCAGCATAATAATAATGAACTAATTAGAAATAATCTACTAATTGTTTGTTCCTTCGCACATGCTACCAACGATTTCCGATGAAACAAGGTAATCAATAGAGAGACTCGATCAGGTCAAGATCTTTGGGATGTCTCTGCTTTTTTTGAATGTATATGTAATTGGGGGTCGATGTGTGCAGGAGAAAGATGGCAGAGAGCAGCTCCACAACCAGTTCTTTCCTTTCCGATCTCGAGAGGGTCGGCAGTGCTGCCGATTACAAGAAAGTGCACATTAACTTGCATCACATACATAGTTGCATACATTGCGGGATAAGACGATCTCGTGTGCAGGTTCCCAGTAAAATCGCCCTTCTTAAATGAGTACTTGGGAAGTAGGGATCGCCTTCTTCGAAGTGGCATTCCATAATCAGTAAACAACAAACAACAGCCACTCGTATCCGTGCCACCATCTATGGGAAAAAAACCGTATGCAGTTTAAGTTATACCGATGCCACATTGCTTCCGATGTGTCCTCCTTTTACCATTAATAATCGTACTCAAAATAACGTATTGACCAGTTCTCTGGGAAAGTGAAAGTGCGAGAGAAGTCACGAATCTTCTCAACAACTTGTTTTCTGAGTCTTGGTATAATCTCGATGTGCGCCTCTGCGCAATCAACTGAGAGTAAGACGGTGAAAGTCTCGCGAATGCGATGGCATTTACGCGGAAAAAAAAGAAACCCCACTTTACACGATACGAGATCAAGCGCGCAGCGCGCCTGCTAGCGCCGACATTGTGTAATAATACATTGGCATCCCTGCAGTCATGAAAGCGATTGTACGATTATATGCCACACTGCTTGGATGAATGGAAAGAGAAAGTTTCGGGAAAAGGTCTTGAAGAAATGAGGGACCGCTTACAGTAATAGTATGACACATGTAGTTTTGTCCAGAAACAAACTGCAACAAACTCTAAGATTAACCAATGCCAAAATCACTCACTTTCCTCGAGTTACGGCCTCGGCACCTTTCTTACTGTAATGGTACCCATAGTAATTGATTCCAATCATAATACGACTGGCCATAACGGGAGACCCTTCTGTCAACACCTATAAAGCGAATTATTTGATAGGAAGCTAAATTCGCGGCATTTACGAGCGGCATTTACGAACTTCTGATTCTGTTAACTTTACTATTAATACCACCAATAAGAATCACCTCAATGCTCTTTTCCACCCATTTCAATGGAGCAACACCCGCGCCTCCAGGGTAATCGTAGGTCATCACCTAAAATACCACCCAATAATTTAATAATCTCAAGAATAAAAAGGAATATCGTGTTTAGGAACAGGTATTACGCGGCGAAATCCACTGATAAAACATACTTGCTGGACTAAGTATAATAACAAATTTTCATGGTCACAAAAGCGCAACAGCAGTACCTGAATGTAGTCAATAGATCTCATCATGGCCTGGAGAAAGGCAACCGTGAACATTCCCGTCATCTGGCTGCAAAAAGTCAATATCAAAGTTACGAATCATAAAACGCAAAACGATCTGCTTGCAACTGTTAAGTAAGTCAACATTATGTTATACAATATTATACAATACGTAATTGAAATATGCCATGCTTACTTGTTTGCTCCAAGCGGAGGCCCAACCGGCACAATAATCTCCAATCCTTTATCGTGGAATCCGTCACCCCACTGCACGAGCAGTTCGACCAAGTAGCTGAATAATGTTTAAGAATCAAGCTAATTAAACTGGAGTAGAATCCTAGTAGGTGTCTTGAGAAGATACCACATTCCCTACGAAAAAAAACGAAAGAAGCTTCTTGACTGATGCCGGTGTTTTGAAAAAAAAAATACTAGAGAAAACTCACGGAGCTGCACCGCCCTGCGTAACAGACATAATCGACATCCATAGCTCGATCACAGCGCCATCGAATTGATTTCTCTGAAAATTATTGGTGAGCTAAGGAGAATACATAGTTTCAAGTTCTCCTACATATTTCGTCATAATGTTTTGTACAACTACTCCTCACATGTGTTTTAGGCCAGTGATTTCACGAACTTCCCAAAGGACTAACCCGCATTAAAGAGCTAAAGTTACCTAATCCAGAAATGCAAAAACTCAAGGTTTAGCCAAGAAGCTGAGAGTGAAGAGAGAGAAGAGATAAAGGCGAAAGGGAAACAAAGAGAGAACAGAAGTGTCAGAGAGCGAGAGTCGTGAGGAAACAGAAAACAACAACGTGAGATGGCAGGGAGATAGGGAGAGAGGGAGTTGCGAGAGTTAGGAGAAAGAAGAGATCAAGTAAGATTACAACTGAGAGGGAAACGAAAATCACTAGATTGGGTTAAGAGAGAGCAGAGATGAAGACGGAACCGGATTCACCTTTCTCAACCACTGAGTCTTGAGATACGATAATACCTTCACAATGGCAGGAAGAGGGATCGGACGGAAATTGCAGATTCTGCATGACACAATACCAGATCATGTGAATTCTAGGCTATTTTTTGCTGCAACAGACAAAAATAAAATCTGCCAATTCCGAAATTCTTAGAAAAATGGCATCCACTTAAGTATATCAGTCCCACGTTTAATTTTGAAAAGCCATATGAGCTTAATTTTCAGTCATGTGTCACCCTCATATTTCAGAAAAGAGGTGCCGATGCACTGTATGTGCCATACTTTGAGCATACACGAGAAGAGTACTTTTTTGAGTTTATAGGTAAAAGGGTCAAGCGCAGATGCATGCCGAGATGAGAACTAGTGCAATTATGTCATGTATGCCATTTTCATACACAGAAGGAGCACTTATTTTTATGAGGTGGAGAAAAACATTACTGGGATGTCTAATGTGTTGTCTCGTGCACTTGCTGACATGGTTTTCATCAAATTCAAAACGCTCACTAATTAAAATTTAACCTTGCCTTCATTAAATTAACAATGCAGTTTATTTATAGTGGCTACATTTTGCGCCTAATTACATATGAATAACGCTTAAAGTCGCCTTCCGTAAATAAGCTTGATCGATGCGCTCAGGAAATAACTATTCGATGCGGCTAGGCTTGCTTGCTTGGTTAAGTGTGACCGAATTTATTCGATCGACAGTGGTACCATTCATTGCCTGTACAGGTCACGCTTTGACAAATGGTCATCAAAACAACCCTGCGCTTGAGGTCGAAGTGGGCATTGGCAAATTTCCCCCCAAGTGAAAAGGAAACAGGTATACCAGGTCAATAACAAACAAAGTTCAACTGCTCACAAGCACAGCGCACAAATCGGGTTAAGTTGTCGATGTTTAGAAAGCACATCTCGGTCAGCTTTTAGTTAACTATAAGGCTAGTTAATAAAGTATCACAGTATTTTTAGAACAACCTGCGTCATTCCCAGTTGAAGTGTATTGTTGAGCATATCGCTCAGAAAATGGTTCAGACGTTTACCAACCGTTAGGAAATTGATTAGATCGTTGCGACATTGAAGTGCCCAGCGCTCATTTGTGAGAAACTGTGACATGTCTTCTGGAGACCAATCATCGAAAAGGACGCGGGGCACTATTTTGATGGCAGAATTATTCGATCGAACATCATTCATCCAACCTGAAATTATAGGCTTATTTGGAAGGTGGTAGATCTGACTCTGAGCCTGCAATCTACTCAAATTTACCTACCGTAGACATGCGACGGCCGTTTTACTTCTCTAGTATTTTAAATCGTAATAAATACAACCACAGTATGAGTGGAATTCCAAATTTCTCACCATGATCGATATCGTGTGTTCCGAGAATTTGACACGACTGCTCTTCATCGGTATTCTTAGGTTTCAATTGTAGCCACACTGGAGAAACGTGAGTCAACTTTTGGGCGATAGATTTAGCAAGATCATATCCGTGATTATTCCACTGAAATACTAAGATATGTGCAAAGAATTAACAAATAATTGACTAGGTCGAACCGCAAACCAAAGTAGCGTCCAAGAACAGTCTCGTAAACAATTGTATGGAAAATTCCGCAAATCACTTACAGGCGTGACATAAGCAAGTGCCGGGTTTTGAAATGCTCTTTCACTGGAATCCACTGTCTGTTCGTCTTCCAAGATCGATTGTTTATTCACAGAAGCTGGAGGAAACTTGAGGTCGCCAAGCTGCAATAATTTTCATATAACTGTTTCTAGGACTTAATTTCAATACTCAATGAGAGCCCTTCGTCTCAGGGAGAAAAATAAGTGAGAAAAAAAAGCAAGTTACTCACGTATTTGTGCTCGTCATCTGCCTGTTTGACTTCCGGTTCTAGTTGTGATTTTGTTTTCTTCTTTCGATCGGATTTTGACAAGGCTATGCTGTATCCAACCAGATATACCAGAATAACTATCCAAGCTCGCATCCTGAAATAAACATGGAACATGTGCATTCTACTGTCTAGTAAGTACACCGACCCTCGAAGATCTCTTTTATTGAGTTAAGGCAATTAAAAACATGTGTGGAAATGATATAACAAAGGGTTTTATGTTTCTCATACGTTTCAATATGTAACTTAGCAGACTTGCGGTTCAGTGAAACGAATATACCGTAATATTAGTGTCTAATTGGCAGTCAAGCTCAATAAAACAGTTAGAATACTCGTAGCACGGAAACACAACTTGCTTTCATCTAAATGATCAGTGGAGTGACTGTTTCCACAAACATGTTAATGATTCACTTTCACATAATTTGTTAGTAGCATTTCACAATCATAGAACACAATTGGTACGAACCACTGAGTACGTTTGCATTAGCCAGCGACAAGATGAAAACTAATTTATTCACAGAATTCACAACCAAATCACCTATTCTACATATAACTTCTACAAAAGACCATATGTAGAGTAGTTGGAACCGAAAGCAGGTTAGACGAAGAAGAGTCAATAAAAATCTACTATATACGGTTACAGATTTCAAAAAAAAAAGAAGAGGATTCGTGAATGATTCAATATGTAGGTAGAAAAGATGATAGTTCTAACGACTTAATACATTAATAGTTTGGTTGAACGTTGAGACGTTACAGTTAGGCCATGCAACAATTTTGGAATAAAAGACTTCCACTTACTTTAGCACCGAACGTAACTAACTAGACATTACATAGTAAAAGACTCGAAATGAGGAACGAAGTATTTAAAAGAATGGAATTTCAACCAACACTCATAAGAAAAGAACGGAGCAATTTCTGGGCAAGCATGGAACGTGACTCAAAATGGTATTCATATATCCTAATTTATATTTACACACCAGAATACAACTTTACCCGTTGTTACACACAAATGACAGTTTGAAATCAATAAATAGGTACAAAATGAAGGTAGATCTTTACTTTATCAGTAAACCTGATAAGTGGGTGCTTAGTTAACTGTTCTAGCTAACAAATTGTTAAATAATTTCCGATAATAGTTAGTAGGCTTCCAGCTGCATGTCTTCTAGCCGAAATGATACAAAAGCATGAATTCCTCTCAAGAAAACGAAAACAAAATGGAAATCGATAATCACGTTCGAACTTGGAATCGACCGGCTTTTGTGATATACTTCACTCCCTTGAACGGCTTGTATTTTTCACCGTACATATCCAGTCGATTCACCTTCAGACCAGACACCGTCAATTGGTTGATCTTGAACCGAACATTTATGGGCGGAGAGTCACAAACGGCGGTACCAGAGATGGAAACCTGAAATCGATGCGTTGCGGAATAGCTCTATTACTTTGGCGGAATGATAAAATCATTGACGTTCAAATAAGTCAAGAAAGTGCGAAAATACCTCACATCGTTTAGTGGAAAATTGTCCCACATTGACATATTCGCAAAAGAACAGAAAATAAATGTATACTTGAAATTGAGCTCCGCATTAACTTAGATCCCGTTGAAATTAGAAAAAAAAACGATCGTACCGATCCTTTAAGCGATGGAGGCTTTCCGAGGTCGATCTTCCCAATGTTCCATTGCAGTAGTTTGCTGGTTGGATCAAATGAATACTTTCCATGACTGGCAACCAGATTACAGTTGAGCACAGCCTTTGGCATGGTCATCTCCGCAACAACATCTTCTACCTAAATTGCACGCTGTCCATCAAATAAATATTATTAAGGTACTTCAACATGATACATCGAACATATACACCGATACGCGTTATGTTCAACAAGAAAAATGCGAGAAAACTGCAAAACTCACAATTTTTCCCATGCTCTGCTTGGGTCCAATAGTTAGATCAAGCCTCGAAGCGGCGCCTCCTTTCAGAACAATACTGTGACGAACATAGACAGGAATTGCCACCATACTTAAACATACAGAATAAGTTCATGAACTACAACGTTAAAAAATAATAAAGTGCGTACGTGTAATTCATACTATATGTATAACAGATATTTGTTAACAAATTTGAGTGGGTTAGGGTAACATACTTTTGTGCTGCGATGTGGTAAGACAGAAGGCGGAAGTTGCCATCCGGTGGTACAAACGACAAAACTCGTTCATTCTGAAAATTATCAGGATTTTCCTGGAATTCTGAAAATTCGGCAATGTTACTGTAGGCTGAGTTCACAAGCAAATACGGCAGTAGCGAAAGACTGCGGAAGAAATTTTTTTTCGCATGAGTTTCAGTACTCACCTCCCATCGTTTGAATCTGATGCATGGGTGGAAGGACACATCATCAAGCAATCGGGGATTGACTAGGGTCATTGTCAGATCAGGCATTCCAGACAGTTTACAACAACAGTCGATCTGAAACCCGTTCAAATATTTCCAATGCAAAGCTAAGTTGTAAATCATATTACCGAAATACAGAAATAAGAAAGCAAGAAGGGAAAATTTCAGCATATTCTCACAAAACTTACATATCCCTGAATTTCGGCGAATACGGTCGATCCTTGCTTATCAATAATTGCATCAATCTCCTCAACTACGTCGAAATACGACTCGTTGTTCGTGTATTTGACACCTATAAACAATAGATGCGTTGGAAAACATCAAGCATGGCTGATACAAAGTCAAGTTAGCATCCTCAAATAAAAAAGGCCGGAAACGCTAACCTTGCCGTCTCCACGGGATGTTGGAAAGTTGCCCTGTTGGTAGCACATCCGAGAGATTATTGCGGCCCGTAACCTGCAATCAATTTTTTTTGGGAGTCAGCAACAGTACCACGATGTGTAAACTAAATTAAACGCATATAAATCAATTACCAAAGTACTAAGTGAAATATTATGAAATACTTCAACAATCAACAATGCACAACGTGCGACAAACAAACAAACAAACCTGATTAGCTATATTCCTTAGGAAGTTGGGCGGTTTTATCAAATCCTGTAGAATATTCAACTCAGTCACGAGTGGATATCCGTTATCGAGCATTTCATCAAGCAGCTAAATAGATACGTTTGCGTATACATGTACGTTTGCATGCACATCAACATAGCTTAATACATTGTGTGGCAATAACGTAATTTGTTGCATAGACCGAGCACCAACAACGAGGCAACGACATTGAAAAAATTCTCGTTGGCTTATTTTGAACTATTTTATCCACTACTGATTAATGCGCCCAACGGTGGGCGAATATATTTGAGGGCGATGAATATGTTTCAATAAAAAGCTTATAGTTGAATTTCAAACCTCAAAAACAATCACACAGTTGTCCTTTATTGAGGAATCGGAACATTCGTCGAAATATTGGGCGAATGTTTGAACAACACGATGCAGAAATTCGAGAACCATAAGAGGAGGAGCTGTAATTTAGTCAGTATTACATTAAATAGGCTGCGCCGATAACGTCAATTTAAACACAAACTCTCCACTCGTTCTCAGCTCAGAGCGTTCTATGTGCACAACCGCGTTCCTATCTTATCCGGCAAGGTTCTTAAAATGATATTTCATAGACTGTCCAAGGGAATTCAGTCCGACCCTTTATTGCACAAAGATCCAAGTGACTTACTTTCAAATGTTGTAACTGCGAGAAGAAATATCTGATTGTGATAAACACTGATAAGATAATGATGTGGAGTGGAGATTATGGGAGGAACATCTTCAGGTTGCGCGGCCTGTAATAGTAAAAGGGTGAATTACTTAACGAAGGAGTAATCACGAAGTGCGTAAACTGGGAGTAGTTAAATAACTGCTTCTTGCGGCGGACATTGTTAGGTAATAGTGCGATATGATATTGGTGTTGTCATTCAAAAATCTTTGACCACATACGGTAATATTTAAGACGTGTGGTGCAGATAACAGTGGTAAGTGGCAGCTAAGAGGCATTTGAATACACTTCCTATTTGAGAAAAAAAACTAAGAATAAGTATGAAAATGAGGTCCGACCTTCTTTTGAACGTCAAAAAAGTAGTCACATATTGATCGATGAATGACTGATTTCCAGTGTTTTTCTAACAAAACGTCTCTGAAAGACATACACGTTAGGGTTGTATTTGTTTCACCGTTGTTGGAAGACATATGAAGGATCCACTGTATTTCGGCGACGGGGAAAAATGTAGGAGTTTATTTCTTGTGTTCCACAATAAACGATTTAACCCTTATTATTGCTTACCCTGTGGTATTGACGATAAATAATGAGTTGAGCATATCAGTTGCTGTTGAGGAATGAATATGAAGAATGTATTACTATACGTATTTTCTAAAGCACTCCTGAAACAAAAGCATAAATGCCCCGCGGGTTAAAACAGAAAATACATTTATTTCAAGCCAGGAAAATCAAATACTAAAACCAAACATTAGGAACTCACGGATCAAATACGTAGAGTACGCAATACACTAGGCAAATCGTCGACAAAAAAGAGACAAAGGAAAGTTATGGAGCTGTGTAATCCGTTTTATAGCGAATTAAAATGTTCAAAAGACAGACAAAACATTGCCCCAGAAATCTTATCGGATTCACTGAATACGCTGGCGCGGACCGCAACGCGAGATATGTTGTCGAATAGAATGGCACTGCGATCGCTGCTAATCTATTCCCGAATAACCCCCCTCTGGTCGCTAAGCGCCCGAACGCGCGCACTTTTTACCGCGCGGTGCAGTGTCGCAGGTGTGCACCGGGGACAAGGCGTGCGCGCGTTCGCGCGGTTAACCCACACATAGTGTAGCAACTACGGTAACAACATGAAAAATAGTATACACAAAAGAGGGAAATTGATATAAAATGTTTTATTCAATACTTATAAGCAATAAAAAGCACTGTAATATTAATAATTTGATGATAAATATTACAAATACATCTGGCTAAAGTATAAAGTAAGATAATCCACAAATTACGCTCTAACACGTAAAACGCTAAAAGAAATCCTAACACTTAGAAGAAAGTAAGAAAATGTACACTTCGACCAAAGACTAAAATAAAGGTTACTTTTTCGATAAATTACTAGAAACAGAAGGAAACAAAGAATAAGTACCAGTAATTATTAAACCCATAAAACAAAGGAAATTAGTCTCACGTTGAAATTCACTAAATCAGGAATGTATGCAAGGTAAACTGGTACTCACTGGTCACTGGATTATATACAAAATGTGCAACTAAACATAACTACAAATTATTGGTACTGCTGAATTACACGAACACGAACTAAACAAATCAATCAAAGTGGAACTCAGCATTATTTGAAGATCTACGAACAGCGAACACGTATTGGAACATTTCAATTCAGCGAGTATTTTACTCATGGTATGTCTCAGAATGTTGGCTAACGGCAAAGAAACGTCCCATTGCGGAGGTAACACACACCGGTGCGACTATTTTGCTACAGGATAACACACGGATGCTCCTGTTTGTTCTCGTATATTCAAAGTACTGATCGTTCATCGCTTCCAATTCCTGTAGCAACGAATCGGAGGCAAGCACCGACTGTTGGGCGTTACGGAACATCATTTCCGCAATCTTCATTGACGATTTATCGTCCACGAGAGCCTATAACAAAGAGGGAATGAACTGGTGAAACAAATTAAAGGAGTCTAGTATGGATAGTGTTTTCTATACATATACTGCTATCGAAACCGAAAATAAATTGAATACGTTGAGAAATAGACAAAAATGGATCACCCATATGAAACAAATTATACAGAAAAAAGGGACATACACAATTCCGAGTTGTCTCCTTGGCTGCCGATTGAAAGAGTGGGGAACCGTCCGTACACTATTTGACCGAGGCCAATCCGTGACCTAAATGGGGAATAAGTTAAGAGCTATGGGAAATCCCAGAGAGAAGTAAGACAAATTAGAGCAAAGATGCCCGACAAGCCCGGTAGCCCTTTTTTAAATGATAAGCAACCGCATTGCATATTGTCCCATTAAAAGGCTTCTTTTCTCACACTAAAATATTTTACAACTTTTTATGCTTGTTTCATACTCTTACAATGTTTTACATACCATAAACTCTACAAAACTTTCGCATCCTGTTGTTGCCTCCACGATTGCACTTCCAACGGCAGCATGAGTCATTATATCCTCCAACTTGCGTTCTGTAAAAAAAATCTTGTTTTTTTTAGACATATCAATACAAATTGTAGATATCACTCCATCATTATCCCACTCATGTGCATGCATGTGCAATCAATAATAATTTAAAATATAAAATAACGTTATGAATTTGAGTGTATGTGATCGTATTAAATTGTGTTAAAACAAGAAACTTACACCCTTATAACCATTTTCCTATTGATCTCCACATCGCCTATTTAGTCTAGAATACAAAAATAGAATAAAAACTAGACCCCAATTAGACCCCATATTGCATAAAGGCATAGGAATGCAAGTACTTGTTTCAAAACCCGGTCGGTATTTCGCTTTAATAAATAAATAAATAAATCATGAATTACAGTAGAGAAACCCTCTCCACCTCAACCGAAGAACAATTGCATAAAAAAAGAGAACAATTACTGTAAATAAAACAATATTTAACATTTAAGTTACCTTTCCGGGGAGTGATTGTATGAAGCTTTCATATTTCCCGGCTTCACCGCTTCACTCTTCAATTGGGAATTAAGGCCATTGTGCGTCTAAATTATCACGCATTAAACGATTCCTCACCTGATTCCCTCCTAACAAACGTTGTTTTATATACATGTAACACACCACCCGCATATATGGCGTAGAATTCATAGTATGCATCGCCTTGCCATCATGCAGGGATTGACTTTAGATATAATGCGTACAATTATTTATACAGTAATACCTAGCTAACCCGCATTCTCCATTGTTCACAGACACGTTACGGTTACTGTCCAAATATGTCCGGTCCGTATTGTGCCGCCTGAAAATGGACGGTAAGAAAAATGACTAGTAAACACACATTTTATAAATAAACTGTGCCATATGATGAAAACAGAGACAGAATATGCTCGCACCTCTCTCTGTTCACCCTTGGAAAACGCAACCTCTTCGGAAGTTCGCTTACGAGGAAGGACAATTGTTCGCGGATTGTAGTCGCTGTTTCTATTCCTTAAAAGTGAACAACAGTGTACTGTGGATGAAACTATACAAACAAATAATACAAAGTATTCGCAGAAATAATAACGAAATGACCAAGCTCTATTTCAACTAGTGCTGAATTCAGTGTATATTGAACATAATATTAAAGTAGACTAAAACCTTTCATAGGACCCATGCATAGGCCTCGAGTCCTCTGAGTAATAATTCTCCACATTTCGGCGGCTGTATTGAGAGTCTTCTCGCTCTAAAGTTGCCGCAAGCAAATATATCAGTGAACTAAAATTCCTTGCGAATTTCTGCCCCCGCCGGAGCATAGCTAAGGACATCTGTGGAATCTTCGCGATGGGTACAATTGGTAAATTCTTCATACTTATGAAATAAACATAAATTATACTCACCGTAACGACTTCGATCCATTGCTATGCGGTGACTACGAGGACTCCTGTAAAATGTACACGAATTATCATAAAGCTTAACAAGTTAATCAGAGATGGGAGCATACGGAACACGTCAAACAAAGCGGACATTTGTTTTCATAAACAATAGATTAAAACAAGCCCCCATACACAAATTTAAGGACTCTTTCGAGGTAAGCAAATGAAACTGTGAAATAACTGTGTTTTACAGTTTACAGTACAAATTGACATGACACCAGCGCCTGGCCACTCGGCCAACGCACACTGGAGGGAAAAGCATATAGTTATCAAGATTAAATTACAATGAATGAATAAAGTATTCATATAAAATCCAATGCATATAAAATTCCTAAAAATGCAAGATCCAAAACGCAAGTTTGCTAGATCGACACTATCAAGACATTGCCGCAACGCTATCTGGACGCGTTGCCTGCCCCCGGTCTCGTAATTAGCGGAAAACTGTGCGCGCACATCCTTTTTAGCAGAAAATCACGCGCGCACAGCCGTTTGGGGCTGGAGGTGGTTGCGCGTGCGGGCGCTCAAGAACGTAGCCGAATCCCCTTCGTGTCTCCTCCTCAAAAGTGTCTTCGAGTATCAATATCTAGGGTTTTTGTTGTGTGTTTAATCACTTGATGCATTGTGTTATCATGATCATGAATGAAGCAATCTTTCTCTTAGTATAATACTTCAATTTTTTTCTCATCTAAAAATTGACGTGCAGTATTTTCCCCCGAGTAGTCTGCTCCTTTAAACCACTTTTTCACTGAGTTCCTTTATCAAATGATGGAGAAAAAGTCTTACAATTAGACGAATATATGTACAATTTATTGACAATTAAACTCTTTCCATTCGGACCCGTGTGCACTTTCATGTATGCTTATCTATTGTATTGTCAATATAACAAACAACGTCAAGGCCGTCGACTTTTAGCTATTGTTAGTGTTGTGGAAAGATAATCTTGAGATATGTCGTTCCTGATCATGATGTTCGGTTTCAGTAGGATTCTGAGAAACATCGTCTGTCAGTTGTGTCCGGGCGGGTAGTAAACACATGAATGGGTGATCCTGTAGCTGACTGAAACAAACATTTTTTTACAAGGAGATAAGGAAATATAAAGATATGCAACCATAAAGTTGACACCCTTCTTTACAGTTACATGCAGTTGGGACGAAATAAAACAGCAATCTGCCTCAAATAAGCACAACCTTTAAAGATGGCACCTCAAATATATATAATTTATAAAAGCAAAGAAATAAAAACTAACGGATCACAAGTGTACCAAGCCGATGTGTGTGGGTCAATGCATGTGTATGGATAAAATGGCTCTCCTAAATTGTATTTATTGTTGTTTTCATAATCTCATGTTGACATAATTTCGCTATAAATTGCGACCAGTTCTCCTTCCTACAGGGGTATAGGTTGGTGCGCTGAAACACGCACGAACCACCTACGGGTTGGTTTTGACCATCTCCGAAAGCAATTATAAATTTATATATTGTATCACTAAGCTAAGGAAACCACCCCCAACCATCTCCATTTATGCACGGAATTTATACCCTGCCTTCCTACCATGTAACTTACCGTATGACCAGTGTGTATATCCAACCTCTGTTCCGTCAGTCCATCCCCAAATACCAGTCGTTTCATTCCTCATTAGTCCAATCCACATGTAATCAACGTTACCTTAATAAGAAATAAGTTTTTCCATTTTTTTGCATACATAATTTGCCTGTGCTTCCGACTGAACTAAACAATATTCGAATTTGAAATTAAATTGAGTTTTCGTTGTTTGATGACTGAGAGCTTCGACCGCTTCAATTTCTATCACTTACTTATACTGTTGAATCCAAAGGAAATGATGGAGTTTTGAAACGCATTATGAACTGAGGCCAGATGTCCTCCGTATGATCGGCATACAATTTGTGCGTTAATGAAGGAAGCTCCTGAAATTTATACCGTTAGAAAATTTATATCACAATGATGTTTATGCCGTTTGGCATTACCTAACCATTCCTGGTATTTTCCCAAGTACAAGTCGATGTACCTTTTGTTGACTTGTACAAGCATCCATTGAAAGTATCATCGTAGATTCCCAGGTTACATTCTTGTGAATAGGAGACTTGAACGAAAAACGCAGCTATGAATAATGCGTGCAGCATCATTCTTAGTCTTAGAAATATATGCAACTGAAATGGTGATCATGATCAACGTTTTCGGTTAAAGGAACACTGCATAAAATTAGGAGCAATTAACGTTTGGTATGCCGATAAACTGTTCCAGGACACCCAAAAGGAAGTAAATACAGTACCGTGTATGTACCGAGAATTTTATAGCATCATTTATCTGAGGAATGTGAATCTTACAGCACTAAGCGCTATGAATTCCGGACAGCTTATCACTTACGTCAAATGTCAAAAAACGGCTATAAAACTGTATAAAACAGTATACATTGTTATGCACCAAAATTCATACGAAGTAAATTTTTCACCCCTCGAAGCTCGGCACTTTTCTATGCAGATACGGCAGTGTTTTTTGTCTTTCCTTTATACATATGAGTGCTCGAAAAAAACAATCTAGGATCGAATTCGGAGCCCTGGATTACCGAAATAGTACATAACTGGAGCTCTGTAATGGATGGAGAATGGAATACGACTGTCAACAGAAAAAAAGGATACGATGAAGTGACCTGCTCCTTTAGTTGGTTGTGGTGCTTTTGTTTCCTCCATTTATATGATTTCCCTTATCTGAATCCGGAATTATGAGTAATTATGAGTAGGATATAGGTAATAAAGGGTCCGAAAAGTGAAGTGAAGGACGTAATCAGAAAGGAGAAGGGTGGGTGCAACAAAAAGTACACTGTTACTTCCAGAATTGACGTCTCTGAAATTAGTCATTGTGCTTAGGTAATCTTTTACTTTACTGATTTATTACAATCGAGTAGTACTACGTAGGCGGTGAGTAAGAATATTTGCACGCTTCCGTTTCGTTGGGTTCCCACCAAATGTTTTGCATAGTTAGGTTATGAAACTTTACCAGCATGTGCCTCATCATTCATCATTCATTGTCCATACTTTGAAAATATATGTCGGTATATTAGTAATCTATTAGCGCATAGTGCATAGTGATTAAAACGTAGACACGGCGTTGAGACGGAAAATATTGAAAACCAATTAATTATTTTACTTTGACATTATACTTTAATTGAAGATACCGACAGATGACAAAGCTTCTTGCTTCTACATGAGACGCTTGAATTTCTTTATTGCTAACATAATTTTTTTTGTTCGCAATTAAAATCGTTATACGAGTATTGCATTTTATGCTTCGTATCAGTATCAGTGTCACTTTTGCAGTGCCATGGCTAAATCGGTCCGCTTTCAATATTTATTTCTCGCCTGTATTTTTCACTTTGATTCTATCCTTTTCTCTCTATCGCTTGTCCATGAATTCGCAACAATCTCGTCCCTCTAACTGTCCAACTCTCCATATTCGATAGATATTGTATCGTATGGCCTGACCTCGCTCGAAACACAGATATAACTCAGTCTCTCTACCTGTTTACTACCATTCCTTTCTTGTCGTTTGCACACTATGGCTCTACATTCGAAAGTGAATAAAAATTTATTGCAATTTCGTCGCTCTTCCTTATCTTCACTTTGATTAAAGCAATTTTCCATAAATGTCAAAAAATTGTCTAGAGCTTGGACGGATTTTATAGCGGCTATAATTTTAAAATAACTCTGTTTTATAGTCCAGGCTACGCCCGTTGTATAATCATTCTCGGGAGTATTTTCTCACAGTGCTCATAAATTATCTCTATCATCGCTATTAATCTCGATGATAATTTGCACAGACTACTTTGCAATGATTTACGACAACAAGGCGCATATAAGCAGATAAAACAGTGAGCAAATCATCATTTCGTCACTTGCTACTTGACTGGCTCAGAGTCGATACTTTCTTAAGATCAATATTTCTTACCCATGCTAGTAGAAATGCAAGTTATTATATTTTCCCCAGCCTTTTTATGCTGATGTTACTAAGTATTTGAACTTCCTTTCACCCGTTTAAAACAACATTGCCAAAACAATATTTACGGTTTAGGAAATCTTATGATCAAATGTTTTCTCGTTGCTTGTCTTATCGCTTGCATTTTCCGAGCGGCCTTCTCGTGTCTTTCGAGAGTTTTGATTCCTTTTCGTTGAAATTAGTAATTCGGACAGTCGCATGTATTTTATTTCGACGCAAGGGTTATTTTCTTTACGCTTAGATTTGCCTATGTTGTGTTGCCGGTGTCAAGGATCGTTGTAAATGGTATTAGCTCAGTGTATTGGGAGACTTACAGAGTACCATAATCCTTTCAGCCTAATCATGAAATCGTTCATCGAAGTGCCCGCTGGATCTGACTTTACTATTCACAATTTGCCCTACGGAGTGTTCAGAAGCGGATGCTGCCCTAAGGTACATCACATTTTAGAATTCCCTTTCAGGTGATAATTTAAATGCTCCTTTCAGCCTCCATATATATAAAAAAATATTTTAGGGTCATATTGGAGTCGCAATTGGAGAGCAGATTCTGAAACTGAAGGCAGTCGCTCATTTATTCGCTGAGTTGCCATCCCATGGACCTCATATTGCCGAAGCATTCAGACAGGTAAGGAAGTTTGCGTCACTGGAGGTCATTATTGTTTTTTTTTAATCAAGTATTCGTTGAAATAGGATCTTGTTGCAGCTCAGAACCGCGAATGCAAAGTAAAAATTGTTTTCCTGTTTTCTTTCTTGGAGGAGCCCTATGTCACTGACAGCCTCCAACTTTAGTATATGATTGTTCCTTCCAGACGACCCTCAACGATTTCATGGGACTTCCTCGAGCTGCTTGGATCGAGGCCAGAAATCTGATTCAGAAATTGCTCTCCGATGATTGTCCGACACTCAAGGTACACCATATTAATCGTCCCTAATGTATTTACTTTAAACTAGGGCAATGGCTTTAGACTGATTCATCTTGAAGTCCTGATCATAGCCGAATATCAAATGAACGAGGAATAAACTAGTCAAAAATAAATATATTCAGGAGGATGTTGAACTACGCGGCAAAGCATTCGTCGCTCAGAAGGATGTGACCATGCTGCTTCCAGCTAATATTGGAGATTACACAGACTTTTACTCGTCCATTCAACACGCCACCAATGTGGGAATTATGTTCAGAGGAAAGGAGAATGCACTCATGCCAAACTGGTATTGGTTTCTGTGTTTCGTTTCTTTTGTTGCTATCGACGTGCTAATCGACTGGAGATTAAGTTTTCTGGAAAGAAGTAATTGACTGTTTCTTTCGAAGGATAGTATGTTAGGCGCAGCTTCGGAGATGTCTTATTTAAAGGGTTGATTGTGTTTCTTGTTTAGGAAATGGCTCCCCGTCGGATACCATGGCCGTGCCTCATCAATCTGCCCTTCTGGAACTCCTGTATACCGACCCAACGGACAAACGAAGGCTGACGACGGTATTTTACTAATTACTATAAGAACGACATAAGAACGACATTATATTGTGCAAGTCAACTCAGACAACACTTCTCACTTAGTGCTCAGTTATATGAGTTTTTTTTGTGTCGGTGACGACATAATTTTCGTTCCCTTTAATTCACTGTTACAGCGGCTGAACCAACTTTTGGACCTTCTCGCCTCGTAGACTTTGAACTCGAGATGGCCTTCTTCGTGGGTGGTCCAGCGACCAAGCTTGGACAACCGATCCCAATTGAAAAAACCGATGAGCACATCTTTGGAATGGTGCTGATGAACGATTGGAGTGGTAAGGTCGTTAATTATGTTTACTAGGATGATTTTTCTCTGAATTAATGGATTATTAAGTAAGTGATGTTTTTCTTATTTTCGTTGACTATTGTTCAATCCACCGAGGAAACCAAACCTTGCTGTCTGCACCCATGAGGCAATTTTTTTACTACTCGTTATGTAAATGGTTCAGCTCGTGACATCCAAAAGTGGGAGTATGTCCCTCTTGGACCCTTCCTCGCCAAGTCTTTCGGTACTACAATCTCCCCTTGGATCGTAACAATGGAAGCATTGCGTCCATTCATGATTGAGAATCCCAAGCAGGTTCGTACAAACGACGTGTCTAGTTCTTGTCTAATATTTTTTATTGTCTAATATTCGGCTGTGTAACACGATAAACATCGCTATCTAGGATCCCGCGCCTCTTCCTTACATGGCGCATGCTGACCCCTACACGATGGACATCAACCTCTCCGTGGCCATCAAACGTGCGTTATTTTAAGACGTGGTTTTTTTTACATGCGGTAGCTTCAAGGTGAAACATGAGGTACACGCTTTATTCCATCTCTTTTTAGCCGAAACATCAACTGATCATGTCGTTTGCAAGACCAACTTCAAGAACCTGTACTGGACACTGAAGCAGCAGCTTGCTCACCACACCGTCAATGGTTGCAATGTGAGACCTGGAGACCTGATGGGATCTGGAACCGTTTCCGGACCGGTTGGTACCTCTTGACTGTGTATATTATTGCGTTTTCTTCGCTAAGCTTCGTGAGAGTTTTAAAGTTTCCTGTAATTAACGCATCAATGATTTGCAGGAAACTGTATTCTTTTTTTAGGACGAGTCTGCGTATGGATCCATGCTCGAACTGTCGTGGAGAGGTGCAAAGACCGTTGCTGTTGGAGATCAGACCAGGAAATTCATTCAAGATGGAGATGAGGTTAGCAAAGGAACCAATGTTGTTATGAAACAAGGGAACTATTAAAGTATACACATTCAAAAAACCATAATGTGTCAGCTTAGGGCACAAACACGTGTTGTTGAGGCCATGGCTTTCGACCACAGTCATTTTCGAATAATATTTTAGGTGACCATCTTCGGACACTGCGAGAAGAACGGTATTCGTGTTGGATTCGGCGAATGTCGCAGCAAGCTTTTGCCTTCCGACGCCGCCAAGGATCAAAATTGAATGGATTAATAATTGCGTAATGAATGGCTTACATCACTTCTAGGCACATCTTATTATTGCTTACCTAGGAATACATTAGTTGTCCTACTGTATTGTCATCCTCAACGTGTAGATTTATGTCATAATACGTTGCTTGACTTTTCTGTGATGGTTATTTATCGTATGTTGTCTTGCCTACCTTGGAACATATCTACTTATTTAAATAAAAGTGTTTAGCTATGTTTTGTCGCATTCGTTTGCTTTGTTCCCGAACTCACATGCACTTTCTCTTCACATAAGTGCGAATGCCTGAGTTTTTTGTCTGAAGGGTACCTGATTTCCTAATCTGGTGATTGTCCGCGCTGTTTTCTGCGCGGCTTATTTATGTCTATAGATGATAATCCGCAGACGCGACCGCTTCTTCCGCGTGTGGTTTGAGCCGCGGGGAGACGGAAAACATCAGTCCATGTTAAGCGCCATTTCAGTGACAATCGCGGGTATCACGGGTACGTACTTGACACTTCCATTTCTACACTCCTTCGAATTATGCGACTATATTTAGACAGCTCTGTTCTAATTCTCAGGTTATCTAGAGGTTCATTAGAATAGAGATTCATTCATAAACTAACTCTCACATTAAGCGAGATACAACTTCCAGTTATTATGCGCATATGTATCAGTGTCTTTTGTAGCTCAACATGATCGATGACTGTCTAGACATTCTCAAATTTGCATACTTTCTGTTTGCAGGATAGAAAGTGGTGCACAGGTTATTGCGTGTTGATATGGTGTGCAGGCGATCAGTTATTATGCGATAACTAAAGAGAACGAGGGAGACAGCCCTGTTGAAGGCTGCTCTGTTTAGCATATATCTGAACGAAATACACGGTGAAGATGCCGCTCTCGGATAAGGTTCTGTGCCGATGACCCAAATTTGAATAGCAAATCGCATAAACATACCCAGCGCCACATTTTCACTCCCGAACATGATGAGATATTGCATTTGGTGTTGCATTCCCCGAGCTATTGTGTTAATATATTCACTCTTGTGGATTATACACCTTTCAAACTATTACCATGTCATGCTTATTTGTTGCAGTCTTTGGCTCTTTTACAGGCTAAATAATGTGCAATTGTTTTACGTATAACTTTTGGAAGAAGAACATAAACCAAAAGTGCCCAGATTGTATCCCTTATATGGCTTATTGGAACCAAACCCCCGTATATGCTTTGCCGACGGCTATCAGCTTACCTTTACCAAACATTGGATCAAAGGTGCGCCCTATGTACACAAGGAACTAGTTAATGGTTTCGTATCAGAGCTAGAGCACCAAAGCAGTAGCGAAGATTTTATGTGTAAGATATAGACAGATAAAGTGATTACATATAACTATGTATGCTTGTGTCTGCTAACAAGAAAATTTTTCATGGAAAGTATTGGCGTTGTGTGTATCTTCTCTCGGTTAGGTATGCAAAAAGCACTGATCCATATCGAGGATCTTGTATACGAAAGAGCAGGTTCTCGCCCACCGGCTGGCTATACTCGGTAATGTGTTGAGCAAACCGTCGTCTCGTTTCTTAACGCCGAGCTTCTTATGCTTATGCATCCCTACATCACACATTCACCATCCCACCACCCTCAAATAACGGGCACGAATAATCCGTTGCGCAAAGAATATGTATGTGCATTTCAACGGACCCCACACACAGCACTACTGATAATATGAAAATATGATCTTTGTTTCACATTTCCCTCATCGCCTATAAAATTAACCTAACTTTGCTTGTTTTACAATTTTACGGTAATAAGAGAATACAATTTCCAACGTGAAAAGTGAGAGGCTGTTTAGAGTAGCCGTTTAGCCATGCTCAAAATTAGACTTGGTGTAGGTCGTGTTTTGAACAGACCGGGTGAAACGGTGTTTGCTGCTTATAGCACTTCTCTTTTCCCCGGATTATGCTATCCATAAGTGCCGAATGAAGGATGAGTAAGGTCAGAAGTTTAGTTTTCGTAAGGGTCTTGTCTGGCTATCTCTGTCCGGTAAAAATGAGGTCGAGACTCTATAAGGGGAGAGACTGGAAACCCAGTACTCAATTAGAAAACACTCGCATATTTTTGGACGATTTCTAGTTTCTATTCGATGCCTCAATCTGTGCTTTGATCAAAATGTGCAGGTTACTGTTTTTTTTTCGAAATTAATAAACATTGCAGAATATTGTCTTCATTTTAGTTTTCTTGACTGTGTTGTCTTATACTGAGTTCTGGAATGCTCACTTTTGCAGTTCCTTATTTTCGAGCTACTCCCTCATAACTGGCGTAGTAAGCAGCTGCCCCATTACCAAATCCCATAAATGCAGTAGCGCAATCTTGGCGCCAAAAATTATGCTCATTTGAATAGACCACTAGAGCAATGGTGCACGGTTAGATATACCCACAATTTGATGACAAGATTTGTATGTTGACACTTCTACCATGTGTAAAGTATATACTTACTTATTTCTCGTTTGTCTATCTATAAGTTCATTTGGCACTTAGCATGTTTCAGTATACTCGAGTGTTTTAACTTGAATGTCGTATGTACAATTCTTCATTTCTGCTTTACCAGGATTTAAGTGAGTCCTTGTTTTGGTAATGCCACGCCGTTTGTTTAAGGAAGCTGCCATGAACAATGCGCGCGTTTTTATGTAATGTTTAGATACCACAAAACCTCCGTAGTTCAAGCACAGTCCCAGCTAGTGAAATGTGGGTTTGTGTGACTGTTTGTTCCCTTGCACTGTTCTCAGGTTCCAACAAACAGTGCCAGAATACCGGCCCCAAATTTGGTCATTTGCATCTTTGTTCTTCTCTCCAAGGCTTTGGGTGGCTCCATTTTCGTTCCGGTCATGAATTTCTTCAAGAATTTCTTTCTTGATGTATTATGATATATCTTTGATTACTCTGCTATATCTATAATCGTTGTTTTAGAATTGCTAGCTTACTTGTTTGTTAGGCATCCACGAGGAAAAATAGTCTCTACTCTCTTTATCTAATAGTCTAGTCAGGAGTCAATCACTGAAACAAAGCGTATCTACTCACATAAATTTTCGATGAACCACTCTTTTTTTGGGGGAAGCGGGTTGTGAGTATAAATTGAGTCGTTTCCTGAATGAAATGGCTTCCGCTCAATCCACGGATATACATGCATTTCGGGTTCCCACTAGCACAATGCACCAAATAAAGAATGTATATACTATACGATTAAGTGGCACTAAATGGGCCGGGTGAGCTCTATGTCCATGTCCATGACAGCATTGTTCTATGAACTTCTTGGCCATAGTTGACCGATTGTTGCAGTTTTCAGTTTTATTCGAATAGCTTAGATTGATACAAAGATGACTGTAATTCAGCCCACCTTCTCGATTGAGTGTTTTTCGCAATGAGTTGGCCACTTGAGTAGTCAGTGTTCATTCCAAGTCTCTTGGCGCTGCACTCTATTATCAAAACTGTTTCAAGTAGGCTGATTTGCCCCCTACTCCCACTTACTCGGAAATATAAAAAAATTGCCGCTGACTTAACTCTGTGACTAAGAATAAGGAAAGGAAAACTTTATTTCCTATTGAAGTATCTTTATTGACATCTTTATTGTAACCTTTGTCCTTTAATCAAAACCCATTCCCTCGGTTTTGTTTTCTGTGATTAACGTTCAGTGAAAACTATATTAACTTTTCATCCCGCTAAATTTACACTGAATTCTCGTCTCGGCATAATTTTCTAAATAAAACAAAACATCTGAATTGGTTTTTCAGTGTAACAATTTGCAATTAGCTATAAATACTGTAATAAAATATTGTAGATATAAAATTGGATAAATGGTAAAATATCTCACATCGAATGTTCTTCATTTTGCCGCCTTCTGCGGTAAAGAGAGAACTTCAAGCTTCGTTCATGCGGAAAGGCATTATTTTTTCTGTTATTGGAAATCTATTATGATATCATCGTTTCCACTCGGCTGTAGAATAGAATCAGAAGTCAATAAGAAGTTATATTCTAAACAACTTCAGATTAAAGTGTGAAAGTTGACACAGGCTTAAGATGAGAATCAAACCGCAGAAGTAGATAAGAATCCACCTTGTGGACTGTCCGTTTCTCACCTTCTCTATGATCCAAAGTCTCACCAGGTTGTGTTGTGTTGGGGTCGGCTCTTCACTCCGACCTCCGGTTGCCTCTCTTATTGTATTCCCTTCTTTGTATCTTTCCGTCTCCCTCACTGTTTTACCTCGGCCCACCGAAGGGAGCGAAAGAAGACAATGTAGGTTAACCTTTCCATACCCCAACAACTGACCCCTTCTCCCTAGACTATTCATGTAATTTGCTCATCTTTCGACTAGATGACTTAACAATTATAGCAAAACAAGTTTCCGTCCTCAACGTTGCCTTATATAATAAAAATTAAGACGAAATCGTAAATATGGGTTTACTTTGATGGGCCTATCCCTTTGTATTTTTTTTGTAGTTCTTCCTAAGTAATAACTTCGTAATAGTGATCCAGGTAGAAAGCTTCTTTATCGGATTCCTTATTGCTTAGAGCGTGGAAGAAATCTTGCCGGTTCTTCATAAACTTTTTCGTTTCTCGGCACTGTTGATCTTGTAAACGCTAATCCGATTCTTCGCATTGCTAACAATTTCGTTCGTAATGATTTATTATGATGTTAACGGTCAACGAAATTGTTCACAAACCATTCATTGACTAGCCGATATGCATATCGGGATGCTGCTTCTTCTCTTGCAATGTATTTTCCTTTAGAATTCCTCTCTCTTTGCTGTATTTCTTATTACGGTGACCCACAGTAGCAGTTGAATCTACATTGACGGTGATCTATGTTCGATACTTGTGGTGCACATATTATGATTAGCTAAGAAATGTCTTTAAAGTAACTTTGATTGTTGACAAACTGATTTAATGTGAAAAGTTTTCACCCAATCGCTTAAATAACATAAAGCGATGTGCTTAAGTAAGGGGGCCCATCTTCTCCTTTTTTCTTATTCTTTTATGGAGAGAATCTCAGGATGTGTGAGTCGCTCCTTTTACGATGTAAGATTTGTCTTCGCGCCCGATTCAACAACTCACATAAAGGGGTGAAGAAACCGCAAGGGACTTCCCACACACTAAAGTCGTTGATAAATGTTACAAGCTTTTCTCAAGCAGAAAAGATTTTGGAGGAGAATATTGTTGTTCATAAAATCCAGCTTTACACATTCGATGTTATTGTTGTCTGCACCCGTTCGTGAAGTATTCATTTACGGTGAATTTTGAATTTGTTCACAGTTTCAAGTTAAAAAAAAACGATCTTTAGTCAGATCATTTGCTTCTTTACTGTCACATGTTTTAGCACCTTCCGAAGTTTATTTACCTTTTCCTTTTCTTAAAGAGAAAGGAACGCCGATTGCAGCTTTTGCAGCTGTATTCATACTACCATGTAGTTTTATTGTTCTAAAATTTTATCATCGTTTTACATTATGCTTATTCGCTCTGCCTCGTTTTCCCGTCATTTATACGTGTAATCCTTAAATATTTGAATACGTTGTAAGAAACAGTGTATTTCCAAATTAGAGCACTATTACGAGGCACTATTATGCATTTTTATTCCTCAATTGATCTAAGATACTCTTGGCTGGTAGAAATTGGTCCTACCTTTTTTTTGCTCGTTGGTCGACCCCGATTGCCCTGTTTGACGTGCGAGGTCTGGACAGGTTGGGGCTTCCAGGCATTCATTGGTCTATTCTTGGACTGGTCTCACTTCTCGCATTCACCTTTGTTACCTGAATAAGAGAAATCTTTAGGAAACTAGTACTTTCTCATTTTGTCCTGCTTTGTATTCGTGCTTAAATAATTCCTATACCTGTCAATAAGCGATGCAACTTACAGATCGACCGGCCCAACGGGGAAGCCGTAATTCCTCTCGCATAATTTACAGAGAAACTGTGTGCATGGAGAACGAAACTGCCGAGATTTCTTTAGGATTTCTCAGGGACAATCCCTTTATAAAAGTAAGTTAGTGTTTGTAATACTCCATGCGGAATAGTTTAAATTTTACATGAATCCTCAACGTTTTTTTTATGAGCACTCAACTTACAGATCGACAGGCCATGTCCATGCGGAATTGTTTAAATTTTTACTATACTATAAGTAAGCTACAAAATATATATGATTAACAAGTATTATTTGCAGCGCGTAGACTTCAGAGAAGGCAAACATATATTTACTTGAAGCATTGAAATAATTATTATCTTTCCAGAACGACGCAGCCCATCGAAGGCTCAGCGGAGTGCGCATCCGTCCATCAGCTACATTTCCTGTTACCAACAAATATACTTTACCAAATGTCACGCTGAAGCCAGGTCGAGTCTTTGTTAGATCCGTTGGCTAAGCGGAAGCATGCACTTAACTAGTTTTATTTCCATAATATTTAAAAATCTTTATTCGCAAAACTTTGCTTCCTCTGTTTTTGAGGCGGTCCATTTAGAGCATTGCAAAGAAGCGCGCGTATTGGCACACTGATACGCCGATTGTTTCTTGCCGTTTTTATGTTTGGCAAGCGTAGACTCCTCTTTTTATAGCTGTGCATTATATCTCTATATTTGCTCTTGATCATATGTGTGCCCTAACTCAATGCGTGCACAGCGTTTAGCTTAGAAAAACCAATAACCGATATCCATTCATAAGAAACAGTTTTCTAGTTCTGTGCTGTAGAAAACAACACGTCAAGTGCCCATCATTCTCAACCCACGTTTCACTCAAATATTTCTCGATATTGATTTAACATGTAAAATAGCAGATCCCTGAAATGCCAAGAATCAATGACTAATACTCTGATTAAGTCGCGATGCCCACCCAAAATGTCTTTTCTCTTTGTGACCGCTTATCTGCTGCCCAAATTCCCCAACACGCCTTTAGCATCATTATCACGACGGCGCCAGCTATTTTACGTTCTACTCAATGAAGGTTGAAGCGCTCACAAATGAAATTAACGGCACTTTCTTTCTTTGTTCGCGAAATAACGTTCCGCATTTCATGTTATAGCATTTTTACACAATCTGGCCATTTACACAATTTTTTACTTGCATTTCCAAGGGTGAACTATCTTTACTGCTTCGTTGGAATTCTTAGTGTTGTCGGAAAAAATTCAGCACTGTACTAATGGCGAAGATAATATGGAAAGCGCTGTAAACATACTAAAGTGATGATACATATGCTGCCAATTTGATTTATAATGAATCGAGTTATAATAAAAACTGACATCATTGATTTATCGTCAAATAGTTGCTCAATTATATGTGTACCGTTTTCTCTGTTCACTTCATCAAAGGGCTTTCCCAGGGTCGTAAATCGACGGCAAAATTTGCTTCCCTCTTTATTTCTGATGAATTCTTTGTTTTCAACCGTTCCAGTTCAGTTTTCTCATCTTTGTTTGCTGTTCATAAAACGGAAAACATGCAATTCCGGCGCTTTAGCAAGTAGTTCAAATCTGTTGATCGCTGAGTAATACTGATTGAGTTGAGCAATCTTATAGCAAAAATATCGCTCACTAACGTTTCTCTACTGCTTCACTGAAGCGATTCAAACCAATCAATCATTGGTTGCTTATATTTTGTTGGATATTTTTTGAAATACATCTCTTTGATACGCTTGTTTTTGCATGTTCACCGGGACAAATTATGACTGGTAGTTTAGGTAGTAAAACTCGCAGAAAACCGGTTAACACACATAAGTTCTTTTATTCAATAGCTCACACTCACTGGGTAAATCAAGCATAACAGTAGGGGGTTTTACCAATACTAGGCCATTCAAGTTGTCTTTCAGTTGTGTTGTAGAGCCACCCAACCATGATATCAGTATCACACTTCATTTTTTGAGCTAGCGGTGTTTGATTATGTTAACAGCGTTGCTCGAATTTACACAAATGCTCTAAAGCGGCCAATTTTTCAACCCCACTATTGAGAAAACATTTGTTTTGCATTCAGAACAACGATGCCTTAGTTTCTGTTACGCGGCTCGCTAGTCCCTTGTTTCTTGTTTAGTTATTTGCTACCGTCGTCAGATTTTAATCTATGGGAAATTCGGTCACTGGAGCCGTATTTGTTATCTTCACAGCAAAACGGCCAAATAAAACAAAATGTCGAACAATATAATATATCTTCAACTTTCGCTACAATTCGTCTTATTATTAAGTTATACATCAAGCCCTCTTGAATATGCCTTGAATTCTGATTGAATAAGATTTTCCGTGTGATATCGTAGCGTAGCACGTATAAAGTGTCGCAATTAATACGCAAATGTATTGCAAAATAATGCTTCTGATTGTGAGTTGAACTATCTTCCAAGTGTTGAACACATTACTTCAACGAAGAGTCTTTTCTTGGTGGTCCTGGTTTGTATTTGTATTTTATTTTCTTTGTTTTCAGCTTGGTGTTCGCCGAGTGTAGAGCCGGAACCGGAGACTCCACAAATGCCATCAGTGGAAAGCCGCAGTCATTCGATTGCAAATAACAACAACAATAACCACAAAACGATCGATAAATCCGTGACACTAGCACCGAACCCGAAAGATCCCGTGGATACAACTTCAGTAGGATCTGGATCCGGTGAGTATTAACAATGCTTTGTGTGTTTTGTATTTTTTATTCGAAAGCTCCACATATAAAATCTTAAAAAAATTTTTATTTCTGTTACTATTTTTCGACAAAAACGCTGTGAACTACGTCATAAACCTGCTTACTTAACAAGTCTAACTAATGCGATTTTCAGATACTTACTCGCATTAATAATATTGTTTATTTTTTTGTAGCTCTTAGTAAGCTGTCCATAATATAGATGGTCTTTCAATTAGTCCTACAGTGTGACTAACTGATATTTTACGGAATTGTTATTTTGTTCATTTACTTGACAAATGTGACTGTTCAATTATATAAAATTAACGTGAAATGAACCGTGATCAGCTGTATGACATATCACAGGGTCACGCTGATAAAATAAAGGGTATTCGGCAAAGTAAGTCCGCGGTTAAAATCCAGAATGTGCGGAAAGGCAATAATCTGGAATGCGAGAGTGGTGCTTGATTGTGTTAAGTAATCCGACGACCGGATTCGTTCGATATCTGACATTTGAGCTTTGTCAAACATTACGGCTTCTTGCGTGCGCCCGGCAATCATTTTGTGTGAAGCGGAACCACAACCCACAGTCTCTCTCCCAGGGTCAGGCTTACGGCCCACGAGTACTGGGTTTCAGGTCTGGTTTACTCGGTGAATGCCTTCCTATTCACACCTTCAACTTTGCAGAGTTCTATTGCTTTTTCGTACGTCTTTTGCGCGTAATTTAAAACGAAATTACACAAATACTGATTTTCTCAATAGCCTACAAGCTTAGTCCTTTCTATTTCTTCGTTCTCCTAGTATTTGTGTAGTACAATTTGTGGATTATGTTTTGTTCACATTAATTTTATCTACACCTGTTGATGGGGCATTTTTGTGAACAACAAGTTAGTAATGTATTAAACAAACAAGATCAAGTTATTTTCGCGAACGGTCGGGTACATTCCCCTAATTCGGCTAGCTGTCCGGCCCTGTCTAGCAGCAGGTTTGTAAAGCTGTGGATCTCATGCTGTTTTTATCGCAACAAAACACATGTTGCAGCATTGTTGATCCCGTTCGCTCCTCCGCGTTCAGCAATTTGTATTAGTGCTGAATTTATTCCAGACTTGCAATTCTCTGTATGTATCTCTCTTATTCATAAAACTATCAGTAGAGCTATCCTCTGGGCTTTTCTAAAAATGCTACCAAACATATGGGTTCGCCTGTACTCAAACCAGTCCCAATCTATAATGTATAACTAATATGGAGGCAAATCAGAGCAACCTCTTTTCGTCTTTAGCCCGACCGGATATATCCGAGCTGAGGTAGCCAGATTCGGTGGAATACGCTTAACGCTGATCCTATTAGACAAGGAATCTATCCACAGAACACTTCCACTCATCTACTCAAAGTAATATTTTGGCACACTTTATATTCTATTCCTTTTTCTTCATATTAATGTGTCTTTACTTCTTTTAGTCTTTTTTTTAATAGAAATCTACATCAAGTTTAGCAAAGAGTTCAAAAACGATAGACTTATTTCTGATTCCAATGTATGTTTCCTGGTTACTGAAATTTTTTGCATTATCCTCGCTATCAATTGTAAATGTCAGGGTGACGAAATTACTTAGACAATGATACTCCCTATTTGGCATGTCTTGTTCTGACTCATGGGCGTAGAACTCGAATTGGATTGCTATCACTTACATAAATAGGCTATACAATCAGTTGTTTCCTGCAACCTAAATAAAACCTGCCGGCGTTCGCTGCGTAGTTATGTGGTGAGTAATTACACTCATTTTACGACGAAACATTGCGCACAAAATGGCAACATTATGAGAGAACATTACTAAAAGTGCTTCACGCAACTTTATTATATCCACATTTGAATAGCCTCTTATCCAAAGCCATTGGAGCCCCTCGTTCCTTCCACTTTTCTTTACTTTTTGCCATGACGTTCCTGTATGTTTAAGTGCATTCGACCATTCGGCTTAAACCATACAATCCTTTCTTGTTTCAAGCATTGATTTTATGCATCTCAAGAACTTCAATAAACATCCATAACGAGGTTTTTGACTTCTCAGGCCGTATTTAGAATACACGCCGACGTCCGCAAAAGAATAGATTTTATTCTATAGGGTTAAAGAAGTGTCTTGGTGTTCCTTTCTGCCGCATACAGGGCGATCACTGGTAGTCGGTTAATTTGCAATCGTGATCAGGCTGCTTATCTGGCTCCCAGGCTTCTTCTTAACATTCCCAAACACCCATTCCCGCCCTTGTTTGCAACCTGGGCGGTAGCTGTGCCTTTCGCGCGCCCTCGTCCTCTGACATGTTCACGCGCACACAATAGCCAGCTAACAAACAAAGATCGAGCCTCGATCCACAATCATTCATATTTCGAAGCGTTTGATCATAAAATTTCAGCTAGCGAGCCTCATTTCCTTACTTGCAGCATTTTCTATTTACATGATAACGGGCTGTACATTTTACATTCGGTTTTTATCCTCTGTACATTCTATTAAAGTCAAATTTCCTCGCAAAAATCCAACTAACACATTTTTGTCTTAAAAAAAAAAAAAAAAAAAAAAAAAACATGTTTAACACTATTCTATTACCAATGAACTCAAACACGTAGTTTATTCTTTGCATTCTGCAATTTTGGCCTTCATACGACTTGTCTGCTGAGGCGGATACATATTTGCCTTCCGGCACCAAAAGTTATCTTTTATCCTCGTCCTTTCGATTTCACGCTTCTTTATTGCTATCCAGATATTACTTGGCGGATGTTTTAATATGCAACATAACACAAAACATTCATTTGTCTTCAGACTGCCATATAATGGCCTCTTTTTTCTCAAATCGATTTCGGAAGAATGGTGGCCAACCTGTCGAACCTACCCTCGATCATTCCTCATCATTTACATCCAGAAAAAGCAATTACATACAAGGAGCGAGTAACTCAACCCTTAAGAGAAGAATCGCCAGGAGTCAGTCAGAAAGAAGGGTGCGCGACCCAGCAATATGCAGTAACAGAGACGATCTACTAAAGAATATCGACCTCAAGAAACTAAATGCTGTGCTCACCTTTATGGAAGCTCACGATATTGATCCGTTTGTCTTCGAAGAAGCCTTGGATGAAACACTTCACGCCACCAACCAGAGCACGCCTTTATATGACTCAGTCTATCAGCAACGTGCCCAAGGAAGGATCAGAAGAACTAGATCGACAGATTCCAATCTACACCTTGGAGGCAAACCAAAGCGATTACGAAGAACGAGAAATTCACAGGACGATCTATATTCGGGAGGCAGCTGTCATAATATTCTGGAAGCTGTCCAAAAGAATGGAAGAAAAGAAAAAAGCAAACATGGTCGACATGAAGGTTAGAGGCGAATAGACTGAACATGTAATAATAGCCCTGAAGCAAAGCGATATAGGTTGGGTTGTGCTAGCTTGGGAAGTACACATCTCGAGTTTAACTTCCTTTTTCATACATTCTAATCTTAGATGTCGAATATGGACCGGGAATTGTGGAGCGATTGCGAGCTAAATTTAATCGATTGTCGGGATTAGCGTCGAGGGAGGCCAGGGTGAGTTTTATGACTAATTTGGACAACAAGAAAAAATAATAATAAATCGTGCAACGAGACGACGACAATAAGCAAGGAACGTTGTTTCGTTTTCTGGAAACCAATTTCTCATGTTCGGATGTACACGACTAATTTACACAGTGGCGTACAAACATATGCTTGAACATTTGAACATTAATTAGCTTTACGCACACATCCGTATTGGATGGAAAAATACATAAATATATCAATATTGTGTAAACTAATTCATAACTAAGAAGTAACGTAATAAATGTTTTTTATAAATGCTTGAATGGGACGGCGGTCTTAAAATAATATTAGAAGTCCGCCGATTAACTTCAATCTGTATTTAGGTCTCGCCCCATGCGACATGTAAAAGATGTCCTTCTGTCGATGACATTCTCAGTGGATCGCAATCGCCGGTGGAGAGTGTTTCACGGTAGCTATTATCTATATTTTATCATCTTCAATTCAAAATATGGCTGCGGTGCGATAAGAACCTTGCAGGAATTCTAAAGCTAATCGCTATCTAAAGTGGGTTCTGTTCTCGGTGGTCTTAGTGTAGCAGGTGCTCCATCATTTGCTAGATTGAATTACTCTATTCAGAGCTTACGACACACTGGATCGCAATTGGGGCGACGGTGCCGTTATTGGTAATGGTCTATCGCGGGAACAATCAAAAAGTGTGAATGACGTCACCGAGGAGAAGCGGAAGTTTATCGTGCACAGACAGATCAATTATAGGTACACCTCTTATTTTTTGTTAATTTCTGAATACAAGGAATAGTCTTCACGTTTATGTACTTGAGTGTTCCAAAACAGCAAATATGTGTTTTTATAATATTGTTTTCCTTCAGCGTGCCAGATGAAGAAGATGATCTCATTCCATCAATTTCGTCACTTCGCTACAAATTCGAAACGAACGCTTCACGCAGCAATTGGGAGAATCGCCGTAGCGAATATACTGCTCAGGTAGGAAACTAGTTTTTAACCTAGCTTGAATGGAAATCCTTATAGTAAAATAATGATTCTTATCGATGATTTTTAGCCACCGTCGCCTCGGTCTAAGTCAGTGGAAACACGTATGACTTCTCAGCACGTGGAAAGACCACAGTCGCCTCCTACAGTAGTGCAACCGCCACCGCCAGTGCCTCAGCACTCGCTTCCACCCACGACTGAAATGGCGCCTCATGTTCCATCTGTGGGACGAAGACGCTCTGGAGCCTCTTCTGCGGAAAGAAATCAGTCTACTCACACCGCCACGTCTTCACATCGACAGTCTGATCGACACCCCACTGTTGTTCGCAGGGATAGAAGCTACGACTCTCCCGCTGTGTCCCTACCTAATAGACGCCCACTGTCCATGGACCTCAGCAACAATGAGGTATTGTTGAAAATAGTACACATAAACTTATCCTTAGTTTTCGCACTGAAGCTATCTCAGTTGGTAAAAGTATCTAGACCTGTCAATAAATTTCCACAAACCAGGTGCACGCATTGTAACTAACTATTCTTTAAATTTCCGGTGTTGCTTTTCTGTCCCTTCTATTTGACATTGTCCATTTACTAGATCCCACCGTTTGACAAGGACGCTCCGCCGCCAAAGGGTCTCAGGTTGTCGGAACCGCAGCAGAATAAATTAAAAGTATGTTATACATTGTGTCCTCCTGCCCTTGCTTTTCTTTTTTTTATGTATTTCTTCTTTTCACCTGTCTTTCTTTTCGATGATTATTTGCAAGTATCCCGGTTAACCTGCAACGTAAACTTGAATTGGGAACTCTTTTAGGTACTAGAAGTTCTGAACCGAACAGAGGCCGAGGCAGAGCCGGAATTCGTTCGAATTGGCAGGAAATTGAAGAGAAGTTGCACGGCTGATGAGATCAACATGGCGGATCATCAAGAGAGTGGGCTGATGAGTCCACTGAGCGATGGCAGAAGTGAGTTCATTCACACTTTTATAATGCCACATTTCTTTTTTTACTAACTGTATCATGTCCTATGCGCCCCATAAACCATACCCTTTCCTTCAGGTTCTGTGATGTCTCCTACTTCCCCAGTGGCCACACCCAGACGCCCTGCTCCATCTGTCCCAACCATCAGTACTTCAGCAAGGATTATTCGTTCTCGTGATATTCACGATACGGTTCAGAATGCCTACGAGAGCCCACGACATACCACGGTAAGTAATGATATTATAACATGACGTCGTTAATGAAATTTGCTAGCCTTTTACATTGTTTATGATATATTAGTGTTTGTGAAAGAAAAACAATTGCAGGAGGATGCTGGAAGCGTTCGTGAAGAAAACAATATCATCAACAAGACTAGCTCAAAACAACCCTTCGACAGAGAACTAGTCAACGACCCTTTCTTGGTGAAAGTCAACAACGATTCATTCACATCACCACCAGATCCTGATTCGGCCAGAATGGACAGGTGCGAACAATGTTTTGTACATACAGTAATTGACGAAGACAACCATAAACGACGAAAGGAAACATCATTTTGATTTGAACAAATGTGTTGTCACATTGCAGTCTAAAAAGCAGCTCATTTCAGACCTGCGCTATTCTCGCCCGTCACTTCACCCCTTCCACCTCTACTTCCCGGGGAGGGAAGTCCTCCTCCAGAAGAACCAACACCCACAGAACCCTCACTTCCGGCCTCCTTATCCTCACTTCTTCCTCCAGTCATTCTCACCAAGCATCTCAGAGCCCCGGCACTGCCACCACCGGGATACCTTGTTCCAAAGATACTTCCATCAAACAACGGTAGGCTTCTTTTGAGAATTACACCGTTGGTTCAGTGCTTTTAGTACAGCTTTTTTGACGGCGATTCACGGCCACGTTTTTGCCTAACAAATATTAATAAAAAATATTGCAGAATAAATATATAGTAAGTATGACGGACAGCACCTAACGAACAAGCAGGCAGCCAATAAACAGAATCTACCACCAAAAGCAGTATATATCATATGAATTTGTAATAATAATCGTATTCAACAACACTTCAGATGACTCCGGCAAAGACGAGATGCAGCGTCTGCTCTCGCGATTCAACGAGACTCGCGACAAAAAGATGTTTATGGAAGAAAACACAGAAGTGCCCAATATTCCGGTGGGTTCATTTTGATGAACCTTCTGGTTTCTATTGCAAAAGCCTCTTTCTATAGCATATTTTTTTTCTATTTCAATTTTTTTTGGTTTCTCTCCACTGTACATTCGTCATTTTAAGTGCGTGTGTGTTGTGCATATTAACCCGTATTTCGTTTGCTCATATCACGACCTATTTATTTGAAAAATAATTTCCGGAAGCTGTGAACTTTAATGTTTGCACCTTATTGAACTTGAGTTATTTTCGTTTGTCAGAATTGCGTTGTGTGTTTGCTTTGTTAACTAGCGTTGCACTGCTTAAGCGTGGCTTTGTTCGTCACATTGTGCCAACTGTGCATCAAATTCGCACATCAGATGGAAAAAGATACACACTTCCGAAAAAACCACTTCCAAAGGTAAGTTGCGTCTAGTGTTTATATGGAGGATGGTACAGAAAATTGATGAACGATTCTTTAAAAAGTCAACGAAAAGGTTGAAAGCCGGTTGATATCGAATTTCGTTCAGTCCAAAGCAAGGCTCGCTTTACCCCCGTTAATCCTTACTTCAATAACTCTTTTTTTTTTCATTCCTCTCCAACTGCACTTTCAGTATATGTTTTGGTTTTCACACTCATTGAATTGGAGTGCTTGTTTCACTGACAAAATTTTCTAAATGGCAACTTCATGTCTGCAGGCGTTCCTGAAAGGAAATCTTTTAGAAACCCAAAAGCTTATCATCGATTTGGTATTTTGGGCCGCCATCAGTGATCTGTTAAATTTAATAAGTTTCTCATGTCATAGGAACCGGAGCGAAAGACGGATCCAAATGTTGCCCACATTTCCGTCCGAGACCATTCTCTTCACAAATTGAAGTCAACAGGTATCGGTTTATAATTTTGACAGCGAAAATAGAAAGTGATGGATCGGAAAAGACAAAAAGGTGAAAAGTCTTGCAATACGATAATGATCTATTGCTGCTTCACGAGGTATAGTGCACATAGTCAACATAGATGCAGCGATAAGCATTAAGCAATAAGCGGCAAGGTTAAATATCGTCCTTTACTTAACGGTAAGATAACCACGTTCGTTATCTGTGCAAGTCAATAGCGTCATTTAATGTGGAAACCGGAAACGGACGCTTTAAGTGAATAATTAAATTAGTCCAAAATGTTCCAACGTGTGTTTGAATTGGCTGGTGTGAAATATAGATAAGAAAGGATTAACTTGCTATTTAAGTTCCACTATCACTGATTCATCTGATCGCTTTGTCTTTCCATCTGAAAATGACCGCATATTGAGGCTCTCAAAACAGTTTAGACATGTTTAGCAATAGTTTAGTGTAGTGCTGGTTGTATTTGTAAACAAGCCGCAATAGGATAGAATATTAATCAGTGGATTATAAGTGCCCCAGCTGACTGCATTGACTGAATAGTGGTCCCCCGGCAGTACACCCAAATATAGGTTGAGTGCTCTCCCGCTGTGCTAGCCCCCGCATTGTTTCGCTTACGGTGGAATCATTATTTTGAGCCGTTGAATAATGACTTTTTTTACCTACCTCACATCAATATTTACCATTCGCTCTCTCGCTCTCTGGTTCCCTTTTTTCTCTCCCGAACTCTTTCTCTCTGCCATTTTTCTCAATAATTTCATTATTTATTCTGATGATTGTTTCAGCTCATCTCCATTTCAAACACATGATTTGCAGAGGGCGTTTTGTTTTTCATTTCAGTCCATGATCTACGAATTCGTTGCCACAATAATACGATCGCACTCAAATGTTGAGTGGTATTACAATTTTGCTCTTTTTTCACACCTACTTGTAAACATAAGTTCTTTTCGTCCTCCTAGTGTAGTACTACTTTTTTGCATTTCATGCTTTATTTCTTTTGTACCCCTTCAGACTGAATATGGATTCATTGTTGCAGCTAGGTATTATACTTTTATGCGCGGCGTTGTAATCTATTTTGGGTAGGTAGCCAGCTGACAGAGCACAAAAATAGGATTACCACTTTTTGTTGTTTTGTCTGGTTTTGTGAGTACCTGAGCACCGACGACCAGCTGCATATTCAAGGTCATTTCAATATTTTTCGGGAAAACCCTCGAGTATATTCAGGAGCATTTGCAATACCTTACTTATGAATTTTTCTAAATTCAACTACAAAAGGTTTTAAAACTTCAAACTGTCTTACATTGATAATGTTTATTGTTACGTATACTCTCAATCAAACCTTTCCAAAAGTACAGTATGCGATCTGAAACAAGATAGATATTTCATTCTGTTACATGCGCCTTTTTTCTCTAGCAGGCGTTGTTTTCGCCCTATCACGTTTGTTTGATGTAAGCTATTTGGTACAAGGCCAGCGGGTGGAAATAGCGCTGATGCGGTCTGCGCGAAGATCCTTTGGTTCGTTCCCTTTTTTGGCTAAGATCTCGCGCAATGCCTCTAAAACCAAACAAGGATGCCCCGTGTTCGGCGCACCTTCCGCTACTCTATTCATACATACAACTCTCTGTGGTTCCTATTTACACTGGTTCTCTGAAATTTCTGCATTTCTTCCCAAACATTCGTTTGGAAACAACCGGTCAAACGTGTATTGGAACATTTCTTTTGGATTTGGTTCCTTTTTTCCTTTTTTTGTGTATTCCCATTAGCCGGAATCCGAAGAATGCATACTTTTATTTGATTTATCAGCTGAAATGAAATAGGATTTTATTCTTAAAATGCTTTTTTGAATGAAATATGCAACTTAGTAACAAATAGTTTCACTTCCATCCTCGTTGTATCTGAGAGCCGTTGTCAAAAATAAGTTGTATGGTGATAATTTCTGACAATAGTGATGCCAGTACATAGCTAGAGAAGCAGGACCACGAGAAACCCGGTGACCTGATTGACTTTCTTCTTTGCTCATCATTTCCCGTGTAATATCGCTCTCCGATACATAATTGAGTCGATTCTACTACCAGAAAATTAATATTCCGTGGCGAAATTGAGGCACATGCTTTTTTTTTTTGTTAAAAGAAGTGAGTGTATATAAACCAATCGAACAATAGTAGTATATTTTCGAACCGCTCCCATTTTCGGCTTTTTCTACAAATCACGTCCAACGGTCGTATTCATTTGGTTGATAATAGAGTGACTATTAGCTGCTTGGGGGGAGACTTGTTCAGTTTGTATGCTACCGGCAAGATCTCACCACTAGATCCGCTCGTGTTCGTTCGCGCACTGTCTTCTATACATGTGTAGATCATTATCCACTCTTAGATTGTAGCCAATACACCCTTGCGCCTTATTACCTTAATACACGATTTGAGAACAATGAAATGCGTGCTTCTTCTCTGTACAAACAGATTTTGTTCTGTTCAATTTATTGTTTTAACAAGAATGATAGTTGCAGTACTAGAACTTGATCGCAAATAGAGACGAATAGTACACTTCTTGCTCGTATATCGGTGACTCCCGCATGTGTTTGCGTACGAGAACGGGAGTCGGCATTTCCCCCAGAGTCAATTTTATTTGCATTGCAAAGGTTCCTTGACATCTTCGAGGAGTTGCATGACACGTTCACGATACCGCGAGGAAATCGAGATCCTTAGTTATTTATTAGTTCTTTACTAAAACTTTCTCGCCTAGATAGATTTCGCATGCATTTTAGTGTGGATTTGTGTGACAAATTGTTGTGCAAAATGTTTCAAAGCAAATCAGTTTATATATATAAATTAGTAAATTCTGAATATAGATCCGAAAACCTTAGCTTGTCCACTCGTAGAACAACCGCTGATTTTAAGAGCATTGATAAGTCGATGTAGATGGCATGAAACCATGCGTGTACCGCAAGGCATTTGGACAATTGAGGGAGAAGATTTGGTTAGAGCAATTGCCTTCTATAAGCTCTTCCCCGAAAGATCAGTGGTTTCTGTTGTCGATTACCAAAGTCGACGGTTATTTCAATGTTCAATGTTTTGCCGAAATATTAGTTATATTTTTCGATTTTCGAGCCTTTCGATTACTTCTGTCGCTCACCGTTCATACTTATTTTTTCTTAATGGCTTTTCAATAGTATCCTTTAGGAAATGGTTTGGTATGATGAGCAATGCGGGACCTCCATGTCTGATCCGTAAAGATAGTGTTGCTAATGCCTTGTAAGTCGTTTACAAGCGCCTGTCCTTAAATAAAGCCTATATCTGAGCTTATCAGCACGCTCAAACCTCTCCCGACCATTTATGCATATAACGCGTCTTTCTTTCTCGTTTGTTTGTTTTGCACTATAAGACTTAATGGGAAAGTCAGGGGGACAAGTGAGGACTTAGCTCTAATCATGAAAATATAATTTGTTTGGCTTCACATTTCCGTTTTGTTCCAAGTGAAAGTACTTGTCTGGACATGATTGCCAATTTTATCCTTTGTTCGCTTTCATGTATTATTTTATGAGAAGACATAAATTTCTTCAACAAATTTGGAGGCGTCAACACTGCCATGAATACAGCATTGACATTTGATATGACCAGCATTCCAAAAATTATTGATTTTCAAAAATTAGTAATTAATATTCCTCCTCCCCTCTACTCCGGACTCATACTTATACATCTCTAGTTGGGTGTTGTTGAAGCGAGTTCTATTTTTCCCTTCCTCGGATGCATGCCATTTTTTTGAATACTCACCACAATGTTGTAGATTATGCTCTAAGGTTGAGCACCGTTTGCATTTTTTAGTACTTAAGTAATGCATTTGTGGGTCCGTTTTCAGACGACACTACGAGCCACTGAACTCGACTTCTGCCCCGTGCAGCGTTGTTTACTATAAATACTAACTGTAAAAAAATTCGAGAATATGGACGTAATGTACTCGACATCACCATTATTCAAATTTCACTGGAATTCAGCAGCACTAAGAACTTGTAGGTTTCACCGAAAAGTCTTTGTGGTTAGGTTTAATCTATTAGTCATATTCTTGCGCGCGGGAGTAAGAATTGGATGATGGTTTGATTACTGTTGTTACAGTATGGGTATCATTTCGACGGAGTCAGTAATAAAGATGGGAGTCATCTTTTTAGGGAAAAGCAATGTTAGAAAATATGTGGATATGTGTGTGTGTTACCCTAACAAAACTCTTTTTCAGATGGTGATCAGAACTTAATTGGCAAAGCTGACTATGGAAAGCGGCCGGCTCCTCCACCGCCCAATCACGACAGTCTTCTGGGACAAAAGAAGACGATGGAACAGCCACAACCAATCAATAACCATACAATAACGAGGGAAACATCAATCGATAATCATACAGTAATAAAGACCACATCAATCGATACTCATACAGAAGACACGCGAAATAAACATATGGAGCAGAGAGAGAAACCAGACAATTATAGTACGTCCAGTAGAGATCGAGAGGAAGATGCTACAAGAGAAAGGACGACTTTACCCCCAATTGCGGATTATAAGTATGTTTTTTATTTTATTTTTATTTTTCGCTTTTTGATTTAAGGTTTAATTTAGTTCGAGCGTGACTTGTTCTAACTAAGATTATGGCTTCTTTGTGAAGAGATGTTTTCTTGTTCCAGACCTGCAGCTCCTCGCAAGAGTTTGAGTTCCAAGTTCTTAGAAGCTCAAAAGTCTCAAGCCCCAGAACCTGTGCGCCAACAGAAACCATATGGAGACGATGTCACTGAATTACGATCGGTAAGTTCTAGTTGATTATAAACAAAAAACATTGTGCCAGTCTTCCAAGACCTTTCTTCCCAGTAACCAGTGTTGATATTCCTGTTGAAAAGAAACCTGTCTGTTAACTCACGTTTTAAACCAATAGTAGTTTTCAAGAAACCTTAATCTATGCAGTGTGATGTTGTCTGATATATGCTGAATGAAATTAACTTTTCGCCATCTTGCTGTAGAAACATTGAGTGTTCCATCTTTATTACCCATTGCGTGCTGTGATGAGTGACTATTCCTCTTTTAGGGCGATTGTGACGTCATCAGTGAAATCGTGCATTCCAATGAAATTTCACTGTCTGAAAACGATGTGAAACCTATTAAAATGTTTGAAACAGTGGAAGAGAGTAGTCAGCCGTGTGATGTGAAAAATAAAGAGGCTGACGCCACAGTGCCCCTAACAGAGCATGATAGCACTACAGTCGAGGAAGAAACAGCCGCCGTCGTCGAGTCTAAGGAAGCCCAATCCGTAACGGAGACAATAGAACCCGACGAAGACTCAGAAGTGCTGGACGAAGAGGCCGTTGAATATCATCTGAACAGCAGCGCTCCGCAGGCACGAAGTTATCCATAGACTAAAATTGCTGTTTTTAACCTTTAATCTCTGCATAACATTTATGAGTGCAGTTTTAGAAAATTGAATACTCCTGAAGTAACATTTGTTTTTGGTCGCAACAGTTATAATAACGTAACATAATTAACAAATCATATCTAACACTTGTGATAGATATCTAATCTTGAACAATTTTCTAGGAATTGGACGACAGATTCAGTGAAGATGAAGAGGATGAAGCATCTCTCACCGATCTATCTCTTCCCTCGTCGCTATTCTCACAACTTGTAAGTCAATTAGTTATGTTTTAAAGTATGCCTGGTACAGGTCAAACCACTTGATGTGACTTAAACAAACAATAAGAAATAATATCAATTTCCAACTTGCCCATATTTTTTCAGCCAATGGTGGGAGGTGATGGAAATTCAATCCGTACGTCTTTGATATCTTTGGTGATGGAGGATGATCTTCCCCTTCTTATTGAGGCCATGTCCGAAAATGTAAGTAAACTCGCTACACAAAGAGTACATGACAGTACATGTGCAAACAAAACAACTTGTCGTTGACCAGCAAACTCCCAAAATCAAAGCGTCTGACGACATGAGCCCGGAAATTTCCGTGAGTTGTTCAAAATGGCTTCCTCCCGCTTTTTATTTCTCTCTTTCTCCTGCTCTTTTTTAAATTCAACGAATTTTTCCAGTATCGATTCGAATTCGTCGATCTCACTGATGCTCAACCGTGCACTTCGGGTATTCTTCATCCGCCCGAGAAGCGACAACAAAGACGGACTCTTCGACGAGTAAGTCCTAGTCCGGAGTCTTTTATATGGGATCTCCACAAGAAATAAGTCATAATCAAGTGTATGTATTCATCAAAACAGCATTAATTCAATAAGTTCAGGTCGGTAGAATATCGTTTATGGAAGAAGAGCCCGAAGTATATACATATTTGGATGAAAGAACAGCGGAACGAGAAATCAATTGGACGGAAGGAAGTCACGTGTCATTTAAGGTAAATTACTAAAGTTATGCAAAAATAGTTGAGACTTATGCAGTCTGTCTCAACCAACTTATTCTAAAGCGTTTTGAGAAGATAGCCCACTAACCGGTTTTCAAATGGAGAGTTGTAATTTGCTAATGTTCATCACATTTATCGATCAGTTATTTTTTATTGCTGTGAGGCTATCTTCCGGAATTCCCAATTTTTTTCCAGACCTATCAAAGAATATGTGACGAAGAACAAGCCGAATACAAAAGAAAACAGGACGAAATCGAGCAATGGAGACAGAGCCTCGAGAATTCGAGTATGTTAATTACTGTTTATTACACATGGTTTCGAAATGAACTCTCTTACTTGTTTTGTCAATCATTCTTGCAAATTAAGGTAACAATTCTTACTTTTTCCAATAATTCAAGTAATGTCCTTCTATTTAGACCACCGGTTGGATTCCTCGCTCGATGGAGATTGTGCAAATGGACTAATGTCTTCTTTGACAGAACAATCACGAACACCCGACACAATCATGTTAGTTTCATGCATTTCAGTGGATCTTCTGGTGAACGAACTACATAATCATTGCGCGGGAATTAATAACGTTGACCAACGTTATTTCCCCCGATGCATGAAAATTTACCATAATTTTGCTCAATTTCAGTTCGGTTTAATATTTTCAACTCCGGATCTCTTCGTGGAACGCCTATCCGAGGGTAAGAATACGCTTTTCGAGTTAAAAACGATAACAATTCAAATTTATAACGTTTGTGTTCTGAGTACTTGGATATAAGTTTGCGTGAAAGTACTATGATCGTTCATGAAAACTTGTTAGCTTGCTTATATATTTACCTCGCTTTTTTAATTGAAAAAAATGTTTAGTTTATTTGAATAAAATTATATGGGTAAAATTTCAGATTCCAACCACTTCAATAGGAGCATCCGTCTCGCGGCATTAACGTTAATATTTTATAATATTAAAATAAATGTTCTATCATTTGCGTTCCTTCGTTTGTCGAAGACTTTGGTTACCTCCCAGACTAACATGAACATCACAGCAACACAGAACAATATAGCACTTGAATATAAAGTTACGTGTTACATGTGAATATAAAATAGCAGTACGAATAAGTAAAATCATGAGAACAGGTCTGAACAGGAAAAATTGCACTTTATTCAACCGAATTGTTAGTTTAATGGCCACTCGATTATTGATTAGTATTTGACATTGAGTATACAGATGAAGACTACGTGCATACATTTAAATAGCTGAACTAGATGTGTAACATCTCGAATATTAAAATGGTTATATTAAAAATTGAAGTTGACAATATTAGCGAGTGTATGTTAGCGTGTTGGTGTCCTTACTGCACTGACTCTCTTAGCAATTATTAAGTTTATCGGACATTGTCAGCCTACTGTATCCAAACAATAAAGATTGGGGAATAGAGAAAAAGGAGAACAGAAGAACCATATGAAGAAGTGCACACAGTTCACCGTGCTCGCCCAAACAACTTGAGCAGTTTCCTCTTGACCATTTTCAGTGCTCTTCCGATTTTGAAAGAACGTTTTGCCTGTTTGGTATGTGTTTGTCGAAAAGTGGTTGTTGGATACGACCAGAGGTTCACACTGGACGTTTCGTTCCCAAAGTTTGTCGCTTTGTGATCATCAACATCTGAAAACGACCCAAATTGTGTTGCTTTGTGATCAACAACAACTGCAAACTATTGTGAAAAATGCCATATCGTCGTTTGAATTGTTTCGCTTTTGGTCCAGCCAGCTTGGTGCATGCTAATGCGTCATTAAGTGGAGGTGGAAATGATCCTCTGTGTTATGAAGTGAGTAACATTAGTGAAATCAAAAGCACAATCAACCTACCACAAAAGCTGAAGTCATCATCCGCAAAATCAATGTGATAGGAAATGTCGAGATCGCATTCCTCATTTTCTTCTTCTATTACGTACAAGTAGCGATGTGTGCCTATACCTGCAAAATTAGTTGGGCGTTATAACAAATGAATATGAAGATTTTAGTGATAGTCTATGGAGAACAAGTACTCTGTCAATAGCGTATCACAGCACAGTTTGGAACAAATAAACAATAACTAACCGTGTCCTTCACGTAGTTGTTCATCAAACCACATTGCACACTCTTCAGTGGTCATAGTAGTGGAATAATTTGGAAGCACACGGACCTCTCCATGAATAGTGTTGAGCACAGTGGGACCTAAACATGAACAAACTATCACTACGGTTCCTGTTTTATCGAATGCTTCTCATGATGATGCGGGAGAGAAAACAAGAGATCGACTTGCTACATTTCACTATAGAAACAGTAATAAAGTGAAGCAACAATGAGCAATGAGCTTATCATATGTATACAACGCGGGGTGTACAGCAAAGAATTAGGACAAAAACCAGAGATTAAGAAGGATCAAGTTATTTAAGATTAATTCAAAAATGTTTTTTTGTTGCATTAGAGCATGGTGACATTCAGTTCCAGCGATTGCAAGGTATACTAATGACCCAAAATCTGCTGCAAAAGAAATGTTTCTTATAGTTAGGAAACTAACCAAAAAATTGTATGTCGTCTGCTTGAACTGCATCCATGTTCAGTTGTTCACTCGTTGATGGAAATTCGTAATTAGTATCCTAAAATCAATATCCAAAACTCAAACGCTTTGTTTAGTGTACACTTTCATTTTTACTTGAAGCAAAGGGTGTTTCATTGAATCAGCTTAATATTATGCAGTTTTTCACTTCACAACATTTCACATTATTGTCACTTCGTTTCGTCGTAATGCACAAAAATGAGACACGACGATTAAGGTAAAAGCAAAAAAAACGTTGAACTAAATAAAGCAGATATTACACTAAGGTAGATATAGTTGAACTCCACATTTGCTTCGTAGTCTTAAGGAAAACTTAAGATGTAAAACAAAGATGTAGGGAAACGGGTGCCGGAGTACTACGGTACTGTTTCTTAATTTGGAAGCGCGTTTTGAACTTATACTCACTTTTGTGAATAAAGATTTTATACGTCCGAACGTCCTCCTCTTTGGCGCAGGTGTGTCCTTTTTGTTAGTATTCCTAGTAAAATCCATGATTTATGAGCTGAAACAGCCAAATTAATTCGAATAAAATCGGATTTTAGTGCTCATTTAAAAGGGCAAAATGTCACGAGATATACAATAAAATAATTTGCAAACATGCTTTGAGTAAAATTTACAGCAATACGACACCATATAACCATGTGCTTCAAGAAAATGCGGCGAAAATATCATTACGTCATAGTTAATTGTCAAATAAGTGTTCTTTGACAATGGAATTGACAAGAGGTGGTCATTAACCTCATCTAAGACGATTAGCATATGATTGGAGGATGTAATAGACGCGCTATGAGGTCTTGTATCCATTACCCGCCTATAAGGGGTCAGTGGGTGCGGGACCAAGAACAGCTGTGCGCATTTGGGTAAAGAGTTGACCTTTAGACGACGCACGTGTATGTTTTGAACGCCCTATGCAAGCAACAAGTAGGTTAAAGTGCATTACATACTAAATTAGATGGCCTAATTGGTTGGTAAAAGTACTAATATGTATATACGACGCGAAATTTGAAAATTGATAACAAATAGAAAGTGAAAGAGGAATTTAGTGAAAAGAACATAAATTGAATTCTAGGAAATGGTGTCAACCACGTTTGCTAGGATTTAAGAAAAACCCGCGAGAAGCTTTGGAATACTACCATGAGCCGAACGGTACAGACAGTAAAAACAGTTGTCATTATGCATTATGAATGCTGGTCTTTATCTCCTCGTTGGTGCAAGTGACAACAGCTGGTATAATTCATGCTCTTCCCGTAGGCAAGAGAATCAAAAGATGTTTCATTGTTCTATCCGTGTCCTCGAGAGAACTTTTCAATTTGGATGGACAAATGGGATAATTCCAAACAAATGATTTAAACAGTATACTGAAGTTCCTGGCTTTGTTACTGTATACACGTCCAGAAGGCCTATCCAAGCATGCACTTTTGATGCAGATTTTTAATTTCCCCCCTCGGGCAAATGTATTTTTGAAGAGAAACATTCGCATATTGCGTCGTTTTTTGATCTTCACTGCGTCGGTAATTCAAAGATGGCATTAAAGTGGATGGTTAAGTGGTCTCCGAGAGTGCTAACACTCCCCTTGGTATAATAGACCAGACGAGATCACCACTCTTGAACAGTAAGGCTGTGCCTAGCGATCAAGCTGCATTATCTTGGCTGTCATGACCCCCAAATAATACTTTATGATCTCCAGTCGCCAAATAGTGGTTTGCGCAAACTCGGTGCATGCTTTTGGAGATTTTCGCACCCCAACAAAATAATTAATGCCAGACGTTTGGCATTTTCGCTGCTGGACCGTGTGAAATTTGAGATTCGCATGGGTTGCGGTAGGCAGTGGACATGCATGTAAAATTTCTTCAATATGGATGGGCATTTGACATTTTCGCATGTGCGATTCGCGAAGACGGAAACCGTACCCCATTATCCGCCTATTTTTAGCGCGTCGCATTCAACCGTTTGTGAGGCTTGTGATGAATGATTTTCTGGGATGAATCTGCAGTCCAGGATTCAGGTGAGACTTGCAGTTTCCTGTTTTTTATTTTTCACATCGCACGTGCCAGAGGTTACTTCCGCGACTAATGTGCCTTACTGCCGCCTTTCGTGCTTTCAAACTTGCAAAAAATATCTGCAGAAAATGCCCTAGGTTGGTATGACTTTTTGTTTGTTTATTAAAATCTATTCATAGAAGCCTACAATCATATGGGGCATGCAATAAGTGATTCCTCCTTCGTGTGCGTTGCCTTACGTTCAAAAAGGATAAATGTGTGACTTCGGTAATGAACTTCATTCAAAGAAGATAATGGGGCTGGGGCTTTAATGTGCACGTTTGCAAGATAATTTCATTCATGAAAACTCAGCACTTGAAACCCGTGTTCGAGTTACATACGCATTATTAGTTTCCGTGTATTGTTTTCATGAATATTACATTTACATGCATCGTGGTAAAATATCATATTTAGATGCAATTGTGGCAACGCACGGCTAATGGCTTATATGACATTCTGAACCACACGTTCCAAGTTCGACATGCAACATCACAATTGGGAGCGAAACGAGAGTTCAGAAATGTATTTCTTCGGTACCCGTACTAGGGTAATTTGGACGTAGAAATGTTTGTAAAAACTACGTATAACAAATATATATATTTACATATCCTATAATTAGAAATTAATGAAGACAATTTCTGTAAATATTTGGAGAGGAAACTACTTTATTTGTGCAACCTATAATATTAGTTTAAGTAATTTGTTCGCGAATTGTTAGTTGATTATTTATGTTGTTAGATAGTTAGCTACTATTTTGGATTGTAGATTTACATTAGTTTCTTAGCTAGTCATACTCTGTTGTTTAGTTTAATCACATTACATGGATTGATTGTTGTTGACCTTTCATGTAGGTACTATTCTTATTACAGTATTGAAGCACTTAATGTGCTGCGTTTACAGTAGTACCTAACCAGTTTGCACATAGCAACCAATTTTACATTACATTTCCATAACATTTTCATGTTGTGCTATTGCGTGTTTCGTGTTTGCCGTATGCCTAATTTTGCAGTGTGTTATAATAAAATATATTTTCTAATTGCCTTCTGTATTTGGTGTAAGGTTAATATTGTTTATTATATTATTTACAGGGGGAACGGGGTGGGTGCGGCCCTGCTATTTTGAGGTGTTTCAAAATACGTCGCGCTACCGTATCAAGTACTGTGCCGCACGTATCCGACCAGCAAAAAACCTGTACGCGATCCGGCCCGCGCACAGGGGTTTCTACCTGGAACGGACCGGTGTGTAGGCGACCAGAGAGGGCTAATGGGGGTTTGCAAGTATGCCAAAAACCGCGAGTTTTCCTTGCAAGTATCAATTCGCAAAATTGTGTGCTTTTTACACACTTTTACCGTAATTTTGACACATCCGCACTATAGAAAATCCGCCATCAAAGACATTTTTTGTTGAACAATTGGTCCCGTGGCGATCGGTCGTAAAAACTGCCTGTAGATATGCTCGTGTAGTGCCAAGATACGGTAAATTTTTCGATACTTGCAAGGAAAATCGGGCATACTTTCAAACCCATTCGCGCACATAGCCCCCAGTGTGTAAGTACGGTGTAGTGTGCATACACCACAGAAATACTACCGAAATCTCAGAAACGCACAACCCGAAAAAGCCAGGAATTTAGAACTACCGTACACATGAATAGGACACAGGGTCTCATAGTCCGTAAGAGAGTGCAGAGGAAAACCCTACACGAATATACAAATGACGAGAATTATCAGTCTTTCCGTTGTTCGAACTGTCACAAAAAAAAACAGACGCCGTTTCGCGCCCAACATTTGAATAATATGCATTATGATATAGAATATGTAGAATTAAGAGAATAATATCGAACTATAGATAAAATAGTATTATCCAGACATAGAAAGAGTAAGCCCGCCCTTTTATATCCGTAATTAGGGATCCCATTCTAGTAACGTTTACCATAGCTTACTGTATAGCTACAATAAACTTGGTCCTGTTTGCGCAGCGACGCCACCTCCTAGCGCAAATGTTCAAATTTAGAATGGTGTAATTATACAAAAATCGTTCTTCAAAAATTAGCCAGACAAGAACCACTTACATATTAGGTTATAGTTGAATTACTCAACAATAATGATAATGTAAACAATATGCTTCTGATCGACAAACT